>ML402545.1:0-12408 GCA_005239525.1 Nicotiana knightiana | reverse complement strand
TATATATATATATATATATATATATATATATATATATATATATTATCCTCATGGAATCGTGCGCAATATTTGTCTAGAAGCCAGTGTATCTAAGGGTCTCCCCCTTATTTGAATTATGACAACCTCTTGATGAAATCCATTGTATCTATGTATATGCTTCGGTTACTGAGGGAACTTGCTAGTTGAGAGCTGAGTAAATGGTAAAGGAAGGAATTGTACCACGTAATTTATACTTGTTGGTTTCATATATTTACTCTGTTTCATATTTATTCACTTCTTCACCGTACCTGATATTTTTGGACCACTGGTAAGTGTCAGAGTCGACCTCTCGTCACTACTTCTTTGAGGTTCCAAATCTGCATTTTATTAAACTTTATGGTCAAATATGTATTTTTTGTTAGGTTGGCCGTGTGTTTATATATATAGGGTTATACACATTCACACACACACACACATAACGTTTAATACCCTCACTCTTACACAAAACTTAAAAACCAACCATGGACCCATCTCCCAGCGCTACCAAATGATTCCCATCCGACTACTCTTCTGATGATAACGACGAAGATAAAAATCCAACATTTGAAGTGCTTGTGAAATATTCATACATCAATCAAGATTATAGTAAATGAGATCTTTTTTTTTAAAATTTTGTTTTCGAATTCAATCTGATTTTCGATTCAAAAATTTAAAAGATGCTTGTGTTTTTCGATTTGGTTTTGGAAAAGAAGCAGAAACGAAAGAGGTGATGTTTCGATTTGGTTTTGGAAGAGAGGCAGAAATGAAATAGGTGATGTTTCGATCTGGTTTTGGAAAAGAGGCAGAAAGGAAATAGGGTTGTGTTTCGATTTGGTTTTGGAAAAAATTAAGTTTCAAATAAACAGATTTGGTTGTATTAAAATTTCCAACAAATAGATTTTTAAAATTTTTTTTTATAAAATTTCCCATAGAGTGGGAGTGTTTTATTACTTCAAAAGATAATTCTCGATATTACAACACGACGGTAAAGGCTACCTTTAAAAAACAGATTTGGTTAACCTTTTTTAAGATAAACGAAATATATGTGTGTTTAGATTTTGTTTTGAAAAAACTAATTCTCAAACAAATGATTTTTTCTTCTGTTTGCAGCATATTCCAAAAAGACTCTACGAGCACATTCCTGAATCACATAGCACCGCGGTTCTTCAATATGGTGGAAAAGAGTGGTTTATGAGAATTAACATTGGTGAACGAAGATGGCTCAAAGACGGCTGGAAATATTTTATGATAAATAATGATATCAAGCGGGGTAGTTTAATTAAATTTGAGTTTGTTGAAATTGCACAATTGTTTGTTGTCTTCAAAGTGCAAGTGAAAAGACAATGAACTCCCGAAGATCTGGTTGAAATTAATTAGTTTTTAGGTTATGTTTGTGGGAAACCCATGTTTGTGTTATTTTTTCACTTTTGTTAGCTTTTATTTAATTTCATCAAGTTATTGAAGAAATCCCAAAATCCTACCCCGGACCCGCATGCCAGGATTCCGAAAATTCTCGAAGGAAACACTCACCCATAACCTAAGGATCGTTAATATATGATTTTTGTATGAATTCATAGCCAATGCACGGGTAATTTTCTACATTTTCAAAAGCCCTAGATTACTACCCCAAATCCTTAATTTTCACTAATTAAGTAGTTAATTTACCTTGTAATCATGCGTTAAACTAATATCAGGGTAGAATTTACTAACCTTCAATAACTAGGTTGTTTGCCCTTCTTGAATGCTGAAAATCGTCCCAAGGAAGAAGAAGAAGATGAGGAAAATGAATTAAATCCCGCTATAAAAACACACTGCCCAGTGGTCTCCTCTATGCGATCGTAGCCTGGGCAGTGCGATCGCAAGGCTTTAAATGACCAGGCCCACATAGGCCTTCTATGCGAATGCGGAAGGGGCCCTGCGAACGCACAGGGTAAGGAGTAGCTGGGCTGGCCCAATGGTCGGGCTCTGCGCGATCGTGGGGGAGGGCTGTGAATGCACTGGGTCAGGAGCCCAACCCATCGTGATCGCGGTGTCTTTTGTGCGAATGCACAAGGCATTCACACCCCTGCCCAGTTCTTTTTTTTTTTTTGCGAACGCGGAGGGAGCTCTGCGAACGCACAAAAGGAAACCAGACCTGGAGTTTCTGGTGTTTTAAAATTAGCTCTGAGGGGTCCGAAACTCACCTGAGCCCCCTGGGACCTCATCCAAAGGCACCGACAGGTCTATATTCATGATACGGACTCGCTCAAATTTGCGAAACGTGAAAAACAACAATGAAACTAAGAAGCCGACCCCAAAAACAAATTGAATCAAACTTTGAACCTTAAGTTCTAGAATTTGCTAACAATGCGCCGAACCGACCTATACTACTCGGAATGACACCAAATTTTGCAGGCAAGTCATAAATGACATAACGGAACTATTCCCGGTCTTGGAATTCCGTTCGGACCTCGATAACACAAAAACACGTCCCAAGCCATAATATTAACCTAAGGAAATTCTTATTTTGATATTGGGTGCCGAAACGCTCCCAGGTCATCCAAAACCCATTTTGAACATACGCCCAATTCCGAAATCATCATATGAAGCTACCGAAACCGTCAAAACTTGATTCCAAGGTCGTTTTCTCAAAATGTTGACTGAAGTGAAACTTGGCCTTAAAGGCCATCCTGAAGGAACCAAGTGTTCCAATATTTCTCTAAACATTTTTGAAACCAGGACCACCCGCCCCTGCAAGTCATAAATCACACTAAGCTTCTATGGGAGGTTTCATTTAGGGGAACGAGGTCCGATATCGCAAAACGACCGGTCGGGTCATTACAACTTATCAACAGAGGAGTCACCCTGCAGCTTCAGTCCCAGTTGCTGCACTGCCCGCCCATGTAGCTAGAGGTGGGGGTAACACACTTAGGGGTCGCTCATGAGGGGGAGGTCGATCCAATAGTGATTAGGCCCGATTTTATGCACTTTCATCCAGACCAGATGTGATGGCTTCTGATGCCGTGATCCCAGGTATTGTTTTAGTCTGTCACGAGATGCTTCAGTTTTTATTTGATTCCGATTTTTCATATTCATCATATTTTAGCCCATTCTTTGGATATGCCCTGTGAGTCTTTTGTTACATCTTTTCATGTGCTCGCCCTTGTGGGTGATGTTGTTCGTATGGACCGCGTATGTCTATCGTGTGTGGTACTTATTGGGGGTCTAGAGACCCGGGTGGATGTGTCATTTCTGAGTATGGTCGGTTTCGATGTAGTTTGATCAGATAGATGATGATACTTTTAGGTATGACTTGATGTAGGTGTACATTTTGGAAGATGCTCTGTGTCTTGCTTTATGGATATCTCATTGGTGGCGCGGCACTCTCCCTGTTGTTTGGCTATGAGTATTCAAGTCCGGACTTGTAGTACCTACAGATCGTAGGGGGTATTTCCTCGTGGAGTGATCAGGTATTGGAGAGGTGTTAGTCATTCAGGCGACGAGATTGAGATTGGGTATGGTGATTGGTGTTCTTTGAGGGTTTTGAGTCTGGAAACTTGAATGAGTAGATGATTTCGTAGTTGTAGGTTGTAGAGTTATAGCTAAGGTTAGCCGGGGGGTAGTGTGTGGTGTTACCCATTAATAATGAGAGACGGTTATCTTGTTTGGTGTCATTTTTCATGTTTGGGTACATCTGGGGTATTGTCTATTGGTGCACGGACTGCACGAGTTATGGATTTAAGTGGTATTGATGTGTCCTATTACTGGAGCGGTTGTGAATGATGAGAGGAGGTCAGCGAACCAAGAATAGGTGTTACCGGATCTGGTTACGGCATATTTGGAAGGAGATTGACGCTGATCGGCTTAGAAGTTTTGCTATATTTTCTGTCGAAGGGAGAGAGTTCCATTACTTGTTGATACGACAAATGGTTATAGGTTTCTTCTTGTTTCTCTTATCATTGGCAGTATATTAAGGTGTTATAACGGGTCTCTGTTCGATGTCGGGTTTATTACAGGCATTTGGGTAGCTTGGGCGTCTGTTGTGATTTGAGCTTATCGTTAGGAGTGGTCGAGATAGGTGATATATCATGTGAATTCGTCTTGAGTTATGACTCTGGTTGGATACAACATGTTCAGACATATATAGTGTGTGGAGGCATGATTCTAATCTAGTAGACAAGTTCTGACGTGGAATTCGGGTTCTAAGGCGTAGGGATTAGGTTGGATATAGTGGCTTCCGAATGTGTTGTATTATTAGATCGATGCGGGGCAGGGTGACATGGGGTCATCCCCAGGTATGTGCATGGTAAGGTTATTCGGCGGTTTGATGGATTTTGGAACAACTCTTGGCACGTTCGAGGACGAACGTTTGTTTAAGAGGGGGAGAATGTAACGACCTGGACGGTCGTTCCGAGAGTTTAGCCCGTTTCCCCCATTTATGCTTCATTGCTTGTGTGGTTCATCTCTTTTGTGTGGAGTTGGGTTGGTTAGATCGGGTTCAGAGTGGTCATGGTGAGAAATGAGAAACTTAGTCTCTTAAGTTGGCCTTATAGTTAGAAAAGTAAACCAAAAGGTGACTATTGGGTAACGACCTCGGAATGTAGATTTTATGGCCCAGATAGCTTCGTTAGGTGATTTGGGTCTTAGGGGTGTATTCGGAATGTGATTTTGATGTCTGGAGTAGAATTAGGCTTGAATTGGCGAAACTGAGTTTTTGGCGATTTCCTGTCGGTAGTGGAAAATTAGCTATCGGGGTGGGCCCTCAGGAGGAAAACCGCAAATGCGGTTGTGGGGACGCATCTGCAGGATCGCAGGTGCGATGCCTGGGCCGCAGATGCGGGAATTTGGGTCCATTAATGAAAGCGCAGATGCGGTTGTCTAGGCCGCAGAAGCGGTCCGCAGATGCGAAAAAGTGGGCCGCAGGTGCGAGATGGCTGGGCAGAAAGTAGACTTAGCAAATTTTGGTCATTCTTCCACCATTTTTATATGGGTTTGAAGCTTTTTGAAGGGTTTTGAAGGAGTAAATCAAGTGAACTTCATGGAGGTAAGATTTTTGAATCAAAAACTCGTTTATATATGATTAATGGACTGATTAGTGGTGAAATTCTGGGAAATTAGTACCCAAAATTGGGTAATTAGGGCTTGTAATTAGAGACTTTAAAATGGAGGTTTGAGGGGCCATTTGAGGTCTGATTTTGATTTTCTTGGTATGTATAGACTCGTGGGAGGATGAGGATTCTCGTGATGTAAATTTTATCAGATTCTGAGATGTGGGCCCGGGGGTCGGGTTTGGCCAATTTCGGGATTTTTGGGTGAATTTAATAATTTTCGAGTGGGCTTCGTTCCTTAGCATATATTAATGATGTAAATATGATTTGTGGTAGATAGGCAAAGGCATTGAGGGCTACGATTGTAGCCGGTTTTGAGGAAAGTAACATTTTCAAACTTGGTTCTTAGGGTTCGAAACCCCGAACTACTTGTTATGTGATTAGAATTGGTGGCGCACATGCCAAGTGACGGGTGTGCGGGCGTGCACCGTGAGACTTGTGACCTGGTTCATCCTTTGACACTGCTTAGTGATTATTACCTGATGATATCGTGCTTCTATTAATGTGAATAATGCAAACATGATAGAAATCATGATAATATATATATATATATATATATATTAAGGCTTCACGCTAAAAATGTTGAGACCCGAGCGATCATATATTGTTGTCTCCTTATGTGTTTATTTGATTTTGTATACTTAGTCCTGTCATAACATATCATTTCATGCCTCAGTCTCGGAAATTGTTGATTTTATATATTTATCATTGTTTCGGGCTGGTTCATGCATTTGTGAGCCCATGTGAGTGAGACTGGAGAGTAATGACTGAGTGAGGCCGAGACCCTGTTATTTAGACAATTATGAGATCGGACTGCACACCGCAGCGATACTCTGATCATGACTTCGTTGGCTTGATGTAGCGCTTGGGCCAATGGGAGCCCCTCCGGAGTCTTTACACCCCCAGTGAGCGCATTGATATTTGAGGGATGTATCTTCCCTGGGCATGGATCTTGTCCGAAGTTGATGTTATGTGAGGCATGCATCGTCCATGGACATGGATCTTGTCAGAAGTTGATGTTATGTGAGGGAGGGATCGTCCCTGGACATGGATCTTTTTCGAATTTTGTATTTCGGAGATGGACCGTCTCCATGGGGCTGGATTAGTCTTTTTACTCAGTACTGAGTGACTACGGTCACCGATGATTATGTACACTCCGAGATGGACTTTCCATAGGTTTGAGAGCCATATACGGTACTGAGTGGACTGTTGTGTGAGAGTTGTGAGCACTATGTTCATATCCACACTGGTTTCATATATTTTTTATGATGGCATGTAGAGTATACTGGCATACTTGGCATATTTACTCATTCTGATAAACTGTTAGCATGTCTAATTTCTGCATACTGTCTATTGTAAATTCTGAGGTTTAGTCCGTCACTACCTCTAAGCCCATAGTTTGGGTTTGTTACTTCTGAGTTGGTGTACTCACGTTACCCCTTGCACCTTGTGTGCAGATCCAGGTACACCGGGGACCGATAGTGGATACTGAGCAGCTGTCAGAGTTTCATCGGAATCGTCGAGGTAGCAGCTGGCGATCACGACCTCGTCTTCTCCTCCTTTATCCTCCGGTTGCCCTTTTATTTTTATGAACTATGTTATCTATTTCCACATTTCCTTTTTTTTCTTTATGATGTTATAGTAACTCGTGACTGAGTGACACTAGATCCGGGGTTGGTTTTGGAATTGTTCTTTAAATGTTGTCTTAAACTTTCAAATGGATTATTATCAGTCTTTTCTTTTAAAATTTAAAATTTTCTAGAAAGTAAAGTTAGATTCAACAAAATGTGTGGCTTTCCTGATTCCACCAAAGGCGCTATCACAACTAAGGATTTGGGGCCGTGACAACTAGTCAAGACACCCACTGGTCTAATAAACTAAACAAGCATAAGTATACAAATAATGGAACATAACATCTATCTAATGTCTACACGATATGGATAACGACATAACAACTACAATAAGGAAGGAAAAACATCAAACAAGAGCAGAACACCATAATAATACATAGAAGGATGGACGAGAACACATCCCAGTTCCGGAATTTCACACTACAATAAGGGCAAGTAGTAACTCAGCACTGCAATAGTTTCCACATCAGGCCTTAGCCAACAACTCCAATAAATTAGTAAAAATCTTCAAGTGTAAACTTTCGTCCGTAAGTTTTATATTTGGAAGCTTTAAAATATAATCCTTGCCAATAGGAAGTTATTTTGAAATATACTTCCTTCAAATATAAACTTTTCAAAAATAAATATCCTTCAAACGTAGTTCTTTCAAAATAAATGCTTTTCAAATACACTTTTCAAATAATGTTTTTCAAACATAGTTCCTTCAAGATAAATTCTTTTCAAATAAAGTCTTTCGAACATAGTTTCTTCAAGATAAATGCTTTTCAAAATAAATATGCAATGCTAGGGGATCTCCCGGAATACGTCCGTAGTTCCAAAATAAATATGTGGTGCTGGGGATCTCCCTGAATACATCCGTAGTCCCAGAATAAATGTGCAGTACATGGGGATCTCCCGTAATATGTCCGTAGTTCCAAAACAAATATGCAGTACAGGGGGATCTCCCGAAATACGTCCATAGTCCCAAAATAAATATGCAGTGCTGGGGGATGTCTCGGAATACGTCCGTAGTCCCAAAATAATTATGCAGCGCAACTAACAAAGACAACAATTATGGAATGACCGAAAAACTCATATATCACCACATCAAGTACAAAGCAACAATGACAGTAATACAAGGTACGACGAGTAAATCAATACAAGAATCTTAAATCACAAAGAAACAGTAGAACTCGTTCACAAGGAGTAATCACGGTAATAAATGCTAAGTGTAAAGAGAACAACTTAACCAGGGAAAAACAAGACGTAGCAACGAATCCACAATATTCAAGTCAACAATAACAAGCCAACATGGTCAAATAATTCCAACCAAGACAAGTCGACTAAGATATAAGTGATCTAAACTCCTTACGGGGTTGAGCAATTATGAGAGATATTCATCAATTCAAATAAGGGTACGTAGCAAAAGATAATCATAACTCCAATTAAGGCAAAACAATTATAGGATGATTTTTCAATTAAATATAGGCAGATTTATGAAAAATATAGCATGACGGTTGAAGAGGTAAAACCTCCAGTTAAGTCAATTAGGAGTCAAATAGGCAATAGAGTTCACTCATTCCAAAATCCAAACCGCACCTCGGAACCCGAAATGTTTTACAAAATCCGAACACTCATTCCAATATAAGTTCAACCATACAAAAATTACCAAATTCTGATACTATTTTGTCCCTCGAATCATGATTTTTCATTTTAGAAATTTTTCTTCAAAACCCAATATTTTCCTTATTCAAAACACAAATTCAATGACAAAAACAAAGATAAAATCATGGGATATATTTAATTCTTGGTGAAGAACAGTTACTCAATCGAATTGTTTGAAAACCCCACATAGAATCGCTCAAAACCGAGCTCTACAAGTCAAAATATGATAGAAATGGCCTAATCCTCGATTTGAAGATTTATATTCAGCCCAGGCGTTTAATGAATCGCGATCGTGGAACATCACTTGCGATCGCAAAGAAGAAAAAGGTAGGCTACCCAGGTTGTACTTCACGAACACGAAGACATGCTCGCGAACGCGAAAAAGAAGAGGCGGAAGCCTACACAAACTCGAACAAGGTTATGCGAACGCATATAATAGTGGACTAAGCTTATGCGAATGTGAAGAACAAGTTGGGGTTCTCAGCAAGGCTAACACTAGGCGATCGCGGACATTTAGAAGCGAACGCGTTGCAGAAGAAATTATATGTTCGCAATCACGAACCTAACTATGTGAACGCGATGAAGGAATTTATTGCATGTTGACATTACACTACATGATCGCAACTGGAACTACACGATCGCGGAAGAGAATTTCAGACACCAAAACAGCAGTTCAAAAATAGGGAAAAATGACCCATAGCCCATCCGGAACACGCCCGAGATACCCGGGACCCCGTCTAAACACACAAACAAGTTTCATAACCTAACACAGACTCGCTCGGGGTCTCAAATCATATCAACCAACGCGAAAAATGAAAATCGATCCATGAATCGAACTATGAACTTCAAAATCTTCCAACTTCAAAAACTCGTGTTGAAACCAATCAAACAAACCCGGAATGACGGCAAATTTTGCAGACAAGTCCCAAAAGACATAACGGATCTGCACCAACTCTCGGAATCGCATTCCGACCTGGATATCACAAATCAAATGTGGGTCAAACTTCTCCATTTCCCCAAACTTCAAATTTTCCAACTTTCGCCGAATTGCCTCAAAATACCCTACGGACCTCCATATCCGAATCCCGACGCGCGCCTAAGTCCAAAATCACCATACAGAGCTATTGAAATGGTCCAAAATCCGTAGCCGTTTACACCAAATTCAAATTCTGGTCAAATTCTTACCACTTAAGCTTCCAAAACTTGAATCCTTTTTCTGATTTGGCTCCGAATCATTTGGTAACTGAATTCAACCATGCACTGTCATGACCCAAATTCCATTCTAGGTCGCGATGGCGCCCAACACCAAAATTAGGCAAGCCAAAACTATTTTATTTTTTCACTCAAGTGAGTCCCATTTTATTTTATTTAAATTCTTTCCAACAATATCTTAATTTGAACATATAAAAATGGAAAATGACGAAGGCAATTTAGATTGCAATGATCAAAAGGATTCAAATTTAAATAATTACATCCCCAAAAGAATAGTCCACCAATGTGCGTGCCAGGAACTAGTGTCACAAGTATATGGGAATCTAGTAGAATGAACAAACGAATACATCTACTCTACCGTCTGAGATATAATAGACAAAATAAGCAAAAGAAAAGACTCCAACGCACTGCTGAACGGCATCAGGATAAGCAGCTCACTGTGTAATCTCTGCCTCAGTATCAGGAACGCGCTCCAGACTGGTAACCAGATGCACCTGCCTCAAAACCTTTACAATTAAGTACAAAAGCGTAGCATGAGCACATAAACATGATGTACCCAGTAAATATTCAGTCTAATCTCGAAGAAGTACTGACGATGGGGTCGACTTGACATGTACTAGGGCCAAATAATTATTTAAATATAAGGCTAAGCATGAATATCAAAGATAAATGGCAAATAATGAAAAGATATTCCTATCATTCCGGTTGACAATTTATATTCCAGGGCATTTAAACAATTTAAAAATCACGGGAAAGTGCCAAGAAGATAGCATGCGCATATAATGCCGAGGACGTGTGATGACCCAAAGGGTCATATTATGAATTAAGACACTATTCCAGGCTCATTAGCCTTGAGAAGATAAATTTTATTTACCTCGATTTGATTTGCGTACTCAGTCCGGGCGTGAAATCGAAAAGCTTTTATGTGAAAATTAGAGAAATAAACGGACCCAGATCTTTTTTCCGACGATCTCGGAAGGTCCGCAGTAAAATATGGGACTTGAGCGTGTGCCCGGAATTAAATTCTGAGGTCCCTAGCTTTAGAAATCAATTTTTGAAGAAAATTATTTTGCTGGATTTTTAATGAACTAAAGAAATGAACTAATGTTTGAAACCGTTGGTATCGGACCCATATTTTGGTTCCCGAGACCAGTATAGGTTTGTTATGATATCTAAGTCCTATCTGTGAAATTTGGTGAGAATCAGAGTTGATTTGACATGATTCAGACGCCCGGTTGAAAAAATAGTGAAATTGAAGTGTTCTTGAGAAAATCATGAGGTTTGAGGCTAAATTCGTAGTTTTATATGTTACTTTATGATTTGATCACACGAGCAAGTCCGTATGATATTTTTAGACTTGCGTGCATGTTTGGTTTGGAGCCCTGATCACGCTCAACTATGTCTAATAAAAGACTAAACAGGCATTGCAAATATAATCCGGGGTATTATGCCCAGAGTCGATCCCACAGGGAATTTACGTATCAGGCAAGGTTTTAGAATACACAACTTTTACTCAATTAATTCTCTCAAGACTTTTTAGTATAAATTGGTGATGTTTTACTAATTCTACTTACAATAATAATAACTAGCAATTACTAACAACGTGTTGTAAACAATTATGATAAAGGTCTAAGGTTATGGTTTTCCCCGTTGGTAAACTTCCTTCTCATACTTCTTATAGTTTTATTAGTTGTCTCTATCAATCATGAACACTCTATCTACCATAAATCTCTCTCAAGTAATTATGATAATTTACTAGACGCACTCTCTCAAGTTACGCTAGCTAGATTGCATTACAGTTCACTTTAGATTGCACCCGAGGTATCGTTATCTCTAATCCAACCTCTAAACCCTCGGTTATGACTTTCGTCTATACTCCGGGAGTGGTGTTGTTCAAACAATTACCTAAATATGCACTCTCTCTCAAGTAGATACATAATAAATAGGCACAGCTAATTGAGGGCCCTTCAATCAACTACAACAAGAACGTAGTTGAACAAATAGAGATTAATCAACCAATCAAAACTATGTTAATATCACAATAAGTTTATCCCCCAACGGGTTCTACCAAAACCCTAGATTAAGAACTTAGCTACTCATATTAATAAGAATCAATTCTAAAATAACTTGCATAATTGAACTCCAAAATAATAATTAAAAGCTATAAAAATCAATGTTTGCTTCACTGAGTAGTAATCCACAAGTTTTTCTTCACTTCAATGGCTTCTTCTTTTCGAATCCTCTCGAATCCCCCTTCAAGTTGTGTTTTGGGGTCTATTTATATGTTTAGTACAAATGCTAAATATGTAGGAGACTTCTATTCCAACCGGGAAACACTTAAACTCTTCAAAACTCGGAATTGACTGGACAACGGGACCCAGGCGTTTGGGCTCAAACGCCCCCTTAAAGGCAGGGCAGGCCTGGCGTTAGGGCCCAAACTCTCCCTAAGTCTAGGGTCAGCCTGGCTTTAGGGGCCAAACTCCCCACTAACTCCAGGGACAACCTGGCTTTAGGGGCCAAACGCCCAGCTAACGCCCGGGTGTTTCCTTTTCGATTCTTAAGAGTATTTTTGATGTATTTGCATCTATTTAGCTCGGTTTCCATCTCTNTTTTAAAACATTTCAATCACAGAGGTGTGACATCCTCGCCTCAATAGTTGACTCACATATACCATGCTTTATTCACAATCCACTCACTACTCTAACATAGAGGTCAACAACATTACCTTTCCTTTGTGAATCATGTTCCCTCGCCAAAATTCAAGAGTTAGTTCCACACACAATGAAATTTAAGAACATAGGAACTTAAGATAGAAA
>ML402543.1:0-13317 GCA_005239525.1 Nicotiana knightiana | reverse complement strand
TATATATATATGACGCTTAAGTCTTTATTGAGTAGGTGACAAGACTAAAGATTAAGGATATGTGGTTTATAACCACCACATAAAGTGGGGCCTACATCCTTATATAAGATATCTCAAAATTTAGTCTCGTGACACTTAAGAGTCTCATCCGTTGCTTTGACTCATTTAATATGCATCGCATATATCATATAACCAATGCAAGACCTTCAGTAATTCAAATCAAAGTGAGATTTTGAAATTGTAAGGGAGTACGGTGCAATCTTTCTCAAGAATATCATACGGATTTTTCCCTACTTCGATCCGTTGTTACATGTTTTGTTGCAATTAATGTGTGTTAGAGGGATTGTCAAGAGAATAGGCTCAGGTTTTTTAAGGCTAAACCTTTCCTTCATTTTGGCATAATCCAGTAACTACATATGTTTGATAACGAGACATAAAGAGAAGTTCATACTCCCCAATTTATGCATTATCCTAGTCTCATAAGTTACAGTTGTCTCCCTTATCGGGACTTTATGTTCAATTGAGTGTTGTCTTCTTCCAGTCAAGAGAGAAGAGAATCTATATATACAGTATTACAGTATTTTCACTCCCATCGAGCTATAATCGATGGGCAGGCCCCTATTGGGAAAACTCTTATTAGATGGTAAGTTATATATCGAGCCTACTGTGTCCAAGCGCCTATGAGCGATCCTAGTACGGGTGAGCGCCTTTGGCGAGCCTACTAGGCAGAGCAGTTATATATATACCGAGCCTTATAAGGCCAGACAATTATTTTACTTACTATATTGAGAGAGTTGAGTCGGTATCAGCAGGTAAGCATATTTTCAGATTATCTTTGACTCTAAGTTGGTTCCAGTTATTATATTATCAGTTCAGTTTCAGCTTTCAGTATATTGCCTTACATACTCGGTACATTATTTCGTACTGACGTCCTTTTTTTGGGGGCGCTGCATTTCATGCGTGCAGGTTCAGAAAGACAGATGGGTAGACCTCCTCATTTGGTGTTGCCCGAGTTCAACTTGATCGGTAAGCTCCATGCCCTTCGAATTTGTCGGGTCTAGATATTTATGTACATCTTGTATATATATGTATATATGTTATGAGTAGGTCGGAGCCCTGCTCCGATCACAATACATCCATCAGTAGAGGCTTGTAGACATATCCTGTCAGTTAGTGCAGTATGTTGGACTTGTAAGCCTAATATGTATATTTTGTTGTTTTGACAACTGTAGTAGTTATAATGGCCTTGTCGGCCCAGCTTTATATTGATGTTTAGTCAGCGTTCACAAATTGTCTTGAAATGTGGCCCATGGACAAGGTATGACATTATATGTTCAGAGTGCCTTAGTCACACATTGGTACGCAAGGATAGGTGAGGCACCGGGTGTCGCTCTCCCCCTCCCCCCCCAGGTTTGGGGCATGACAAAAGATAATCATTTGATTGCTTCATGTCGGGTATTCGTGTGCTAGCACAGCACTAGTGTTTGGTTATATACTTGGGACCAGGTCTGAGTGAGTGACTCTCAATAATGGTTCTAGTGGTTCAAGAATTAAAGTGCGGTGCCAAAAGATTTTGGGTTCGTTGTCTGGTTAAGGATTGAGTATTGCGGTGGATTATGAGAAATACTTGAAATGATTATTCTACTGGTGGTTCAGGGGTTGCGACAAAATTCTTGTACACTCGCGTAGCAGCATGATAGGTGTTGGTCCCAAATGCACACGCAAGTATACGTGGTCGACAAGTAATATAATAATAAGTTGAGTGTCGAACCCACAGAGACTTGTATTAAAATACTCACTAAATCACTGAAATTGTTATTCAATCCGGTCAAAATCAAAATCCAAGAGTATGATTATATTAAGCTAAAATTATAGGTAATAACTAAATTATCAAGTAGCGAGTTGATTGTTGTGTATTCAATAAAGAAAAATATTCCAGGGTTGTGATCAATTCACCATTCGTATTGTGTTCTAATTAACTCTCCATTTCATATAATTCATTCATGGTTTCTAATTAATCGATAATTATTCTCATAGCCTTCTCCCGAAGTACTACTCGCCTATTCTCAATAGATTAACGCCTATATTCCTATGAAATTAATCTATTAGAATGCATTAAGATTACAATATTTAATTAAGCACGGTGACTAGGTATATTCCTATCCTAACCACAAATCCACTCCTCTGAAGGGTTAAGATCGCGCTCTCTTTAACTCTTCTCTAATCTATACACGGCTTTCCCTAGTATAGCATAAATAGTAAATAGAACCTAACTGCTGGCCAGACAATTAAGCAATTAAACACATAATTGAAGAAACAACCATATATTGGTGAATTATAATCAAGGTGAAGCTAATGTCAAACAACAATATTCATGTCTAAATCACAACCCCAGAACAATGGGTGTTTAGCCACTCATGATGTAATCAAACAATTGCATATGTGTTGCACAAATTGAAAATACTAGAATAAGATGAAGAAAACTGAGAATTCTCCGCTTTCTAATAACCCTGTGTGTGTTTTTCCTCCAAAGTGGCGTCAATCCCCTCAAAAATATGTTTAGTTTTGCTTTTATACGTGTTGGGTAGGTCTAGGGCCGAATAAACCATGTTTCGGGAAAAATAGGAAAATCCTGCCACCGGCGCCCTGGACAGCGCCAAGCGCCCACTACGGAGTTGTCTCCAAATACCATACTGCCTCCAGCACCACAGGTGGCTCAAGGCGCTTCCTGTGGCGCCCAAATGCCCACTTGCCCGATTTCGTTCGTTTTGGCTCTAATTTCGCGCGTTTCGCCCCCGATTGCTCCCGGATCATTCCTATGCATAAAAACACTTCAAATTAATATAAATAATCATATTTAACATCCCAAATTCATGAAACAAAAGTAAAACATGAGGCGATATACACACAAATATATATACTTCAAGCTAAACATCAACACCCCACACTTAGACTTTTGCTCGTTGACTAGTGGTTTTCTACACACACTTCATACATGAAAGTTCATTGACTAGTGGCTTTTGATTTCAATTTTAGTGCACCAACGGGCCTTTCCATGGATCCACTCAAAAACTATTCCCCAACATCTCACCTTACTTCTTTTATCGACTAAGTGCCTTAGGAGGTAAAGGTGCAAAAATCTCAAATTAAGAACAAAATAGGGGTACGACTTGTAATGTGGGTTCCAAGGAAAAGGTCTATAGTCTCAAAGGGGCTAGCGATGGAAAATTTTATTTTATGCGACAAGCACATCCATAATCAAGCAAGAAATGCCTACGTCATCTCCTAGACTAGCATAACCTGCAATTTCGCTTCAATTAACACATGGGGAAAGTTTTAGACTACACAGAATAGAATAGAAGATCACTAAGCCTCACACACACACTGCACATGACTCAATCACGACGGTTTTGTTCAACTCTCAAGTCAAGCAAGCACACATAATTGAGAAAATTAAGCAATATTACACTATGTGGCATACAAGTCAAACAACTGAGCTAAGGCCTCACAAAATAATCTATTTATCTTTACTTAGGCTTCACAAGTCAAACCAAATACAAGGGAAACGACATGTATGTCATAACCTAATATGCCAGCACCAACCATGTCAATGGGTATCTCAAATTTACCCAGTTTCTTCCTAAGTACTCCTAAGAAAATATTAAAGTACCCGATTCGAGTTACATCCTTGGAAAAGAACCGGTGCCCAAATAAAAACCAAGGGATAATACTTAACTATCCTAAAAACAAAAATAAAAATCTTTTTGGTGCTTTTTAATCGAACTTTATCCCTCAAGAAAATTGTCCAATAGATCCATCGTCGGGAAAAGTATGAGCTTTTTCTATTTTTCTTTTATTTTATATTTAACAAACTAACTAAAACTAACAAAACTAATAACTAATAAAATAAAAAAAACTACCTAAACAAAACTAATTAACACAAAAAAAAATAAAAAAATAAAACACATTTATACAAATTATACAACAACCCCACAAGCAGTATTCTTTCCACCCCACACTTAAGTCGTGCATAGTCCTCGATTCAGATACATTTGAAAGAGAAAAGTAAGGAGAAAAGAAATACTCCCTGTCACTCGTAGTCCTCCGTATCAGCTGCTTCCGGCTCATCATCATCGGGGCCTAGAGGCACCAAGGCCAGGGGCCATGTAACCTCGTCACCTCCATCATCCTCTGTGTCTGAGCCGCGGATTGTGTTGGCGTCCTCTGAAGAATGAATGGGGCTTCCAGGTGCAATCCCTAGCATCTCCTTGGACGAACTAGAAAACTCATTGCGTAATTGCATACGCTCCTCATCCGTAATGCCATCCCTGCACATTAAAAAGTTTAAAGACTTATAAATATACCTGCTGAAGTTTTCGTCCCTCTCATATCTTGCTGCCTGTGTCAGCTTGGACGATGTTTCCAGCAGTGATGTGATGTCCAGTAGCCCTGGTGGAGCCTCCACCACCTCATCATAACCTGTGTACTCTGGCACCACTCGATCCATCAGATAATGAGTGAGTACATTCCCAAAGAAGAACCGTTTAATCTGTCGCCCAAACCTCGTACGGGCCATCTCCCCAAGCATTAATTCACCAACATTGATAGGTCTGCCTGTCATCAGAAAATAAATGACACACACTCGAGCTCGAGTGCAGTCGCTGCTACGCTCGACAGGCATGAGTCTAGCCTGTACCAAATTCTGCCACACCTTGGCAGTCTTGTTGAAATCTGGTCGGACCATGTGAAGATGAATGTTGCCTTGTTTCCTGGTCCATTTTGCATTTGAATCCATGCCACATAAAGTGTGACGTATCAAGGTGTACTTCGTGCTGCAGACTAATTTTTGTAGTCTTCTTGGATCAACATTTTCAACACCTAAATATCTACATAAGGCCTCCATATTCTTTGGTATATCGATACCCCGTACACGCGAGGTGCCATGCCCTTGGTGCCAATTTGCATAGAGTTCTCGGACCATGCTCAAATTTGCAGGTCCGGGGCATCTCAAGAGATTTTCCATGTGCCTTGCACGGAGTTGGCCAATCACCTCTGGAAAATTCCTATCCAAAGCCTTGGTGTTTATCCCCATGTCGGAGATGTAGCGACCGTATGTCACAAAATCCCTGTGCCAAGCAATTTCTGAATCATTAACTAAGTCCAACTGAGCCCTTGGTCTCTGCAGTGCAAGTTGGGATCCCTCGGCCGGTTTCTTGCCCTTAGCTTGTCGTGAAGGGCCTTCTCCTTGCTTTCTCTTTTTGGGTGCAGGAGAGGTGGATGAGGACTTGCCAATGCCTTTTCCCTTAGTAGCACTATCACAAGCCATTTTTCTTTATCCTGCCACACAATGAAAATATGAATATGAGAACTCTCCAAGGATCACACCTAAGGTTGTCGTGCAAGTCAAACAATGACCCCACACTTAAAACCAAAGGTGAACTGTACATTTTGTTCATGATTGTTATTTGAAAAGTGCAAGTGTTGCATTCTAAGACTATGGGTACTCAAGACTTCCCCATGCTATCCATATATATGATTTTATCATGTCTAAGTGAATTCATTTCAATGTGAGCAAGAGGCATGTGTGACTCCACGTTCTACAACTACACAACTATACTACATTAACGAATTTCTACAACAAGTTTATACCAACAATACATAAGATACATGGTGTAAAGACATGAATTTTTTTTATATAAAAACTCAATCTCCTAGAATTTCAAAGTATCCCTATACACCCCACACTTATCCCAAATTCATCCACAAAGACACTCAGTTAATTAGACTTCACCGATGTACCCAAAATCATCATTCAAACATTTTTACAAACACCTTGTGGGAATAAAGTGTGAGCTTTAGAATTCAACAATGGTGGAAGATGGTGGCTCTCCCAATTTTAAACGGAGTAGAGGGACTTCTAGTTTACTACTTCGTATACACAATAAACACATAATTTTTAACAATTTCAAGCCACCCACCATAAAATTTGCTTAACAACTCCATAATGGAAAGAATTGGGGATTAGAGCTCTTGGGGGATGGGGTATGCTTTGTTATCTACAAATTAAAAACACAAGAAGAAGAATAAGAAAACAACAAGAACAAGAACACATACCTGTGGACTAGAGAAGAAAAACAAGAGAAAACTTGAGAGAGAAAAAAATTTAGAGAGAGGAAGAGAGGGGGGGGGGTTTTTTTTTCTTTTGTGGGTATTTGGGTAGGAGATGGGTTATAATATTAGTATAGGTGGGTATTTTGGTTGGGTTAAATGTGTTAAGGTTTTAGAATATAAAAAGAAAACAAAAAAGAAAAAATAAAATAAAAAATGACTTACCTAGGCACTGTTGACGAATTTGTTTTTTGAAGTATCCTGATCCCCCAAGCTTTTAAAATACTCAATTACATGTCCTATACCATTATATCTATAATTTATATTCCTATAAAGAAAAATGTATAATATATCTACTCTAAAGAAAAATTCAAGAAGTTAACTACGAAAGCTATATAAAAATTGGGTTGCCTCCCAAGAAGCGCCTGATTTAACGTTGCGGCACGACGCAGAGTCTCGCTTTACTCATCAGCAAGTACGACTTTTTTTTCCTCGCGACTCACGGCTCCTTCTCAATAGTGCTTGACTCTATGGCCATTCACCAAAAATTTTCTTTCACCATGTATAGCTCGCAACTCAAGTGCACCATAAGGAGTGACTCTCACCACTTCAAACGGGCCTGAACATCTCGATTTTAGCTTCCCGGGAAACAACCTCAAACTAGAATTGAACAATAATACATGTTGGCCTGGCTCGAATTGACGTGGCTTAATATGCTTGTCATGCCATCTTTTGGTATTTTCTTTGTACAATTTAGCATTTTCGTACGACTGTAACCTAAACTCATCTAATTCATTCAACTGCAGTAGTCTTTTCTCACCCGCAGCTTCAAGGTCCATGTTCAGCTTCTTGATGGCCCAATATGCTTTATGTTCGAGTTCAACGGGCAAATGACATGTCTCCCCATAGGCTAACTTATACGATGACTCCCCAATTGGCATTTTGTAAGCTGTTCTATATGCCCATAAGGCATCATCCAATTTTGCAGCCCAATCCTTCCTGTTCACACTCACCGTCTTCTCTAATATTTGCTTTATTTCCATGTTTGATACCTCGGCTTGTCCACTTGTTTGAGGGTGATATGTTGTCGCAACTCTATGACGGACTCCATATTTAGCTAGGAGGTTATTCAACAACCGATTGCAAAAATGGGTCCCTTCATCACTAATCAAGGCTCGTGGAGTCCCAAACCTCGAAAATATATTCTTTTTCACAAACGTAGCTACAACCATGGAATCATTTGTAGGCAATGCAATCACCTCTACCCATTTTGACGCATAGTCAACTGCCAGCAAAATGTACTTATTTCCTCTGGATGATGGGAATGGTCCCATAAAATCTATCCCCCACACGTCAAAAATCTCCACCTCCAGGATATTATTCAAAGGCATCTTGTGCCTCCTCGAGATCGTTCTTGTCCTCTGACACTGGTCACACTTTTTAACAAATGCATGGGCATCTTTGAATAGAGTTGGCCAGTAGAACACGGACTATAGTACTTTCGCCGCTGTTCTATCGCCACCATGATGGCCCCTATAAGGCGATGGCAATCGTACAACACCAATTGTACCTCTTTGTTTGGAATGCATCTCCTCATCAACTGATCAGCACATTGTTTGTACAAATATGGCTCATCCTAGTAGTAGAACCTCACATCATGTAAGAACCTCTTTCTAGCCTCAGATTCAATCTCTGGCGGAAGTACCTCACTCACAAGATAACACATAATCAGCATACCATGGAGGAGGGTCTTGGGTTACAACAAAAAGTTTCTCATCAGGAAATACTTCTTTGATTTGTCCACCCTCATCCACATGGTCATGATTTTCCAGCCTTGACAGATGGTCAGCTACCTGGTTCTCAGTGCCCTTTTGGTCTTTTATCTCCATATCAAATTCCTGCAACAACAAAACCCAGCACATCAATCTAGCTTTAGACTCTTTCTTCGTAAATAAATATTGGATTGTTGCATGATCAGTGTGGACTATGACTTTTAATCCCACCAAGTATGCCCAAAATTTCTCAAAGGCCCACACAACAACCAACAGTTTCTTCTCAGTGGTGGTGTAATTCAGTTGTGCATCATCAAGAGTCTTACTCACATAGTAAATGGAATAAAATACTTTGTCTTTCCGTTTGCCTAGCACTGCCCCAATAGCATGGTCACTGGCATCACACATAAGTTCAAATGGTAGAGACCAATCTGGTACAACAATTATGGGGGAAGCTACCAATTTCTTTTTGAGTTCTTCAAATTCCTTTAGGCAGGCTTCATCAAAATTAAACTTGACATCTTTTTCGAGCAACCTGCACAAAGGAGTGGCAGCTTTTGAAAAATCTTTAATAAAGTGTCTATAGGATCCTGCATGTCCCAAGAAACACCGGACACCCTGATCCTCTGGGCATATGACAATCTGATTGTATCCCGAGTAGCCATCAAGAAAGAAATAATAATCATGTCCTGCTAACCTATCCAACATTTGATCAATGAAGGAAAGTGGGAAGTGGTCCTTGCGGGTTGCCTTATTGAGCCTTCGATAGTCAATTCAAACTCTCCATCCCGTAACAGTGCGAGTAGGGATTAGCTCATTTTTATCATTCTCAATCACAGTCATCCCCCCTTTTTGGGAACACATTGAACTGGGCTTACCCAGTTGCTGTCAGAAATTGGAAAGATGATTCCTGCATCAAGCAATTTATGACTTCCTTTTTCACGACTTCTTTCATATGGGATTTAACCTCCTTTGATGCTCTACACTCGGGGGATGTCCATCTTCCAAGAAGATTTTATGCATGCAGAATGATGGACTGATTCCCTTAATATATGCAATTGTCCACCCAATCGCTTTTTTGTGTTCACGAAGTATTCTGAGCAATTTCTCTTCTTGTGCTTTAGTCAAGCTAGATGAGATAATCACGGGCAATGTCTCGGAGTTCCCCAAATAAGCATAGCACGGATGTGCTGCAAGGGGATTAAGTTCTAACTTTGGAGCTTCCTCGATAGATGGCTTAGGAGGGGTCAGAGTAACAGGCTTGTTCAGCTCCTCAAATTTTCCTAACCCGTGGATATAGCTGCATGATACATCAAACACTTGCTCAATTTCTTCCCTCGTTTCATCTTCACTACCTTCGTCACTCTCAATTAAGACTCGTTCAAGAAGGTCAACATGGATCATATAAGGAACCAATGGTGCATCATTGCTTTCCTGTCACACCCCAAAATCGAGGGACGCGACCAACACTCAACCGGGTGACCCCAGTCAAGCGAACCTGCTTTTCCTTTCCTACCCAACGCGCTTCCCCGTGTTTATATCATCCATTATTTATGTGAAGCAGTGTGATAAACTTAAAATTGTGCGATTACCACAATAAATCCAATTTTTCTTTTCCTCATTTTACATTATTATACTAGATTTCCCAAAACATACATAATAGATACAACATTCCCCAATACGGACCCCGATTACGAGCAAATACAACCACTACCCAAAATATATATATGCACCCACATAATGTCTATAGAGCCTCTAAGAGTACTAGGAGTCTATACAATACTTGCCGGCAACAAGGCCCCGGCTATACCTTACGATACATAATATACTCAAAAGGAGATGGCATGAACTACACATGGCCCCGAAAGGAAGTGGGGCTCACCAGTACAACTGAGAAAGGAAGGGGAGAAAGCACCACTAACGGCGAGCTGAGCAAATGGACCCACCTACATCCATATAAAAAGATGTAGCGCCCCCGGAAAAAGGGACGTTGGTACTGTAGAATAGTACTAGTATGTATGAACAAGCTTTATCCCAAGTACAATAAACAAATACACAATTAAGAGACAGTAATAGAACCAATCAATCAATGCAGGTGGAAAGAAATAGCCAAAATCAACAAGTTTCACAATCTCTCCTTTTTCCCTTTCAACATCACCATATTCAGGAGTTTTCCCGATTTTTCATTTCGATAGTGATAATGATCACATTCCATCCTTATTACCTCGGCCACCCTTATTTCCTCGGCCACCCTTATTGCCTTACACCTTATCAAGCTTATTTCTTTGTGTTGCGGCGTGCAACCCGATCCCACTTGACAATCATATTTCGTAACAGCAACCATAAACAATTACATCACAAGAATCATCACTTCAAGGAATACAAGTTCATATCAACAATTTATGTATTTGGGCCCAAGGCACCATAACTCTCATCAACTAGTAATTTCATGAACACGGTGTTGCCACAATCGCTCAATCCAGTTACATTGTTTCACAATACTCTTTTTCATTACTTTCCACGTATGGCTTTCAACTATTTTACACATTCCCACATTTGAGCACATTATCAATCTTTCGTTCATTACACATCAAACACCTTTCACGACNATCAAGTAGTAATTTCATGAACACGGTGTTGCCACAATCGCTCAATTCAGTTACATTGTTTCACAATACTCTTTTTCATTACTTTCCACGTATGGCTTTCAACTATTTTACACATTCCCACATTTGAGCACATTATCAATCTTTCGTTCATTACACATCAAACACCTTTCACGACCTCATACAACACAATAGCATGACAATCAACCAGGAAAATAAGAGAATAGAATCTCACGCCTCAACACGTTTGAACAATCAATTCACATATTTCCAAACAAGGTACACATACCAAATACTCGAACCCAACAAGAGGAATCTACGAAGGTTAAAGTTAGCCATACATACCTCGAATCGGGATTTTTCATTAATTTCTATCTCAAAATCACCGGGCCTTCTAGCACCTTCAATCTAGTTCATAATGCGACACATTTAAACTTAGAATTGGGAATCATGAACATGTCTTGAACTCATTTGAGCTTTCTATCAAACACTAGGTGTTCTTTTTAGATTAAATAACCCTTCTTTCGTGAAAGATTACCCCAACCTATTTTCCTTAACTAGATTATGGTAGATTGGGTACATGCATGCAAGGTTCTTAACCCCGTCTTTATGAACTATCCTACCCATGTTTCATTTTAAAAAAAACTTGAAATTTAGGGTTAATGGGGTGGAAGCTTACCTCTTAGAGTGAGAAATTTATGTTCTACTTGATTAGTTCCAAGCTTGAGTGATGAAGGAAGACAAATTTGATGAAGTTGGGACTTTCTCCCTCAAGAACTTACTCTTTCCTCTCTCTAATATCCCAGAAAATTGGTTAAAAATGAAGGGGAGGGGTGTTTTTAATGGACTGGGGTTGGGTGTTAAAATTAAAAAAAATAGAAGCCCGACACAAGAATGCGGTCAGGAATGCGATCGCATTCCTGACATGCGGTCAGCAGAACCGGCCGCATAAGGGCCCTCAAGATGGGCCAAAATTCGAAACAAACTGCCCAGGTATGTGACCATTGTGCGGTCCGCATACACGTTATGCGATCGCATAACTTCCCTCTCAAAACCAAAGGCAACAATGCGCCAGCTATGCGGTTTGCAGAACTGAAATGCGATCACATATTGGACCGCATAGTTGACCTCAAATGGGGCAGTGATCTGCCCATGTATGCGACCATTATGCGGTACGCATACACGTTATGCGATCGCATAGTGCGTCGCATAACACCTATTTTTTGGAAAATTTTATTCTTTAAGTCTCGGGGTACTTTTTACTCAATTTAGGTCCATTTAAAAAATTTCCACAGTAAAAATAACTCGGGGATTCATTCGGGAATTATTTTAAAATGAGAAAATGTTACGGGTCTTTACATCCTCCACCCTTAAAAATCATTCGTCCTCGAATGAGGGTTTTGGAAATCAATTAGTTTTGAAAGCATGACATGAAATTTCCAGATTTTCACTAACTCCAATATTTCAGAAAATTTTTGCCAGAGTTCCTTTTGTAATTAGACCTACCTACCTGTTAGAGAGACCCCGAAACACATTCCCAAGCACCATTACACATTTTTAATCACCCAATAACTCACGCACAACGTTGTTACCTCAACAATTGGCAATTATTCAATCATTTTGTCCACTACACATAGTTCTTTCTTCTTATACCACAAATTTGCACATGATTCACATTTTTGCACATAACTTGGTCGTTTTAATGAGTCTCATACAACCCAATCACCTCAATATACTATATTCATTTCAATTAATCATTACCAACCCACACTACTATTAATCACTTGCCTAACACATACGTTCTGCAAAATTTTCATTTACCTCAAGGGTTGCACAGTGCTCAAATAGAGCTGCGGATTCAGTTTTAGCACACATTGAAAAATTACAACAATAAGGCAATTAGGGGAAGATGGGGTGCTTTTTCACAAAACGAACATAAAATATGATTTTCTTAGAGATGACAGTTCTGACGAACACTACTAGACTTATTCAAACAAATGGGGATATTTTTTGTTCATCTCATTTTCCGCTTCCCACGTGGCTTCCTCTATGTGCTAACTTCGCCACAATACTTTAACTTAAGAAATTTCTTTGTTCCTCAATCTACGGACTTGTCTATCAAGAATAGAAACCAGAACCTCTTCATACGATAATTCTTCATTAACCTCAATAGTCTCAGCTGGCACGATGGCTGATAGATCTCCAACCACTTTCTTCAACATGGACACGTGGAACACCGGGTGCACTAATGACAATTCAGGGGGTAATTCCAACCTATAAGCCACTTGCCCTATCCTTTGAGCAATCCGATATGGCCCGACATATTTTGGGCTCAATTTCTCTTTCTTCCCAAACCGCATCACTCCCTTCATGGGAGATACTTTCAAGAATACCCAATCATCAACTTGGAATTACAATTCTCTTCGACGAACGTCCGCATAGGATTTTTGACGGCTCTGAGCGGTTTTCATCCTCTCCGAATGACTCTGACCTTTTCCAATGCCTGGTGCACAAGATCTGGCCCTAACAATTCTGCTTCACCAACCTCGAACCACAAAATCGGAGATCTACACCTCCTTCCGTACAATGCCTCAAATGGGGTCATCTGAATACTGGCGTGAAAGCTGTTATTGTAAGCAAATTCGATAAGCGGTAAATGATCATCCCAACTACCCTTGAAGTCCAACACATAAGCCCGTAACATATCTTCAAGCGTCTGAATATTCCGCTCTGCCTGACCATTAGTCTGCGGATGGAAAGCTGTGCTAAGATTTACCTGAGTACCCAAACCTTGCTGAAATTTCCTCCAAAATTTAGCCGTGAACTGGGCT
>ML402541.1:0-33820 GCA_005239525.1 Nicotiana knightiana | reverse complement strand
TCGAATTCCGTGAGCAAGATTTGCCATTTTGCTAATCTCCCGGTGGGCATTGGCTTTTGGAATTTGTATTTCAAAGGATCAAGCCTCGTGATGAGGTAGGTGGTATAATCCAATAAATAATGTCGGAGCTTCTGAGCAACCCAAGTTAGAGCGCAACAAGTCCTTTCTAACGGAGAATACTTGGCTTCGTAGCTTGTGAACTTCTTACTTAAGTAATAAATGGCCTGCTCTTTCTTCCCCGTTGCATCGTGTTGCCCGAGAACACACCCAAAGGAATTTTCTAGCACCCTCAGGTATAGGAACATAGGTCTCCCTGGTTCTGGTGGGACTAGCACTGGAGGATTTGACAGATATTCTTTGATCTTGTCAAAAGCGTCCTGGCACTCGTCTGTCCATTTGATGGCCGCATCTTTTTTCAATAGCTTGAATATAGGCTCGCATGTGGAGGTCAACTGAGCAATGAACTTGCTGATGTAATTCAACCTACCCAACTGACTCATGACTTCCTTCTTGGTTCTTGGGGGTGGGAGATCCCGGATAGATTTTATCTTTGTTGGGTCCAGCTCGATGCCCCGTCGACTGACTATAAATTCTAGTAATTTTTCGGATGGAACTCCGAAAGCGCATTTGGCTGGGTTTAATTTCAAATCATATATGCGCAGGTGTTCGAAGAATTTCCTCAAATACTGCACATGGTCACTTTGGGTTCAGGACTTAATGATCACATCATCCACGTACACCTCAATATCCTGATGCATCATGTCGTGAAATATGGCGGTCATGGCCCTCATATAAGTTGCCCCAGTGTTCTTTAAACCAAACAGCATGACCCGGTAACAGTATGTTCCCAGGATATAGTGAAGGTTGTCTTTTCTGCATCCTCTTCATCCATCAACACCTGGTGATATCCGGCATAGCAATCGACAAAAGACTGTACCTCGTGTTTGGCACAATTGTCAACTAGGATGTGTATGTTCGGCAGTGGAAAATTATCTTTAGAACTGGCTTTATTCAGATCCCGGTAGTCGACATATACTCGGACCTTTCCGTCCTTTTTAGGCACCGGAACCACATTGGGCAGCCAGGTGGTGTATTGGACCACTCGGATTACTCCAGCCTTTAGTTGTTTAGCAACCTCTTCTTTGATCTTGTCACTCATGTCTGTTTTAATTTCCTATGCTTTTGTTGGACAGGTGGATGACCGGGGTAGGTTGGCAATTTGTGTACCACCAAGTCCATACTTAGTCTGGGCATGTCGTCATAGGATCAAGCAAATACGTCTTTGAATTCAAATAGGAGTTGAATCAAGGCGTCTCTAGTCTTTTCATCTGTGTGGACGCTTATCATGGTTTCTCGAATCTCTTCTTCGTTGACCAAGTTAACGGGTTCCGTTTCGTTTAAGTTTGGCTTAGGCTTATTCCCGAACTGTTCCAATTCTCGATTTATTTCCCTAAAAGCCTCTTCTTTATCATATTCCAGTTCTTGATTCATTATTTCGAGGTTTGACGGCGTATTAATATCAGAGCATGAAGTCCGCAAGCATGTCATGTTTTTAAAGCTGCATTATTAGGACTAAAAAAATAAGAAAAGTAAACAAAAATCAGAAAGAATAATAGACGATGAAATTTTGATTTCATTTCATTGAATTTGAACATAGGAGGGTTTACATCGGAATTTAAAGGCAAGAATTTAAAAACACTTGAGTTACACCCTGAAATAACTCATAGTGCAGAAATGATGGCAAAAGCTGAACTACCGGGACTCCCGCCTGACGGGGAATGGAGTAGCCTCCCAGTTTTGCAACTTGGCCTCATGCCCCATATACTGTACTTCGGCAGTGCTGGAGCCTTCTCCTGGTTGGACCATATGGGCCTCATACAACATCTGCCTCATTGCTCCGCATATTTCTTCTATTTCTTCGGCCGTGAAAGCCTCTTCCTCTTCCTCCACGTATTTTGGCTTGACAAATGATGCGGTGATGTGTGGGATCGGCTGAGGCAATACCCAACCATTTTTCTTACGTTGGTCAGCCCATTGTTCATCGTTGGGGGTAGCTTGAAACCCTATGCCAAAAAACTTTTTATTGGTAGGCAAAGTGACGGGTTCTTTAATGCCTTGCAAGGACACCCCGAGCCCTTTTCCAGGTGTGTACCCATGTTTGATCATGTCGTTGGCGACCATAATTGACGAGTTTGATAGGAAGGGTTGAGGGCACGGTTTTCCTTCCTCATGGTGGTCCGCAACCACAATCTCGAAATCCTGGTAGACTATGTGCTTGCTGCCCTCTCTTGCTTCTAGGCATGGGCTAATGGGTCCCTATAAATAGATAGCTCGTCTTCCCCATGGACCACGATTTCCTGGTCTTCATATTCGAACTTAACCATCTGGTGGAGAGTATATGGCACTGCCCCTGCCGCATGGATCCAAGTCCTTCCCAGAAGATAATTGTAGGAAGTATCCATATCCATGGCCTGGAATGTCACTTCGAAATCTATAGGGCCGATTGTCAAGACCAAATCAATCTCCCCGATCGTGTCTCTCTTGATACCATCGAATGCAAGGACTCACACATTGTTGGGCCTGATTCTCTCAGTCCTGATCTTCATTCTTTGTAGGGTCGATAGAGGGCAAATATCAACCCCAGATCCACCGTCCATCATAACCTTTTTCACATAGTAACCCTCGCATTTAACAGTTAGGTGGAGAGCTTTTTTGTGGGCAGCCCCTTCCGGAGGCAAGTCATTCTTGCTGAATGAGATCCGGTTGACTTCAAAAAATCGTTTTGCCATTCTTTCCATTTGCTCAACTCTGGTGTTGGCCGGAAGTATGCTTCGTTAAGGGTTTTGATCAGGATTTGCTGATGCTCGTTTGAATTTACCAGCAAGGATAGAAGTGAGACCTGAGTGGGGGACTTTCTGAGCTCCTCGATTATGGCGTATTCAGAGGTTTTCATATTCTTGAAGAATTCTTCTGCCTCTCCGGCACTGATCAGCCTTTTAGGCGGAAAGCGTTTCAGCTTGCTTTGGTTTAGTTCTTCCGGGTCGAGGTATTTCTCTGATGAGTTTATATCGCCTGTTTCCCAAGTAATCTCTTTCCCTTTGTATGTCACCACCGTCCTGTGGTAATTCCAGGGGACGACAGTGGTATCCTTCATGGGAGTTTGTGACGCGCAGCTAATAACCACAGGCTCATTCAGCCTGGGTGAAATTATTTGCCCCCGCGCCACATACGTCCCTTTAGGTACGTACATTTTTGGGCCATTCATTATTGCCTTGTTGAATTTTAACTTTCTGGAAGGGCTCAACACACTTTGTTCCTTCCTGTGTGCCTTGGGGATGTAAAGGACAACGTCTTTAGAGGGTCCCTTATTTGTTCCAGTCTCAGCCTTTTCCGTGACCTGGGGGACGGGGTTACTCTTCTTCATCTCCTTGACTGGTTTGGGTGCCGCCTTGGGTTTTCTTTCCACATCTGCGATGGCGATGATGGCCTTTAGAGCTGGATCAAAATCCTGGTCCTCGCAAATCATGCCGATGATGGGCCCATGATTGTGAGTGGGCAGTGGATTGTTCGTCACATTGGGAGCTTCTTCGTCCCTTAAAACTACTTTCTTTTGTTCTATAAGGCTTTCCAAGGCCCTTTTGAGGGTCCAACAATCGTCCGTGTCGTGCCCTTCTGCTCCGGAATGGTAAGCACAACTGGTACCCCGTCTATATGATGGTGATTGAGGATTCTGCCCGTTTGGAGGTACGGGTTGCAAGAGTCCCATCTGGACCAACTTTGGGAAAAGGCTGGAATACAGCTCTCCGATGGGAGTGAAATTAAGTCTCCTTGGTGGTTCTCGGGGATAGGCATTGTACGGGTAGTTGTTTTGAGGAGGGCGTGGATTATATGAAGCTGGGGGACGATGGTTATTTTTTGGAGGTGGAGTTCTATTCTGATTGTATTGTTGTTGCAGCCTGGGATGTGGCTGAGCATTCATTACCGCATAGGGAAAAGGGGGCGCAACATAAGCTGCGTCTTGGTGAGGATAGTAATGTTGGGAAGCTTTGGGAAATGGACGTGGGTATTGTCGAGGTTTCCTAACGTCGGGAACCATCATGGCCCCTTCTTCTTTCTTTTTCCTGTTGGATGCACTCCCGGATCCACTTTGGATGGCCTGAGAAGTTGCTCTTATGGTAGACTGGCTCAGGATACGACCAATTTTTAGACCATTCTCCACCATTTCTTCAATTTTGATTGCTTCCGCGAATGGTTTGCCCATGGCGGACATCATATTTTGGAAGTAATCAGCTTTCTGTGCTTGTATAAAGACGCTGACCATTTCAACCTCATCCATCGGAGGTTTGACCCTGGAGGCCTGCTCGCGCTATTTGATGGCGTACTCTCTGAAACTCTCTGAGGGTTTCTTTTTTAGATTGGATAGTGAGTTCCTATCGGGAGCGATGTCCACATTTTATTGGAACTGCCGGACAAAGTCCCGCGCCAGGTCATCCCATATGTGCTAGCGTGATATATCCTGGTCCATGTACCATTCTGATGCAATCCCCGTCAAGATTTCTCCAAAATATGCCATGAGAAGTTCCTCATTCCCACCTGCTCCCCTGAGCTGGTTGCAGTACCTTTTCAGATGGGATATGGGGTCCCCATGTCCATCATATTTTTTGAACTTGGGGGTTTTAAACCCGAGAGGCAAATGGACGTGCGGGAACATGCACAAGTCTGCATATGAGACACTTTTCTGTCCGCTCAGCCCCTGTATATTTTTGAGGCTCTGTTCAATACTCTTCATTTTTTGAGTTATTTCTTCGTGCTCGAGGCTTTTCTTATCTTGTCCCAAAGTGACCTCAGGTTGAGTTTGTTGGGGATATGCATTGGGAGCAGCATGAGAGGTATCCTGATGGACGGATGGTGTTTGGAATGTGAATACTGGCGGCTCGAAACTTGGCCCGGAGATAGTTGGTGGAGTCGTGGCGGAGATTGGTGGTGCGGTGAAGATGTTGGAAGACACACCAGAAAACAAAGCTTGGGGGCGAACCTCAGAAGGCCTTCCGGCAAAGTGAGCCAACATAGTTGGATATCAAAATGGCGTGGCTGGGTAGCTTATGGGGATGTTGGACGTCCCGCCTGCCCTGGGGATTATCTCTGGGAAACCCGGGATGGTACTGGATGGTTCCCTACCATTGGAACATGCGTCCCATATTTCTAGCATGCAACAACGCAAAGTCCTGTTCTCTTCAGTTGTTGCTGACTCAGATGTTGGGATAGCTGGATTTAGGTCTTCCACGGAAGAGTTGACGATTGGCAAGTGACTTTCAGACGTCATTTCTATGCTCCCTTTTGATCTAGTGAAGTAAGGATGGGAAGCCAGGTTACCGCAAAACCAACCACCTAAAAATACCTTTTAGATTGAACCAACAAAATGTTAGGTTGAAACATTTATCACATAGGCAATCGCACGTATGGGGTATGCAATGCACCTGCAATTTAAATGCTTTTCTGTATGTTTTTGCAACAGTTGTGTACTTCATCTCGACTTTATCTCTTTTTTTTTCTTTTTATCATTCTTGACCTTCCTTTGTTATTGTTTCCTCTCTTTTATTCCTTGCTCGGTTTCCTTTCTTATGGTTATGATCGAATCCTATGTGGATTGTCTACGCATCACTGAGTCGTGTGAATCAGATCATCACGTAGTTCATGCTAGCAAAACCCAAAGGACAGAAATGCATATTTTTTCTAAAAGATTCATTCTAAAAATTTTCATTCATTAAATAAAACACTTCTGATTACAGAAAACTTGTTGCCCACTTTTGGAATTACAGAGTTTGCAAAACAGACTCGACACATATTTTCTAAAAATATAAAAACTACTGTGGACTCAAGACATTAATACGACTAGAAAAATGAAATACAGACTCGAAAAACATCAAAAATACATCAGTGCTTCCGTTGCTCCAGGGGCCGGTGGGGCATCATTCGGCTTTGCCACGGGCCTGCGTGTTATGTCTTGCTGGAGGCGGTAAAGGTCATCCATTATCTTGCGGACGAAGACCATAACCGCTGAGAAGAAGGTGGTCCGAGTCATATCTTCGCATTCCTGGCATCTGGTGACGATGTAGTCAGCTATCTCTTGGACCCTTTGCCTGATGATACCCTCTTCTTGAAGCAGGCGCCGGATTTGCTGGGTCTCGCCTCTAAAGTCTGGGCGTCTTTGTGACTCTTCTCTTTCCATTGTTGCAACTCTTTTTCTAACTGATCCATCATGGCATAGCACTGTTCCCTCTCTGTCTTAAATCTTTTTGCCTGTTTAGCCATTTCGTTCTCGAGGACGACCAATTTTTCCTTCAAGCCTATGACTTCCTGGTCATATTTCCTTTTTAGTCTCTGGACAAACTCTGTTCTTTCTTCTGCACTTCTTGTTAATCTTGCCCGAACTCCGGCCAGTTCTTCTTCAGCTTTGTCTAGATCACTCTCATAGCTGCATACTTTATGCCTCAGGCTGTTGATAAGCCTATCATCAGTTCTGCTTCTCTCTGGGTTCTCAGCAGCTGTTTTTAATTCCTGTATCTGGGCTCGGAGAACTTCATTTTCTTGGGCTAATATATTTTTCTCCTCTTCAATTGTGGCAGTATGTAGAATTCTTTAAGACTTGATTTCCCTGACCTGGGCTTCCAACTTGCTTATGGTGGCTCGGTAGCTGTTTTCCTTTCCTAACCAAGCCCAATGCTCTTGTGTTTGCTCGATGAATTGTTGCACGTGGGGTCTCTTTGCAGGTCGTTCTTGCTCTTGATGCTCCCTGCCTCTTATGCCATACCAAGAAGTGTAGGCGGGCTCCACTTCCCCTTTGGATAAGTCTCTCACCCGAGTTTGAGGTTCTAAAAACCTGCACTCGTTCCAGATTTGACAGACCCTGCCTTCAGGAAATGCAGCTCTTGGGCATAACTCAATGGCTTGTTGGCTTAAATCCTCGTCATTGGGAACACCCTGTTATCTCTCCAACTGGCGTAAGACCCGGTGTGGGGCATATAGCTGAATGCTTCGCAGGCCTATTAACAGTAGATAGCAAACCTCAGCAGACATATTGATAACCTCACTGACAGGGAGCCACCAGAACGTCCACTCGATTTGGTCGTCAGTCAGTGAACTCAAGTATGAGTGACAGGCTTCCGTGCCCTCAGGAAATTTGTGGACTTTTACCCGAGTACCATGTTCCTCGATGAAATTCAAATCGGTTAAGCCGTAGTTCATGTAGCCTGGGCGGTGACAGAGGTGCTCGATCAACCAGATTTGTAGAAGCAGGTTGCACCCCTCAAAGAACCTTCCCCCAGATTGGCAAACTGTCATAGCATGGTAAATCTCGGCCAAGACCATCGGTATAAGTGTGCCATTGGATTTTTTCATCGTGAAATCTGCCATTCCCACAAGCCCGATGTCTATGAATTTGTCACTTCTTGGGCAAATCACGGTGCCCAAGAATGCTACCACAAAAGCTAGCCCCCGGCGGGCTTCCCATTTAGCCTGATCTTTATGAGTTAGACCAGTGTTGTTAGCCTCATAACCCTGAGGATCTCCATAACGTCAGTAAAGAAAATAGAAAGTGCAGAAACCTTTGGATAGGTGTGGGTCTTGGACGTCCCGACTAATGTTCAACAGATCCAAAAACTTATGTGGAGTCACTACCCTGGGTGCCACTGGGTACCGACTTCTAAGATTGTCATTGAGACCAACATACCCTTCTATTTCCTCTAGCGTGGGCGTCAATTCAAAGTCTGAAAAGTGGAACACGTTGTGGGCGGGATCCCAAAACGGTACTAGAGCCTCGACGATGTCCAACCTCGGCTTGATTTTTAAAAGACCAGTAAGTCCCCCTAAAGCTTTCATAACAGACTTTCTACTGGCTTCCCCCAAGTCGCTCCACCACATATGGAGTCCTAGAGGGATTTCCTCGACTGCCCTGAAGGGGATGTTTTCAACTGTATTCATCCTGCACATTCGTTTTTTGATTAAAACCACAAAAAAATTTGAAAAGTGTCATTTTGGCAAAGGGTTTTGTAATAAAGAAAAATGGACCATCTTTGCGAATACGGCCCTTTAAGGCTGTGTTCGCGAATTGGGTCGAAATTTAAAGACAAAACACAGGCGGCCACTTTTGCAAAAACGGCCTTCCGGCGCCCCACTTGGGCGATCAGGCTACAATGGCGTCACCTAATTTTATTTAGGGCTATATCCTTTTGATTTTAAAAAATAGAGTTGGACCCGATGAGGGTTGCCTACGTATCCCACACCCGTGAGAATCGAACAATGCGTAGTTCGGAAAAAATCCTGACTGGTTAAAATACGCACCTACTCATTTTGTTTCAGAGTTTCGGGATAAAATGGGGCTTTTTCGAAACAGGGTGAATTTTCTATCCTACCTCACTCTTGGTTTTTCTATTTGTTTTTTTATATTTATTTTAGCCGGTCAATACACAAGCTGAAACAAATAAATGCATACGTAACAAGTAAGATGCATCAGGGTAGTCTTTCATTTCGGGTACGCCTGTCCTAGACGGACCCAACCCCTGTGTTGAGTCCCCTAAGTCAAATGCACATGATGCAAATAAGCGTTCCTACTAGGGATCAGGCATTAGGTTTTGTTATTCTAGGTTTAAACGTAGGGTTTTGTTTTAGACCAGGCTTACTCGAGCGGACAGCTCGAGCCGAGGTCGGGACAGTGTACCGGGAATACAGAAGCTTCACCGGCTTTGCAACTTGTCCGTACCTCGTTCTAAAATTTGGATATGACTCTAACAGAAAAGAAGTCACACGAAGTGCACACTTCCCAGATGATTTAGGAGACTCAGAGAGAAGAGGATTTCGGCACAATTTATATACAGTTCAGATAATATCAAAGCGGTAAAAAGTGGCATTTAGCACATTAGGTTCAAACATGTAAAATCAGATAATAAAGTCAAATATAACAGTTATTCTAAGCTAGAATTCTGAACTCTGAACCAGAGATTCTGGGTTCTATTCCCCAGCAGAGTCGCCAGAGCTTTCACACTTCCTTTTTCACTACCCCCGGATTAATGAAGGGTAACAAGGGAGTTTTTTCAATTTAAGTGACAATTGAAACTGGATTATCTTATTTAAAATTCAGAGTCGCCACTTGGGATAGTTTATGGTGTCTCAAGTCACCGGTCTAAATCCCGAATCGAGGAAAACTTGACTCTGTTTTACAGTCTGCGAACACAGAAATCCGGGTAAGGAATTATGTTAACCCGAGAGAAGGTGTTAGGCATTCCCGAGTTCCGTGGTTCTAGCAGGGTCGCTTACTATTAATATTTGGCCTAAGTTATCTGATTATTTACATATTTTTAGCCTATTGTGCATTTAGCTTTTTTAACTTTCAACCGCTTTTAATATTTATGGATTTATCTTGAAACAAGTCACGATGGCGTGCACTTGTTTGTTTTGGACACGTTATAACTGCGCCACATGAAATGCACCCGCAATTACAACATGTGATTTTTATTGTTTGAAGTTAGAGTCGGGGGCACGAGTTGCCACACCCGAGTGTAGGTTATGTATGGTCATGACTATGGTCGTGACGGTTGAAATGGCTTATTTGAAGCAATATTGGATTATTCATTAAATTTTATAATTTAATCTAAACGAGGTCCCTTAGCCTATAGGATAAAATCATCTAGAAATTAGATTCACTATCCTAAAGGTAAATGTTGGGCTATGGACATATTTAGCCCAATAATTGTTTATCCTATTTGGCTAATCCTAATTATGGATATTTGAGAAAGAAGGGGTTTGCACAATTCAGCCAAAAAAATGAAGGGAATTGAAAAGCACGAAAATCGATTCAAGTGAACATATTCAACTAACATCTTATGTAAAAAGACAAGCTATTCAAACATCCCTATAATTATAGATATTTCTGAATCGAAATTCCAAATATGAAAGCTTAACCAAGTTTAAACACTTCTGCCTTTATAATGTTGTACTAAACGTGGTATAAGTTCGAAAGATGTGATTTGGATTTAGGAACTGGACCTACTACTGGGCTAAAAATTCATTAAGCTCAAACTTTAAACTCGATTTTTAGGAGGATTCATGAAAAAGAAAAAAAATCAGTCATTTGTAGTCGAAATTTATACTAGTTTAGTTGTAACATCAAAAACTATATGAGAATAATTTGGACTTCTAAAAAATATTACTAATCAGATTTTAGGTTTTACATGATTTAGAAAACACGCTGCTTACTGATCAGGTTCCTACACCCCTCCCCAAGCCCAATATTGGTTATCTTAGTTTCAAGCATATACCTAATCAATTAATTAATAGTTAACTGATCAGATTATACTAAATCAAAGATGAGTTGGGGTAAAATCAATTACAATAAACATAAAATCAGAAAACAAGTTAGGGGATCGAATAACTGAGCATAATATATAAAGAAAACCTAAACATGGTCAATCAACTGATTACTCACAATTAAACTTCAATAAAGAACCAACAAACGGAACAAATTAGCAATCCGGTCAGAAAAATCCTAACATATTTACTAAAATAAGCAGGGATAATCAATGATATAGTGACCATCAAACTAGGGCAGTGAATCAAAGTAAAAATGGATACATATATGAAGAAAACATAAAACCCTAGGCTAGGACATGATTATCAAGAAACCTAATTGCTAAACATGAAATATTTTTTAGGGCTTGAACTAATGAACAGATGAACGAAAACAGTAATCGAGGCACAAACAGTTATACAAATAAAATTAAAGAAAACAGAGATTATACAAATAACATATTCGTGATTCTTCATAGAAACAAGGAAACGGGTAGAAAGAAAAGGGGGGAAACACCCGTGGGAGTGGTTTGGATGAACTCCGACGATTTGCCGAAGCTTGGCCAGACTCTGGCAACCTCCAAAAATAACTCCCACTCACATGAATCGACGGATCTTGTCAAGAGCCATCGACTCATGTGAGTTTGAGTCATAGAGCCGTTTGGAATCGTCTTCAACATGTGTTAGGGTTTCTGTTTTCTTAGATATAAAATCAAAGATANGGGGGGGGGGGGTGAGACTTCTGCAAATGAGGGGTTGGGGTTGGGTGTGGTTTGGACATATATATAGTTAGGGATTGGAGGTTCCCAGCCATTAGATCTCAGAAGATCAACGGCTGGGATTTGCCAAGTCCTAAACGGGGTTGTTTTGGGTACTGGGTCTGGGCAGGCCGAGTAAGGTCTTTGGGCTGGGTCGTTTGTAGTGTAGTGACACTTATTTTGGGCCTGGGAAAATTAACCCAGGTCCTATTTTGATATATTAGAATTAATTAGGCCTAAATAAATATTAATTAACACTAAACTAATCAATAAAAAAAGAAAACATGTAATAATTAATTCTAACCTAAATTTCATCTAATCATGGCTTAATTAAGAATAAAACAATTAACTTTATAGTCCTAATTAAATCCATGATTTATTGGATAAAACTGATTAATTTTAGTAATTAGTTGTCAAAACTACATTACATCAAATAACCATAATTTGTTTGTTATTTAATTAAATTAATTACAAATAATAAATTCATAATTCTTTGATAATAGTGTTGCAATTTTAATAATTTTAAAAGATGAATTATAAATACGCAAATGCAAGCATTTCACAATTAATCACCAAAATTCAACCAAATCCATAAGATTAATTTACTTATCTAATTTTGTCGGAGTATTTAGTAGGTGAAAAATTACATGCTCACAGTAGGTAAATCAACAACAATTGTGATTGGTATTTTAAGTCTTCGAGCCTAAAAAAAGCAAAAAATTTCAAGGTCAGAAATTTCAGCAAAGTGCACTCATGCCCCCTAAAAGACAGGTCTTACGCACAACTTCAAGCTACTACAAAACTCATTTGCAGTCTTCTGATAGACAAGTATAAAGACCCAAAACTAATATACACTCCTAATGGCATAATTGGAGACATGAACAAGCAATATCGTATTCAAATGACATATATTCAAGCATAGAGATCGAAAGAATATGCAGTTCAAGTACTGAAAGGGAACCCGAACGAATCATATGAAAAGCTGTCAAGCTACTTTTATATGCTGGTTCTTACAAATCCTATGTCGGTGGTAAGTTTGAAAAAAACAGAGGAAGACTTGTTCATGTATGTTTTCATTGCACTATATTTGTCTATAAAAGGATGGCAGTATTGCAAACCGGTTGTTGTTGTAGATGGAACCTTTCTTAAATCGACATATAGAGGAACATTAATGATAGCATCCACACAAGATCCAACAGGTAAAAATATGAATAATAATGTAAATAAATAAATAATATATATATATATATTATTCATGTATTTATATGATTCAATTTATTAGGTTTTATCCTATCACTCGCATATGCCATAGTAGATTCAGAGAATAATGCTTCCTGGGAGTGATTTTTTGCGAAGTTTAAGGATGCATTTAGGGAAAGGGAGGAAATGTGCATAGTCTCGGACATGCACGAAGGCATTGAAAATGCAGCGGCAACATTGTATCCACAAGTACCTCATTGTGTCTGCACATGGCATCTATAGAATAATGTAAAAAAAATTACAAGAAAAACTATTTGCCGCTCAAAGAGATATTATTTGCTATGGCCAAAGCATACACAGTTGAGAAGTTTGATTACCACATGGCAGAGGTAGAGAAAATTGATAAGAGGGTCAAAGATTACTTAATGAACGTTAGGTATGAAAGATGGTACAGAGCACATTCCACTGTCAACATAACATTGACGATGACTTCAGACATTGTTGAGTCGATCAATGCAACACTCAAGGCTGTTAGGGAACTCCCAGTACTACCTTTGTTGGACTACATAAGGCAATTGATCGGACGATGGAATGTTACAAACCTAAAGAATGTAGTAGAGTCATTTACTGATCTTGGAAAAAAATATGACACAATGTTGATGAACAATCTTGAATTGTCACATCAGATGAAGGTATGACTGGAATCTGTAGGTTCTTGTGCATAGAATATGTAATCATGCTGAATTCACGGATCTGTTATATCTTGAAACCCTTTGTGTGATTTTGTTAAACTAGTGTCCACCTACACAAAAGCAAAGAGTTTCAATTTAATGTATCATCTATGCTTACCCCAATGCTGAAATATTGGCTGGTTTGACATGATATTAAGCTATTTTAAATCTTAAGCTCTCTAGTATATGTATTTTGAGGGCATCTGTTTTGTCACCACTAATGATAGTTGAATATTTTTGTAGGTGACCCCCTTCAACGAGTTACTTATATTCAGTACTTGACAAGGGTAAGTAGAGAATGGTGTTCCTAAAAGATCGAACTTGCAGCTGTAGAAGGTTTCAGTTGGATAAGTTGCCATGTGCACTTGCTTAGGCAGTATTAAAATACAAATACATTGATCACATTGAGTATTGCTCGACGTACTACACCAGGAAGTACCTATTGAAGACCTATAAAATTCCAATTTATCCGGTTCCTGATAAGACCACATGAAAAATTCCTGCAGAAGTTCTAGATGAAAAAGTCTTACCACCAGACGTGACTAAAACAATAGGAAGGCCAAGGAAGGGGAGGTGCAAGCCAATATCTTAAAGGGAACGAAAAAAAAGTCGATTTCATGTGGACAGTGTGGAGAAGAAGGTCACAACAGGAAAACTTGTAGAAATAATCCAAAGAGAGGATGAAATATGTCAAACTTAGAATTACTTGTTATTTTACTTTACTGAATATCATAGAGATTTAGAATAATGCAATATATCAAGAATTGTATCATTGCAGAATGTCATTTGAATTTTAGATATAAATAAATATTTGATCTATCATTTAAAATCGTGTTGCAAGTGTATTTTTTAAATTATACATCTGTTTGATAAAAAGAAGTTGTATCAGCTATGTATCATATTTGTATCATTTATGTATCGCTTTTGTATCACCTATGTATCTCTGTGTATAGGCTCTTACCCATGTCTGTATTTGTGTAGTAACAAAGCTAACTAATGGAAAACAGTCGTAACCGCTAGAAACTATGCAAATAGTTTTAGAAATTTGCAAATAAGAGTGGCTTCATCAATACATATTTCAAGACCAAACAAACTGCAGAACTCTTTGTTAAGAAACTAACTGTGCAGCAATCCAAAACGATTGTATCATCTATGTATCACACTGTGTATCATATGTATATCATATCTATATCATATGTGCATCATGTGTGTATCATTCGCGTATCTGCAAGAGACAATGTATCACAATCTACCATATATTTTCATATATTTAATTCACAACACAAAATCAAGGGAGAAAATACCAAAATAAACTAAACTGCAGCACTCCAATATTGCACTGAAACTCATTAAACCTTTATAACAGAGCAAACATATCATTTGCCATACAATTCTTAAAAGTATTCATAAAATTCAAACACAAACAAATTTGACCTGTCTTACAACAATAACAACATAATAGAACACAATACAAAACGAAATTATAGGTTCATCCTACAACAATGACAAAAGTAACTACTTTTCTGATTCCGTGACTTATTCTGTCGACCAATAATCTTATCATCACTTTGCACGTTCAGTTCCATCTTCTTTCTAGCATAATCCCACAAGAGAGCACCAAATCTGCGCCGGTGTGCATAGGCATTGAATTTTTTAGGAGGCGTCTTGCCCTCGATGAAATACTTGGCAAATGATGTTGCAAATACACCGTAATCACTACAAAAATAAAAAGAACAAAAATTATCAAACTGCATAATTTAAAAACAAAACAGATTGTGTTGAAAGAAATTCATACGCTTCGACTTGTTGAGGCAGTCCTTCAACTAGTTTTACATCAAAGGGGGGTAATCAAGTCCTTTGATTTGTAGACACCAGTGCGCCAATTGATATCTTTTTTGTTTAAATAGAAATGTGTGTGCACGAAAAAATGAGGCAGCAACACAAAATACTTGGTCATGGTCTTATGAACTTTGGCTTAATGAGCAGCTCCACCGCACATAGAGTCATACACATAAATGCACTTATCCTTGAAGGACATCACAGCCATTATCCAATGCCATTGTTCTGCAACATTAATTGTCATTAAGACATGCTCGACATTATGCCATGGAACATTGGCATCTAAGACAAACTCCTAAATATACTCTGCAATGACATGTTCCGGATTGCACACATCATTGTCTCTATCTGTATCAATAACCATCTGCCACAACTCATTAAGTTTCTCATCGAAGTACCAATCTGTGGAGGTGAATGTTACAGGTAGGTCTTTGTCATACTTCCCCTTCTTCCTCAGATAATAGAACAAAACATCAATGTGCTGCAACAAAACATAATAAATAACTAATCACTGAAGGCTCGTAAGCTTTAAGCAACTAAGGTTTCTCAAACCAAAATCACAGAAAACAAAGGAAAATGAATGCTCACTACTTCTCTTGTGCCAGACAATAGCAATTAGTAATTTGTTCTAACTTAAGAGGACTGAGTGTTCATGTGTACACTGGCTAAAATTTAAAAAAAAACTGTAAAAGTAAATTCTTACATACCGAGTCATCCAAAGGCTGACCATTATATGCCAAAGTGTAAAACTATTTTTTGTCTTAAACATGATATATACCAAGATCATAAGCATGATTGAGTTCATTAACATGCTTCGGGTAAATTCCATTCCTGGTAACATATATACACAAAAAAGTAGAGTGATTTGATATAAAATAATGCTATAAGTGACAATATATTAAATTATAAAACTAAACAAAACTCAGAAGTTGGAAACATACTTCTTTCTGGACTTCCCTTCTTTAACCCACGTAGCAAATACATTCAACAAAGAGCTGTTAATGACAGTTCCGATTTTGCTTTGAAAAGGATGCTTAACATCATAAATTTGCTTTTTTTCTTTCGCTGCAACAACACCAGTACTAGAACCTGAATCAAATACAATAATGAACGGAGACTGCACGACCTTTGCAGGACATCTCTTTCTTTTTTCCATTTGCGGCGATACTTCAGGAAGTAATTCAGGCTGGTACAGAACAATCTCAAATTCAACAACCTCTTTCTCAGGCTGGTACAGAACAATCCCCTGCCACCTCATCAACACTTGCAGTCGTACAAACAACGCAGTCCGAGATTCAGGAACCTTTTGCTTCTCAGATTCTTCCTCCGTCTCCCTTGCTGCCTCATCTGCAGTCTCACCAATACCTCCAACATGCGCTACATCTGGTGTGAAAGTTACTTTAGCAACAAACATGTTAACTTTCACACTAGAAGGTCCTTCCATGATATTGACACCTAGCTGATCTGCTGCATCGAGCACAATGTTGTTACGATGATAGTCACTAGTATCTCCTTGAGAATGTGGAACATCTTTTCCTTCACTTCCACCAACCTATTTTTTTTTTAAAAGAATCGAATTATCAAAAACAACAAAGAAAAGAAAAGGGAAAAGTGCAGAATGCACAACTAAACACACCTTACAACCATCCATTTCAACATCTTCATTTCCACCAAACTCCATATTGCTCACAAAATCATTATTGTTTTGATGACTAGTGGTGTCTTCCTCTGGATGTGCACCATATTTGACTTTGCTTGCACCAAGCTATTTTTAAAAAAATGATACAGTAAGTTAACTAAAAAATAAAAAGAAATGCACAATGAAAAATAAACACATACCTTGAAATTATCAACTCAAAGACTTCCTTGAATTTATCAGAAATTCCATGAAGGAATTTAACTGCTTATGGAGCTACAAGATGAAACAAATAAGAAAGATAACAGACTTTGAATATACAATTTGAACAATACTTTCAAAAATATATATAAAGAAGACCAATACAAACTTGTTTCACATCAGCTTTCAACTTCTGTAACTCACGGTCATAAGCAACAGGTTTGACACCTGGAGCCTTTTTTGGTGGGGCAAGCTCCTTAATCTGTTTCGGGGGTGGCGTGACAAAATCATCGCTATCATCAATAGGAAGTTTTCCCCTGTTACGTGATGTTAAATATTTCTGATACTCATCGGTAACTTCAACAGGCAAAGTAAATCTCCTTAGCTCTTCAGTTGTCGGAGAAATATTTTTAAACTACAAATGTAACCAAAAGTGCTTCAGTCCTAGATGTATCAAAGATGTATAAAAATTGTATGTTTGATGTATCACAATGAATTACAGTGTATTATATATGTATATCCCATCAAGACATAAAAGATGGTACCTTATTCTCTGTGCTGTTGAAGAAACCAGTAGAGAAGTCCTCACGCGTTGGTCTATCTGTCATTTCCCAATTCAATATGTGTGGTGTATGATCTCCAACGCGAACAACAAACTTTTGATCAACTACAGTGCAACATCCATTGAACCACACCTGTAGTGCAAGAGGAAATCCACCAATCCTATAAAACTCAGACTTTCCCCTCAACCTGTCCCTCACTGACTTCATTAAAGCTCGAAACGCAATCTTACCCCAGGAAAATGACACATACTCACCACTCTCGACAAGATGGAAATCGCATTTACTTATAAATGTCTTCTGAGCCTGAGTGGACATTAGAAATGTGTTTATGAAATAAATGATTGCCATCTTAACTGCATCTTCATCAGACTGCCATTTCTTCTTCTCAAAACAATCAATAAGCGACTTCTTTGACACCACTTCAAAACTAGAAAAATAAGTATCCATAGACCTATTGGGTCCACTGAATTTACCCACAACATGTTCATTACCACAACAGTTTAAATCACTCACAATACCAAATTCTCGAAGACCAAAACGTAAAACACATTCGTCATTCAATTTCACATAAAATTGATAACACTTATCTTGAACCAACTCCATAAACATTAAAGAACGAATAAGTCGTGCTTGGATAACAACTCGAGGTAAATCAAGGAAATAGCCAAAACAACTTTCCCTAAACATCCGAAGCTGGACATCAGTCAACTTTGACTGTAAAACCGATACGATGTCCACATTAGTGTATGATGACCAATGAGTAATAGGAAAAAGCTCACCAACCGGAATATAGAGCTTCCAAGGCTACAAATACATGACACGAATTAAAAACAAACAAATACAAACTAAATCCAATTTTAAAAGAAGATTCAACAATAAAATAAATTATAACTGAAATTGTATGTACCTTACAAACTTTGTCAGGAATTTTAACTTATTTTGCCTTCTGAATCTTACTTCTTTTTGGTTTGACACCCAAATTCACTTCGTCCTCCATGACACGTTTTATCTTACCTTGATCATCATCCACTATAACCCTTTTGCTCTTCTTTTTCTCAAATTGTCCAATAACATCCTTTAGAGATTCTAAAACTTTAACACTGTCGGAATGATTTTGTCTTTGAATATTTCGTTCATCAATCGATTTCTCAACTAAAACCGGGGTTGAATGAGGAGATAAACTCATCGACCTAGTTTCTCTTCTCATGTTGCTTGATTTCTCAATTGAAATCGACTTTGAATAAGGTGATGAACTCATCGAACGAGTTTGTCTTCTCATATTGCTCTGTTTCACAATTGAAACTAGGTTTAATGAGAATTTTTTTTAAAAGAAAATAATATACGAACAAACGGTTACAGAAATTTGTGAAGATATTAATACAAAAACTCAACCAAAACTTACAAAATCGTCTATAATAGATACATACGATGAACTCTAACTAAACAATTCAGTCGCAAAAGCCTAAAGAAAAGCAACTTTGCTTCTACAAAAACACATGCAATCCGAAAAATATATAAAATAAGAGGTTTTCTAATCCAAATTACCTGGAATCAGACGAATATAATTGCAAATGTATCTTGTTTTGTCGTCAATTTTAGCAATTTTGGTTCAATTTAGGAAAAAATCACACACAGAGAGAGAGAGAGAGAGAAATTAGTGTTGTATACAAAAAATAACGGATAAAAAAACTAACATTAATTGAAGCTATTTGGGCCAAAAATGATATTTGGGCCTTTTTTAGTAGATATTTTGTTTTGAGCTATTTTTGCTAGGAAAAGTTTGTAGAGTGACAGTTTGGGTAATTTTCCCTCAAACAAAAGCTAGTTTAGTTAAGTAGTACTTCCCATATTAATTAAAGTTAAGAAACAAGGAACATGGATTTGTAGCTTTTCTTCATATGGCATATACGCAATATCATAATCAGACGTTGACTAGTTAGCGAATTAGATGAGCTTTTGTAGCTATACCCGCTTTTTAGGTCACGTTTTAACTTATACCCGCTTTGCAAAAAAAATTGCAAGCGTACCCACTTTTCGCATAAACTTCAGGCATACGGGCCTGAAGTAGTAAAAGCAATCACACAAACTTCAGCATTCTAGGCTTTTTCAAAAACTTCAGCAGAAGTGCTGAAGTTACTTAGTTCATTTGTAAAAACTTCAGCACTACATAAGCTGAAGTTTTGTCCTGGATTAATTAGTTTTGTCATAAAGCTTTTTCAAAAACTCCAGCATCTTCTGCTGAAGTTAATTAGTTCATTTGTAAAAATTTTAGCACTCTATATGCTGAAGTTTTGTCCTGGGTTCATTCATTTTGTCGTCATTAGCTTTTTGAAAAACTTCGGCAGAAGATGCTGAAGTTATTTAGTTTAGTTTCAAAAACTTCAGCATCTTCTGCTGAAGTTAATTAGTTCATTTATAAAAATTTCAGCACTCTATATGCTGAAGTTTTGTCCTGGGTTCATTCGTTTTGTCGTCATTAGCTTTTTGAAAAACTTCGGCAAAAGATGCTGAAGTTAATTAGTTTAGTTTCAAAAACTTCAGCATCTTCTGCTGAAGCTAATTAGTTCATTTGTAAAAACATCAGCACTCTATATGTTGAAGTTTTGTCCTGGGTTCATTCGTTTTGTCGTCATTAGCTTTTTGAAAAACTTCGGCAGAAGATACTGAAGTTATTTAGTTTAGTTGTAAAAACTTCAGCACCCAATATGCTGAAGTTTTTTCATGGATTCAATAGTTTCTCATAAAAAGCTTTTTGAAAAACTTCAGCAGAAGATGCTGAAGTTATTTAGTTAAGTTGTAAAAACTTTAGCACTAAATAAGCTGAAGTTTAGTTTTGCAATAAAGCTTTTTCAAAAACTTCAGCAGAAGATATTGAAATTATTTAGTTAATTTGTAAAAACTTCAACACTAAATAAGCTGAAGTTTTGCACAGGTATTAGGAAGGCGGCGCCTGAAATTATAAAAATTAGGGTATAGGTTAAATGATTTTAAAAATATGGGTACACGTTAAATGAGAGCGATCAAATAAGGCGCCCCGTGCAATTTTTACTGATAGTTTGGTTTTAAATTTAGAGCCCGTTTGGATTGGCTTATTTTAAGTGATTTTTAAGCCAAAATAACTTTTAAGCCATAAGTTAGGAATTTTAGCTTTGGCTTTTGACTTGTTTTTGTCATTTTAGCTTAAAAATAAGTGATTAAAAGCACTTTTTACTCTATCCAAAACCTACAAAATTACTTAAAAGTAATTTTAGCTTAAAAGCATTTAAAACAAGCTAATCCAAACGGGCTCTTAATAAATTTATTCATTGAGTGCATTATTATTTTTTTGTAATCTGAAATGTAGATTTCCCCTTGAAAAAGAAAAAGAAAAAGGGAAAATTCCCTTTGTTAATCAGCCTAAGGCATTTATGAAACACATCATCACAACAATAATATCTGCCTTTTTAAAGGAAGGGGTAAGGTCTGCATACACTCTAACCTCCTTAGACCTCACTTGTGGGATTACAGGTGTGTTATTGTTGTTACAATTCCAGTATAATCTCACAAAAGTGATGTCTGAGGATGGTAATGTGTACGCAGACCTTACCTCCACCTTTGAAGATAAAAAGATTGTTTCCGAGAGACCCCCGACTCAGAGAATTATGAAACACATCACATTCAAACAAAATGATCATGTAAAATATTACGAAGTCATAATTTTATTTTCCTAGTTTCCCCCAACAAATTACACTTCCACCAACGGTTATATTCATTCACAAAATGGAATATATTCCTGTCAAATCCTTATTTTGGTAAAAAAGCATGGGCGAGTCAGTTTTCAGATTGGTTATTAAAAAATAGTCAGCATTTGTAAAGTCATTGAAAAATAGTCACTATTTTACTGCAACAGGGATCGGTCCAGCATAATATACTGAAGATCAATGCGCTTGTATATGAACTTCCAGCATATTATGCTGGAACTCTAACACACGGAAAGTTCTAGCATAATATACTAGAGATTGGAGCACCTGTGTTTGAACTTCCAACATATTATGTTGGACCGGTATATTATACTAGAACCCCAATATGTTATGTTGGAAGTCCAGTATATTATAATGGAAAAATATACTGGAGTATTTTTCGGATTTTGAACAGTGTTTTTGTTCAGATTTATCTTTACATAAAAAGTAGCTAAATTTTAATTACTTTTGAAACTGTGACTATTTTTGAACAACTACTTCTAAATCTGGCTATTTTTTAATTTATCCCCTTTGACCAAGTTTGGGCCTCATAAGAAGCAAAAAGGGAAAGCTTTTAGATGCACCAAGCCCTGACAAAAGTGAAGTATATAACTAAAAGGAAACCGGATCACCAATAGACTAATAAATAACACGTTCTACTTAGTCCATTGATTATAAAGAAGCAAATCCCAAGTCCAATAAATTTTGAAATAGTAATAAGGAATACAACAACATTTCACCTTTGGCCTGGAAGGAAGATGGGTGGCGTTAACTAGTAAGCCATGACCAAAGAACGGATTTAAGGTCAACTAAGGTATTTCCACTCTATACCGTGGAGACACAGAAAACTACCCGGTACTGGTGACGGTAGCATATATCCAATTCAATAGTCGAGATGTTAGCAAGCTAGTTAGGACACTTTTGTTATGAAAAAGAAAACTTAGATCCAGTTATTTCTTGCGGCCGAACTTCTAATGAGGCTTTCCTCTGATGGAAGTAGCAGCATTCCCTGTTAATAACCATCTAGCACCCCGGACAAGTTCTTCCTTGACCATAAATAGAACAGCAGCAGCAAGAACACTTTGTACAATTTTTGTGCCCATCCCCTTGCAGAATCCATGAAAGCCTTCATAGCGTAAAATCTTCACAATAGCATCAAGTGTGCCTATATCGCATAGAGCAACTTACTATTAAAATTCTTTTTTTTTAAAAAAAAAAAAAAAAAAAAGAAGCCCAAAAACTTATATGGAATACCTAATACATGTTGTATTAATTTTCAGAAAATTGCCGACTAAATCCACCATCAGATAGCCAACAAAGTTTTAGTCAAGATAATCTAAGATAAAATAATCCAAATTCCAAAGAGACTCCAGGTAGCATTTTTGTCATTTCTATTATGAGTGTAGGTTAACATATGCTATAAATAGAATTACTGCATTTAGCAGTCTGATTTCACCAATGTAGAATTTGTAGAAACTCAAATGTAAAAAATATGCTAACCTTTAAAATGATGCCTAGTATAGAAACACGGAGACTCAAGTCCACTCACCTTTATAATGATGTCTTTTATCCCCACCAACATCCTGCTTTGCCTGAAGTCGTGACTGCGAGACAGAAAGCACTTTTATGAAGAAAAAACTCAAAATGACTGTTGGATAGTGGTCCAAACTCGGAATAGCAAAAAATCAGACCCTACTGCCGCCACACTGTGTCTCAACTGTTCTGTTCGGCAGTTGCGATGAAAGTTAAAACTGTGAATGTGGTACTAAATGTTGTGTGAATGCTCTGTGAAAGTCTATACAGCTAAAAGCATATAGTGAAACCATTTCAAGTTATGCTGGCTGAAATTATTAACGGGACCAAATAAAACAGAATTGAAGAGGATGAAGTGAACAAAATTTAAAGGCAAAGAATGTATCTGTCCATGCGCCATTAGGAATGTAGTTGGACAGTTGGTTGACTTAATTAACCAAAAGGTGAAATGGGGTGTAGAAAAAACAGAAGATGAAGATGTATATGAGTCAACTTTTAGGGGGCTGTTATTTGCATTAAATATTTGCACATCAATCCAACAGAAGAGGAAAATTTGATGAGAAGGGTAAAGGAAAGTGAACATTCTCCATACTGGACTTGTATACCTTGATAACCAGAAGAGGATATGTCACAACCGTAGCTCCAAGTTTTGCCACAGCTCCGAGTAGAAATATCTAGCAAAGATATAAAACATATGACTCCAACAGTTAGACACATCAAAAGCTGAAAATTCTAAAATGATAAGACAAGTCTAGAACAGAATTTAGAGGAACAAGAGAAAGGGACAAAGGTTTACCTCTAAAGCAGTGACATCATTGGCACCTTTGTGGCTAGAGGCACGCCGTTTCCTGATCTTCTTCAGCAAGGTTTCATACAGCATAAATTGTATGGAAGGATTGCTTACCTGTATTTTTGCAATGAGAAGGATCAGGAACCATTATTTACTCGTACTTACTAGAGTAAGTTCTCACATACCATGAATAATGTTGGAAAAACACCATTCCAAAAACCCCAAACTCCAGCTTCACCGTAGACTTCTTGAATCTGAAAGATACAAGTGTTACCAATTAGAAAATTACAGGGTGGGGCGGTGTGCTGCATAGTTTATACCATGACTGTGAAACATGACCAAAAAAGTCACTAATTACTATGGCCAAAAATGTTTATGCTTCAGTCCAGTTGGCATAGCCTTTATGTTGTATGCTAAATATCAGAGAGGACGAGGTGAGTAGCATCATAGGTTCACACATGTCCTACACAGAAGCTATAATTTCTGTTTCTGATTTTACAAAATATTACAAAAAAAAATATTATGAATATTTTCAGAAACCATCATTTCCCACAATGCTAATATGCTCCAGTATTTAGTTATGAAAGAAAATTAAGCATCAAAGCATCAACTAATCCATATCACCAGTTAAAACTTAAAACATTAAAGAAATACTTTTTTTTAAAAACCTTTAGAGAGATATATGCTGGAACCATGCATCAGCTTTCATCGAGAGAACAGATATGATGGTTTCTCCAACTAGACTAAGTATGCAAATCTGATGGTCCTAGACTCCAAGGTATGCAAATTAAGTTCAACGCATCATAAATCACATCTTTTAATAGGAATATCCATGTACATACAGTGTGGCTTGTCCCATAGGGAGGAGGCTCAACCACAGCAGAGATTGCATCCTGTGATGTTACAGGTTTGCTGTGGTTATCTTTATCTTTTCTTGTATGAGTCTGCACAACAGTTGTGAGAAATAAACGTAAGAAAATCAAGTATTCGAAAAATTATAGTAGGGAGAAATTTTTCATGAAGAAAGCCAGTAGACAGGCAATTAGTGATACTTTTGAAGCGAAGCTTTTTAACATCAAACCAAGGCAATCAATAATAATACATCTAAAACGAAGCATTTTGACATCAAAGTAACCAAAGTTTCAATCGAATACTGTACCATCCATAACTCAGATGCTCCTTCTACTTATGAATCCCTGTAGATCACAAAATGGTCAATACATGACTAAGCTTCTGAACTGACATAGTTCCATCTTTGGAAGCAGCAAACGCGTGAATCCAAAGCAGAACTCTACTTCCGCTCACAATATTCAATAACACATTCAATCTTGGACCAATGTCGTCCATTCCAAATGACAGATATCCAACCTCAGCAATTGTATAACAGTACTGTACTTGCAACACCAACTATTCCATCTCAACACCTACATGGAACGAGCAAAGGAATTTCCCCAGCTTGGTCAAAACATACAGTTTGAAGAGCACGATTTTCATGGTAATCAACATGAGCTAGGTAACTAACCATACAGATCACTTAATTCTATGTTTAATAGACAAATGGCACTACAGCATTAAGGTTGAAACTGCAGCTTTACAACAACAACAACAATAATGCCTCTTATCTCAAACTAGTCGGATTTGCCTATAAATCCTCTATCAGTTCTGCTCTATCTGGGCTTTGTCAATTCCAATACTCAATGATTTGTCTGTATTTATTTTGCATATGATTCTTCTAATCTCAAAGTAATTCATCTGATGTTTGTTTCCCTAAACAAAGACATATATCCACATAACTTAAAAGACTTTGGATTAAGTAGATTGATAACCAGTACTGTACTTGCATAATTCCACTTTGTAAGATAAAAATTTGACCTCAATCTCGCATACCTATTTGATATAACGCGAAGAAGCAACGGCATTACCCCGGCAGAATCAATGATGACGCTTTGGTCTCCTCAAAGAGAAGCATTGTTATGTTGCAATTAACACCTGCCAGCTTTGCACATTCTGTGCTCCCTTTCAATCCATGGTTATCAGCCAGGCTACTGGAAAGGTTGCTAATCATTGGCACCCTTTAATATTACATACTGACATATTTATTCAACGTTGAATTAATGAGTCCTAACAGAAACCCATTGCAAAGATCAGCATACTCTGCATATTCCTGCCGAAAACCAAACTCTAATTACCCTTCAGAATATCCATTTCATTGATAGTAAGCAACACTGTTCTCATTCTTGACCTGTAAATGGTTATGGCACCACATCTCCTGCAATCCTCTATTTCTGGTGATTTTAGTTAATTATCTTAAAGTTAGTCCCTGTCCTCTGCTTACAAAAACTATAACATCTTTCTACTTCTTCCCTTGCTTCAATATGTCGCTCAACATAGTCCCAAAAAAATGAGTTTTAAATAGAGCTCATTCTCTGACCCCACAAGCCCTTGTCTTAAGCAGTTGCAGACCTCTAGTCACTCCCAAAAGAAATAAATTATAGCTCAACATCTGTATTGTGCTTCCAACAATTCCAATTTCCGCATGAGATAAGTTAGAGCAAAAACTCATAGAAGAAAGTGTTAAACTGGTAGAGACAAATCTTAAAAGAAAAAGGTTTTTTCCCACAACATTAAGGATGAAAGAATCGAAGACCAACTATCAAGACCAATAAAACTTTTTGCTGTGCTAAGCTCACCAAAATATTAAGTAAATGCACTGATTTCATAGCCATTCTCATAGGAGGTAAAGGAGAACCCAGAGTATTTACCTGCATGCGTGTAACAACTACCCATATGGGATTAGTCAGCAGCACATTAACACACCTGTAACATGGAAAGTCAAAATACTCATGAGTAAAAAAGAAAAACTACAAAATTTCAAATGGCATTTTAGACAGAAAAATTTATTCGTCATGGTGCTTTACAAGTTTTGGTTAGATAAAATAAGAATATCTATATTGTGCATAGAAAGCCCCAAACTGAATTTTATTTTATTTTTTTAAAAAGAGTACTATGCCATGAAGACAGAAATCAAGTTTGTTTTTTTACTAAGGTATTCTGGCAGAATGCTGTTGATACCAGCGCTGTAAATATAACAGATTTACCCAAGCTACCAAAAGGAGACATGAAAAACTAATATCAAACAGAAAAGGAAATTACCCAGATAAAGCAGCCACCAGCAGCGAAGAGAACATTCCGACTGATCCATCACCAATTCCTTTTTTCTTACGTTCAAGTGCAATAGTTTCTGCTCTATTCCTGAATATTTGGTAGAAATAATAATAAACACCCTGTATCAAGAAAATTACGGAGAAGTAAGAGATCATAATTTTCACTGCCAAACAACAAAGAAAAAAGAATTTAAAGGAAATATACATTCACAGAAAGTGAAACTAAGCAAAGTTTTCCAGTATAGGGAGATTAAGGTTTGTCAATTGATTATTAAAATTTCGTCTCGCCATTTATCAAAGGAATATAAGAAGACCATTAACGCAAACATACTCCCTTATGCAATGTGCTCTTGGACCAATACCTATGGGTTACCCATATTATACAAATGATATCTTGATCGATAGACCAGATGCTGAATCAATAGATTGTGAATGAACAAAAGATTGGGTGGGGCAGGGATCAATTTCAAAAAACCATCAATTATATATCGAAAACTTAATTGAGCTGTGAGCCATCCGAAAGGGCAAAAAGACTAACATCTAGCAACCACACAGAATAGCTTTGTAGACTGACTTTCATGCTTTTCTGAACTGTTAGCCAAGAAAATCTAACTCAAAATGTAGTGCAACTATTATCATAATACTTAATCAGCGAGATAAACTAGACGTGATCCCTTAGTATCCTCAGCCCTGTCCATGATCAATGTTCAACTAGTCAAACAGCAGTGGTCTTTCTTATATAACATGAGGCATATAAGTCATAAATATTAGAAAAAAAGTTATCCTCCCCTTGTTCAGAAATTAAAGACAATTTGGTGAGTTTGAGGTTTCCACATCAATTTTTACTAGTTCTTGTGACATAAGCAGGGAGTTTTTGACACACTTGCTCACTCACACTAAATTAAGTTAATCCTTTACATAATCTGTTAAAATACTTAATACTTTAAGTATGACCAAATCTAACTCACCCATAAAAAAAGAATTATGATCACATCTAACGCCATTCCATCCAAAAGAGCTGTCAAAGCAAGATGAATTCACCACTTGCTGTCCATTTGACCAGCCTATTAAGAGGGAAAATGTAACCGCACATTATCAACTCGTTTTCCCCAAATCAGAAAACCCAAGAGTCGCTCGATGCAAGGAGAAAGTATAGCGAGCTACCACTCTAATACTCTTCAATGCAAAGCCATAGAGAGACGAATTTGACACAGCTAGTGACACACAGGGAAGATGCAGAACTTGACGCAATACGAGAGGGGAGCTTCAACAAGATAAAGAGAATAAGATAAAGATCTTCAAAAGAAAGTCATGGAGAGACTCGGGAGGGATTACAGATTGAGAGGGCAAAAATTTATTTTCCTTTTTTCGGTCCAGTTTTACATAAGCTAAAAGACTACGACTACAAGACATGCCGGAAGGCATATTTTGATCAGATTATCAAAGATGAGCAAGTGACTGTTCTTGTATCTGAAGAACAAAATAACTGAAGTGCAGTTAGTAGAATATATTGCCAAATTGATAATTTGATAGTAATTGAAGAAAGTTGGCAAAATTAAAGGAAAGTATAAGGCAGTGAAAGCCCAAACAGAAAGCTAGAGGGGAGTTGATTTCTTATTAGTTGTATGTGCCGCAATTATATACGTACATAATGGATTTCAAAGTGGCAACACAAAGTATGAGTTAATGCAATTGCTAAAATTGTAGTTGGTTTGGTCTAATGTACAAATTGCTATCTAGCGAGTGAGATAATATTGTTGCACAGTTTTCTTAATTGTAAGCACTTGATATACTGTTTTGAAGTAAAATAGTCATCTTCAGTGATACTATAATCGCATCGATTAAACTCCCCATGGCCAAAAAATTTGCACAGTTATCATATGTTCCCATTTTGCTTAGAAGCTTCGCTATCCACTGCTGCATCATCTGTTTGGCTGTGTTCCCGCACAGCTTTTTTGTAACTCATTGCAACTGTTGCTATCAAAATACATATCCAAACCTCAAAGTAGATCCCCGTTACTTTATTCCCAGGAATGCATTTGCCTTTAGTACTTTTGCAGCTCCAGCGTTAATGCCTACTGGCTTGGCTTTTTTAAGAGTTAACCCATTTGTATTTCAAAAAGCTATTGACTCATAGTCAGTGCCAGTCTGCTCAGTCATGTCTACCTACATACTTCTTAACTGCCTATGTATACTATTTTTGAGAAACTGGCTATGAATACTATGATAGACTACCTCTGGGAAAAGAAGCCTCAAATATTGGATTTATCCATAGGCTATAACAAAGTTATGATTAGACAGTACGACAACAACAACAACAACAACTATGCCTCAGTCCCAAACAAGTTGAGGTCGAAGATATTAATCTGATAGGCAGACAATACCTTAAAACAATACGTAATATGCTAAACCTTACTATGTTTTTGAATATATAATTGGAATATAACAAAGATATGGAATGAGCAACACTACAAAACAAATAAAAGAAACAGCATCATGCGCTATTCCTGTCCCAATTAGCCATAATGCCAAAAAACAAACCACAAAAAAACTAGAAGCACAGAGGAAAACTGAGGATGATCAACTACTCTTGCTTCTTGCCAACATTTCCATCAGGTACTTTTATTTTGACTTCAATCCTTTTTTGAAAATCCTAGAGATTTCACAATAAGGGAAAGTGGAAGAGATAGCTAAAGCTTGGTGCCAAATAAGCATTAATTTGCCTCCTAATTGCGGAATTTTTTTTCCTCCTAAGTGTGTTAGTTTCGATGTGTTTCATTCCCTAATGGGCCAATCACGTAATTGTCAAAATGGGAAGTCCAGTCAGCTTTGACGGTTGTTAATGGGGACCAAAAATGTTAAATTTGACCATATTCAAAGGATTAAGAAATGTAAGAGGTGTTTTGTCCAAATTAACTAGCGCCAAAGAATGTTAGAGGTATAATACAAGGGACCACCTTAAGTTTTGGAATGCTGGATATTCTCCAGCTAAAGCCAGAGTATAGCTCTAATGGAAGGTTTAAGAAAAGTTGTACCAATTACCAAAATCACATTTTCATTAGGTACACATCCATTTGTGCTATTGTCCTATGAAGGTCTTAATGATGGTTGTATTTGCAAACTTTCGCAGGGGCTAATATTTAAGGACCAAATATGTGAAAAACTCATAACCAGGGTAAGGACAAATAACTACATGCAGATAACCAATAGCATCAAGATTGCATGATTGGCACATCTTTCCAGAGTCAAGGGACCACATAACACCCAGATTTATTTTCCCAATACCTTAACACAAGGCTGCCTTCTGCCAATATAAGTTTACCTACAATTACGACTTATCAATGGAAGTAAATATACAAATTCATAATCAATTGTCACTTAGCCTACTCCGATTCACAAACTAATAACAGTATTTCCTCAGTAATATGCTATTTTGATGTGACCAATTCCTAGTCCGACTTAGTAATATGAACTTCACCAAAAATCAATTATCATTCTAAACTATTCCTATCTCTTTTTAATTTCACAATAAGTTCTCAGCATCCACTCAAACTTGAAGCATAGTCATTTGTCTTCCCTAATTTTTCGGAAAAATCAAAGCATCTCAATTACTAACACAACATTTTGAACCGTAGCAAATGTCAAATTCAATATTCAACTAGGTTGGAACTGACAGTTGTTAACTTTTTCTTTTTTGGTCACAAATATCAAGAACACACTGGCCCGACTAATCCTGGATTAGCACCGAGTAGGTCAGGACTCGAACCCGAGACCTATTAGTGTAGGAGGCAAAGGTGGTATTCATAGTTGATGAGCAAGCATAAGCAACAAACCACTGAATATTCTAAACAAAGATACTTTACAGGATGACTACGCACACGGCGCACATTAGCTGAAAGCAAAAAAAAAAACAAGCCTCACCTGCGACGCAGCGGTGCCAATTAGCGACGGGGCTAAGCCGCCATATAGTCCATCCCATCCTTCTTGCTTTACAACCTGCAGATCAAGTAATCACCAAAAGAAAAGAAAAGAAAAAACAAAAAAAATTAAAGTAAATAAAGTTAAAAACTGAAAATAAAAAGCAAATACCTGGAACATTTGTTCGATAGATCCAACCGTTAGCTTCATTTTCTTAGAATTTCTATCTGTTTGCTGCCGAGTATTTACCTGATATCGCACAAGTCAAACAAGAAAAAAGTTGTACCAATTCTATGTTTGTAGATTAAAAGTAAAACTAAGAAAAAGACGAAATTAACATAGAGTAGTAATACTGTTTGTAGAGGATAGGTGATGAGCTGAGCGATGATACCGCCACCGGCGCCGGCGAGGCCACTGATCAAAGCGTCCGACATAACTATTTACAGTGAAATCGGAAAAGCAAAAAAAAAAAAAGATACAGTTATTGGGCAGAAAAAAGTGCAAAAGTATTTACGATTTTATAGCAAAAATATTGTTTTTGAAGAAAGGTAGTGATCGAAAGAAGAAAAAACGTGCAAGTAATGGAATATCTTTGACTTTGGAAGTAGCGGAAAATGGTAATTGGAATGTGAAATAACATGCGAATGGAATGGACTAATTCGCTATCAGTGTGATGAGTTCGGTTTTATTTCGTTTCTCTTCCGTTCAAGAGAAAAAGGGACATAATTGCCACGTTGATGCTCGGTAGATTGAGAAATTTAGTAGCATTTACATATTGATAAAGGAATTTTAGAAGTTGTGTTGAAAGATAATTATTGGAAGTTGAGCTGTATTTGGATATGTATTTTATTTTTTAAAAAAATTTAAAATTTTGTGAGTGTCAGAAAAATTGTCACCCAAAAATTGTCCTAAATTAGATTTTGGGAACTTGAAAAAACAATATTTTTTCTCAAAAATTGACCATATTCCTTGAATAAACAGTATTTTTTTTTAAAAAAAAATTAAAAAAAGTTTCTAAAATTTATAGCCAAATGGGAGCTTAATTTGTGCTACATTCCAAACTCTTTATTAGCTTGTCTTTGAAATAACAAACACCAGGTAGTCAATTTAAATGACTGTTATTTAAGAATTAGTCGGTGCGTCCTAAATTTCAGCTTTTCAGTTTAATTTTTCATGATAAAAATATCCCGAGTTGTCCTGAAGTTAAAAATTTTAATTTAAAACTTCAGAATAAAATAAGTACCGATTAATTTCTAATTAGCAATTCCTAAAATGGGTGTATGTGCACTTAGTTCCCCGTCTCTGCTCTCCCTTCTGGTAAAATAGCACAGACTAGCCAGTTTTCGGACTGGTCATTCAAAAATAGCCAACGGTTGCCAAGTCTTGAAAAATAGTCATTATTTTGCTGCAACAGAGACTGGTCCAGCATAGTATACTGGAGTTCCAGCAAAGTATATTGGAACTCCAGTATATTATACTGAAGTATTTTCGGATTTTGAACAGTGTTTTCATTCAGATTTATCTTTACATAAAAAGTGGCTAAATTTCGATTACTTTTGAAACTGTGGTTGTTTTTGAATGACCACTTGTAAATCTGGCTATTTTTGAATTTCTCCCCTCCCTTTATACCCTTTCATACTTAAGCCCAAAGAATTTATTTTTCCTACCTATATGGCCTAAACTATTAACCCGTATGCAACTTCATTTTCCTTTTTAATTTCTCTAAACAAGCAGAATGTCACACCCCAGACTTCCCTTTCCCCTTTCAAAAATCACCTATAGATTAGTCTTTTTAGTGCATGATGAAAATTCAGTACATACCCGTGCATTTACCTTTTTTTTTTCTTTTTTTCTTTATAAATTTCAAAAAGATAAATTTTCATATTATTTACATGTGTTTCACTCCAGAATCCTCTTTCTATATTAGTATATATTTCTTTTGTGTATTTATTTGTTTTTATGAACCTATATGTTGTTGTGGTTATATATTAAGCTCCCCAGATCTAAATTTTGTGTGTATTTAAATATCCACCATTGTTGGGCTTGAAACTCTTGAATTTAAAAATTTTACTTTGAAGATTTTTTGTTTGATTCAAAGTGGGTGTTATTAAATATTGCTTATAGTGTCTTCTGGAAGTTCATACTGAAATTTAATATCATTTGGAGTTGATCTGAGGTGATTGAGATCGAATTTATCAGCTGAAAATCGAAGAAAAATACAGTTAATAATATACCGCTACGGTATATAAATATATTATAAGAGTATATAGCTATACTGCAACGGTATAGTATAATAATCGAAAAATACAGTTACCCAATAGTATACTGCTATGGAATACAATATACTATAGGAGTATATAACTATACTGCAACATTATATTGTTATGGTATACAATCTACTATAATGATATATTATAATAATATACAATATACAACAACGATATGTTGTAATAGTATACAACATACCATAATAGTATATTTCGACTGCGATTTGTTGAATCATCGAGGTGCTATTGTGTAAAGCACCTAGATGTAGTATACCGCAATAAATAAGTAATTTTTAAAGTTTTTAAATTTTTTTTAACTAGGTCCTTGCAAATGTTTTCTTAAATGAATTTTTGATGGAATTTCATAAAAATAATATTAATTGTATAAGAAGTAGGTGTCAAAACATAAAATAGTAATATACAATTTTGCTATACTATTATGACAAGAAAAAATAAAAAGAAAAGGATAAATAAGATATACTATATAGTTTATTTTTTTATAATTGATGAGAAAAAAAAATGAAACATATAAGAGAAAAAAATACTTTATTAGTTTTTTTTAATTATATAACAAAAGGAAAAAATAAATAAAGAAAATGATCAAATGAGTGATGATCATCAATAAGCATTCTATGGTCCATGGGATAGGTAACCCGAGTAAATACTTTGATTTGGGTAGAAGCGGATAAATTATTTGTGTTGGGTAGGTATTTGTGAACTTATCCCCCGTAACTTGACCAACAAAGTTTTAGATGCTTAGGCCGCAGCCCATTCTATTTGGATCATTCATTTCAGTTCCTCTGGGCTCTGATTAACAGAAGCACTAATAGCTCAATTAATCAAATAACTTACTAACAACTTTTGCATTTATACCCAGTTTTGGGGTCACAATTGAATATATACCCACTTTGCAAAAAAATTTGCAAGCGTACACACTTTACAATCAACTTCAGACTTATCGGGTCTAAAGTTAAGAAAAATGCCTGAAGTGAAAAAATTACACTTCAAATGCACTTAAGGCCAAATAAGTCTGAAGTGCAACCAATGGTTTCATTCACTTAAGACTAATAAGCCTGAAGTAAAAAATTATACTTCAGATGCATTTAAGGCCAATAAGTCTGAAGTGAAAAATTGCACTTCAGATGCACTTAAGGCCAAAA
>ML402540.1:924-17752 GCA_005239525.1 Nicotiana knightiana | reverse complement strand
ATATATATATATATATATATATATACACTTTACTATAATGAGCCACGCTATAGTCGGCCGAGTATGGCACCTATTGTGCAACCACTGATCAGTTGGGTTTTACCGAGCCTATTACGGCCAGGTACGATATGGTGATGATGTTTCCCACAGAGGCGTATGTTCTAAACTTTTATGTATATATATGTGTATGTATCACGCATTTCATGTCAGTTTCCCTCAGATGTACCCAGATGTTAGAGGTTGTATATTCTCTATCCCTTTTTATATTACTTTTCTTACTTATGCTTTCCTGCCTTACATACTCAGTACTTTATTCGTATTGACATCCTTTTTATTTGTGGACGCTACATGTTGTGCTTCAGGTCCTGATAGAAAGGTAGACGCAACTCCCCCATCACAGTAGGCTTCCCAGTTCAGCGGTTATTGGCAAGATCCTTTCTCCAGACTTGCCTTGGTCTTGGTATGCATTTTTGTTATAGATATTATGGGTATGTCGGGGCCCTGTTTCGGCAATGTTGTATCACTTATGCTCCTTTAGAGGCTAATAGACATGTGTCGACTCACGTATAGTTGGTATGCCTTGTTGGCTAATTTTTGTTGTATAGTCTTTCATGGCAGCGTTGTAGCTCGTACCATATATGTTGTTTCTTAGTAGTCTTTTCATCCCATGTGTTGTAGGTTCATGCCATTATCTTCCATTGTTTATTTTTCATGATCCATATCTACCATTTATATTGATCTCATCGGCCCTTAAAGATAATAAAGAAAGTTAGATAAAATGTATGTTGGTGCTCGGCAAGTATGGCTCGGGTGCTGGTCATGATCCTCTAGTTTGGGTCGTGATAGTGGCGTATTGTAATTTTCTCCAGAATGGATTCAAATGGAAAGTTCTTAGCTAATTGAGTATGTAGTTTCTTCCAACTCAAAGTAGATTTTGAGATTTGACGTATCTTTCATAAGGCGGCGTAATGGGTGCGATGTGAGCTGTAGTATAGAGATTTGCAGGTGCAAGGTCACGATGCGGTTTTGAAAGGAAGGTTCTAAATTATTAGGCAGCATGGACGATCTTAGGTGACCAGATACATGATATTAATTCTAGATATGGCTTGATGAAGGTGTAAGTCTCAGAAAAGGCAATGTGTTTCAATTTATAGATTCTTTATTGGTGTGGCAGTACTCTCCTTGTTGGTCGGTTGCGGACATTCAAATTTTTCCTTGTAACACATGCGGATTATAGGGGTATACCTTGTTGTATGATCGTGAATTGGAGAAGTATTAGAAATTCAGGCAGCGGAGTTGAGATTGGATATGGTGATTCATGTGCTTTATGGATTGGGAGACTGGGAACTCTAATGAGTAGATGATTTCATAGTTGTGGGCTGTGGAGACATAGTCAAGGTTAGTCAGAGGTTAGTGTGTGTTGTGATTCAGTCGTTTTGGACCTTCAGAAGGTTATTTGTCTATTAGGAATGACCGGATCGATTTGGGGTTCACTAGTAGGCCCAATTGGGATAGGTGTTTTTGCACCGAGTAGGATTTTTATTGGCTCTGTAGTGATACTGTTAAGGGACGTGCCATTCAGTTGTTCTTGGGCTTATTTGTGTTCTGGAATGAGTTAGGAGTTACTCTTCCATGCTAGGAGGAGTTATTATTCATTGGTTTTAGGCACACATGGTGCGGTTCTATTGTGGTCTAATAACAGAATTTGAGTGAGATGAGTAATTGAATATTGCATGATTGAGGCGTATTGGTTATATTCTTTTGGGTTTTGTGTGGCATGGTATCGACTGATTCTCTATGGTTATGGTAATGCACCTTGAGTACTTGATTCCGAATTTCGGGTGATTAATTATTCTGAGCAAGGCAGAGCGAGGTATATAATGTGGACCAGCTTTTGGATGGAGTCACGCATTGCTGCAAAGTTATGCAGAGATGTGATCCTTGTGTGTTGGATTCGTGTATTTTGGTTATGCTGTGTGTGAGGAGTTCTTAACATTGCATTTTTGTGATACCCATTGATCCTGCGTGACGGTTCTCTTGTTTTATGTCATCTTCCATGTTTAAGCACATTTGGAATGTTGCCTATTACTGCGCAAAATGCACGGGTTATGGCTTTAAGCTCTATTGATGTGTCATGTTGCTAGAGTTGTTGTGTTGGATGTGATGAGGTCATCAGACCTAGAATGAGTGATATCGGATCTGGTTGCGGCATATTTAGGAGGATATTGATGTTGATCGGCTTAGAATTTTGCTATAGTTCCTATCGGAAGAGAGGGAGTTCCACCACTTGTTGATCCAGTGAATGGTTATGGGTTCTTTCGTATTTCTTTCATCATTGGAAGCATATGAAGGTGTTTGAACGGGTATCTGTTTGATAATAGGTTATTACCGGAATTGGGTTGTTATGAGCAGCCACTGTGATGCTAAATTATCGCTACGAGTGTTTGAGTTATGTGGGATATCATGTGATTTCATCTTGAGTTATGGCTACGGTTTTATACAACTTGTTTACTTATACAATAAGTAGATGCCAGATTCTGATCGTATAGAAATCTCGGATGTGGAAGTTTGGATTCTAAGGCTTGGGCTAGGTTGGATGAGGAATTCAGTTATACTATGTCATCATACATATATGGGATAGGGTGATATGGGGTCACCCCCGGGTATGTGCATGGTACTGTTACGTGGCGATTTGATGGTGTTGGAGAACAACTCTTGGCACGTTCAAGGATGAACGTGTGTTTAAGTGGGGGAGGATGTAATGACCCGGCCGGTCGTTCCGAGAGTGATAGCCCTGTTTCCCCCACTTCTGCTTCTTTATGTGTTATTTAGCCTTACGTGTGGTATCGGGTTGGTTGGTTTGGGTCCGGAATGGTTTTGGAGTGGGATGAGACCCTTAGTCTATTATTTACGAAGTTTAAGTTAGAAAAGTCAACCAGATGTTGACTTATGAGTAAACAATCTTGGAGTGAGATTTATTTGGTTCGGATAGCTCCGTTAGTTGATTTTGGGCTTAGGAGTGTGATCGGAATGTAATTTGGAGGTCCGTGATAGAATTAGGCTTGAATTGGAAAAATTGGAAATTTTGTGATTTCGGTCGGCAATGAAAAATTAGAATTTCGGAAGTTGGAGTAGGTTTGTAGAGTCATTTGTGATGTGTGTGCAAAATTTAAGGATATTCGGACGAGGCTTGATGGGTTTCGGCATCGTTTGCGGAAATTGGAAGTTTAGAAATTTTTAGGCTTGAATTCGAGGTTGATTTGACGTTTTGATGTTGTTTTGAGTGTTCCGAGGGCTTGACTAAGTTCGTATATTGCTATGTGAGTTGTTAATGTTGTTGGTGGAGGTCCCGAGGGCCTCGGGTGTGTTTCCGAATGTTCACAGGATGATTTTTGGTGTTGAAAGACTGCTGGTTTGGGAGCTGCTGGTGTTTTTCCGCACCTGCGGAAGGGGGAGCGCAGGTGCAAGGTTCGCAGAAGCGGAAAGGGGCTCGCAGATGCAGGCAGGAGTGGTTTGGTCTGGATGCTCATGTGCGAGTATTGGAGCGCACCTGTGATGGTTTTTCTACATGTGCAACATCGCAGAAGCGGGCAATTTGACCGCAGATACAGTTTTGCTGGGCAGAGAGTATAAATTGAACTCTTCGCGAATTTTTTGTCATTTTTCACAATTTCAATTCGGATTTGGGAGCTTTTTTGGGAGTTTTGAAGAGGAAATCAAGGGGGTTTACATTGAGGTAAGTTATTTGAGTTTAATACTCGTGATTATAGTAATTTTCAGTTGTTTAAGTATGTAATTAGTAGAAATTAAGAATGAAATTGAGGGGATTAGAGCTTGGTAATTGGAGAGTTTGGTTTGGGGATTTGCGGGGTCAAACGAGGTCGGATTTTTATAAATTTGGTATGGTTGGACTCGTGAGTGAATGGGCTTTCTAATTTTGTAATTCTGTCGGATTCTGAGTCGTGGGCCCGGGAGGCTAGGTTTGGGTGAATATCGGGATTTTGGTTGAAATTAATAGTTTTTCGAGTGGAATTGTTTCAGTGGTCTATATTGATTGCATTGTATTGCTTTTGGTTAGATTCGGGACGTTTGGAGGCCGAGTCGAGAGGCAAGGTCATCGCGGAGTGGGATTTTGGCATCACTGAGGTAAGTAACGCTTCCAAACTTGCTTTTGAGGGTTCAAAACCCCGAGCTAAGTGTTATGTGATTAGTATTGAGGTGATGCACATGCCAAGTGACTAGCGTGCGGGCACGCACCGTGAGAATTGTGTCATGGTTCCATGGCACCGCTTAGTGATTCTTTCTTGCTGATATCCGTGTTCTTATCGTGTGATTAAGTCAATATGCTGTGAATCATGCTAGATATCCTGTTAAGGCTTCACACCGATACTGTTGAGACCCGAGTGGTCATTTCTTGCTGTCATATCATTAGTTTCATTAATATTCTTTACTCAATTTTATTCATGCATATCATATCATATCGTGTCCCAGTCTCAGTTGTTATTTATTGGCAACTCCTATCATTGTTCCGTGCTAGTTTTCATGGAATTGTGAACCCAAGTGTGTGACCCTGGAGAGTGATGACTGAGTGAGGCCAAGAGCCTGATTATGAGTGACAATTTTGGGATCGGGCTGCACGCCACAATGGTTATGTTGATGATTATGATTGCGCTTGGGCTATAGGAGGCCCTCTGAAGTCTGTAACACACCCCCAGTGAGCGCAATTGATATTATTGAGGGATAGATATTCCTTGGACATGGATCTTGTGTGAAGTATTTATACCTGGAGATGCATCTTCTCCACAGGGCTGGAATGTCCTTCCTTGGTACTGAGTGACTGATGCCAGTGATATGTATATATTCCAGGATGGATCTTCCCTGGGCTGTGTGAGTCATATACAATACAGAGTGGTTATGAGGTTATTATCATTATCTGGAGATGGATCTTCTCCATAGGCCTGGATTGACCTTCATCAGTGTTGAGTGACTGCTATCAGAGATGTATATATTCCGGGATGGATCTTCCCTGGGCCATGTGAGCCATATACAATACTGAGCGGACGAGCATTTGAGAGTGGGAGCACATTGTGCATTTTATACCGTTGATGCATTGGCATGTAGAGAAAGTTGAGTTATATGTCTTAAACTGTTCAGATTTGTATTTACCTTATCACTTTGAGATGTCTATTTAACTGAAAGCATGCCTACATTTCTGCACATTGATTCTATTATAATTGTTGAGGTGGAGTTTGTCACTACAATTCAGTCCGTAGTTTGGTCTTGTTACTTACTGAGTTGGTGTACTCACGTTACTCCTGCACCTTTTGTGCATATCCAGGTATCTCTGGACACGGTAGCGGTTGTTGACTATTCCAGTTGTATACTTTCATTGGAGATAGTGAGGTAGCTGCCCTGCGATCATAGTTCTGCTTTTCTCCTTCTTTATCTTCCCTTTACTGTATTTTGGCTACTCTCAGACTATGTTAGTATTGCTATATTTCAGAATGGTTGTAGTAGTTGCTCATGACTTAGTGACACCCCGATGTCAGGCTTTCTCTTCTGCATTTTCTTATTTGAGTCTAACTCCTTTATCAAAATTTCAGTATGAAAAAGGCTTTTATCTATCTTTAACGAAATATCAAATTGTTTGGGGGTGTGTTGGATTGCCTAGTTCCATGATAGTCACCATCACGATCGGGGTTTAGTTTTGGATCGTTACAAGTTGGTATCAGAGCCTATGTTACATAGGTCTCACGAGTCAGGAGCAGGTTTAGTAGAGTTTTGCGGATCGGTACAGAGACGTCTGTACTTATCTTCGAGAGGCTGCGGAACCCTTAGGAAAAATCTCACATTCTTGAATTCTTGTCGCGTGAATCCATTAATTACCCTAAAGCGTAACTCTTTGAATTCCTTCCATGTATTCGAATGTGCACATAAGCGCTCGGTATCAACCGTGCATCGACGTCTTATGATTTCCATGGATGCGGTGCGAGATGTGATTTTAGCATGTTGATGATGGGCCAGTTTGGAGGACTTGAGGACGGGTTTTGTCTGTGTCTAGAGTACTGAGATTTCGATTGTGTGAGCACATGCATTAGGGACTTACATGTCCGTTTGTGTCCGTATTGGTGGGATTTTGTGACTGGATGACTATGTGATGAGTATGATTGATGGTGAGATGAGTTCAGATTGATTGAATGTGACAAAAAGAGTTGGCTGGAGATGTAGCAAGAACTATTGGGTGTTTGACTTATGTCCTGAGTTGGCGTATGGCCTCGAGTTGTGGATGTATTGGAGGACCACTCGTGTACTTTAGTTGTTAAGTGAAGTAGATCTTCCTGCTGTTACGAGTTCTTGGTGATGTCTTCTGGACTGATCAATGCCCCAACAACGTTCATGCATTTGATGAACAGTGTATTCTGGCCGTATTTGGACTCCTTCATTATTGTATTCATTGATGACATCCTGGTGTACTCACGTAGCTAGGAGGACCATATTCAACATTTAAGGATTGTATTATAGAGATTGAGGGAGGATACGCTTTATGCAAAGTTCTCCAAGTATGAATTTTTGCTCAGTTCTAAAGCATTCTTGGGGAACGTGGTGTCAAGTGAGGGTATTCAGGTGGTCAGACGAGTGGGGGGAGAGCTTTCAAAAGCTCAAGACTGCTTTGACCATAGCTCCAGTGTTAGTCCTACCAACAGCTTCAGGTTCTTATACCGCGTATTGTGATGCCTCGAGGGTAGGCATTGGTTGTGTTTTAATGTAGGAGGATAAAGTGATTGCTTAATAGCTATGATTTTTGGAAGGGTATAGAGAGATATCAGCTAGTCCTGAGGTTAGATGATCCTTATGTTGTTTTGTAGCAAGTTATCTTTTACCAGTAAATGATATATGTTGCAATTTGAGTTTAGGTCACTTGTGGAAGTTGGTATGACTTTTACAATGGTGAATGCGAGATTTGGAGATGATTGAGATATTAGATGGTTTGTGTTATATGAGCTTATGAAGGATTTAGTTGAATATTATTACGGTATTGTGGCGGTGATAATGTATGGCCATTGTGAGTTAATGTTGTCTTGATCTATGGCCTTGATCCAAGTGGGGGAGTCTGCTAATGATAAGTTGGTTGCATGATTATATGTTGTATTGGTTTCTGTTCGAGGTATACTAGTGAATCGGTTATGACCTGCAGAGGTGGAGTTTGAGAATGATTCGAGTAATGGAAATTTTTGGATTCAGTTTGTATTATACTCTATGGGTTTTATTGAATGATTGAGTTGTATTTGTAAAAGGTGTTGTGTGTCTGGAGTAGGAATTTGCTCGGTTTCTTAGGGGTGTGGGTCACTCCCTTGGGTGTTGGTGTACTAATGGGGGCACAGGTCGTTCAGTCCGCTTGGTCGGTTTAATTGGGATTTGAGCAGAGTAAATGACTCTCGAGAATGGTTCTGATAGATTCAAGATTTATGTGTAACAATTGGGAGTCTTCATGATGTGTATTTATCTAGAAATTGATATTCACGTTGGATGGTGTCAAGACTTGTTACATTTCTATATTATTATGGATTCTACATTTTGGTATCAGGAAGAGAAATGATAGCTTAAACTCATAGAAAGTCTCTTTAGAGTAAGTGTTTGAGTTGTGGTACTTTTTGGGTGCTTAAGATAATATTCAACGGCTTATGAGCCTTAGGGCGGTTTGATTTTGTGCTAAGATCTCGCGTGGTGAGTTATTGTTTAGGATTTTTGTATTATGGCAAGGAGAGAGATTAATTTGAAGGTAATTCAGGAGGAACTCCGAGAAATAGGACAACTTGGTAGTAGGTTGGATCCGTATGATATGGAGTAAGATCGGTTCGTTGAGTGCTTATGATGGGGTGAGGATTCTACGTGCGATTCCTGGCTATGCTCTTGGGTCTTTGACGACCTGCGTAGCTTGGTTGAATTAGAGGGATTCAGTGCTGACGGTTTGGTTAAATAAAAGTGGATTTCGGGGAGTTCTTGATGGTCTCTACCATGGTTTGAGATGTATATTTCCTACTGGTGCGTGGGGCATGTGGCGTATTGTAATTTTCTCCAGAATGAAATCAAATGGAAAGTTCTTAGAAGATTTAGTATGTAGTTGCTTGCGACTTATAATGGATTTTGAGATTTGACATATCTTTCGTAAGGCGTCGTATTGGCTGCGATATGAGTTGTAGTATTGAGATTTCCAGGTGCAAGGTCACGATGCGGTTTTGAAAGGAAGGTTCTAAATTTTTAGGCAGCATGGACGATCTCCGGTGACCAGATAGATCATATTACTTCTAGATATGGCTTGATGAAGGTGTAAGTCTCAGAAGAGGCATCGTGTTTTGATTTATGGATACTTCATTGGTGTGGAGGTACTCTCCTCGTTGGTCGGATGCGGACATTTAGAATTTTCCTTGTAACACATGCGGATTATAGGGGTACCTTAAGGTATGATCATGAATTGGAGAAGTATTAGACATTCAGGCGGCAGAGTTGAGATTGGATATGGTGATTCGTGTGCTCTATGGATTGGGAGACTGGGAACTCTAATGAGTAGATGATTTCATAGTTGTGGGTTGTGGAGACATAGCCAAGGTTAGTTAGAGGTTAGTGTGTGTTGTGATTCAGTCATTGTGGACCTTCGGGAGGTTATTTGTCTATTGTGGATAACCGGATCGATTTGGGGTTCATTAGTAGGCCCAATAGGGATAGGTGTTTTTGCATCGAGCCAGATTGGTTGGCTCCATAGTGCTTTCATTGAAGGATGTGCCATTCAGTTGTAGTTGGGATTATTTGTGTTCTGGAATGAGCTATGAGTTACTCTTCCATGCTACGAAGAGTTATGATTCGTTGGTTTTAGGCACATGTGGTGCGGTTCAATTGTGGTCTTATAGAGGAATTTGAGTGAGATGAGTAATTGGATATTGCATGATTGAGGCATATTGGTTATATTCTTTTGGGTTTTGTGTGGCATTGTATCGACTGATTCTCTGTGGTTATGGTAATGCAATTTTTGTACTTGATGCCGAATTTCGCGTGATTATTGATTTTGAGAAAGTCGGAGCGAGGTATATAATGTGGACCAACATTTGAATGGATTCACGCATTGCGGCGAAGTTATGCGGAGATATGATCCTTGTGTGTTGGATTCGTGTGTTTTGGTTCTGCAGTGAGTTAGGAGTTCTTAGCATTGTGTTATGGTGATACCTGTTGATCCTGCGTGACGGTTCTCTTGTTTGATGTCATCTTCCATGTTTGAGCACATTTGGAATGTTGCCTATTATTGCGCGGAATGCACGGGTTATGGCTTTAAGCTCTATTGATGTGTCATGTTGCTAGAGTGGTTGTGTCGGATGTGATGAGGTCATCAGACCTAGAATGGGTACTATCGGATCTGGTTACAGTATATTTGGGAGGATATTGATGCTGATCAGCTTAGAAATTTTGCTATAGTTCCTATCGGAAGAGAGGGAGTTCAACCACTTGTTGATCCGGGGAGTGGTTATGGGTCCATGCATGTTTATTTCATCATTGGATGCATATGAAGATGTTTGAACGGGTCTCTGTTTGATAATAGGTTATTACCGGAATAGAGTTCTTCTGAGCAGCCAGTGTGATTGTAAATTATCGCTTCGAGTGTTTGAGTTATGTGGGATACCATGTGATTTCATCTTGAGTTATGGCTATGGTTGTATACAACTTGTTCAGACTTATACAGTGTGCAGATGCGAGATTCTGATCGTATAGAAATTTCGGATGTGAGAAGTTTGGATTCTAAGGCTTGGGCTAAGTTGGATGAGGAAATTCAGTTATGCAATGTTATCAGACCTATATGGGATAGGGTGACGTGGGAACACCCACGGGTATATGCGTGGTAAGGTTTTGCGGCGGTTTGATGGTGTTGGAGAACAACTCTTGGACCGTTCGAGGACGAAAGTATGTTTCAGTAGGGGATAATGTAACGACCCAGCCAATCGTTCCTAGAGTTATAGCCTCATTTCCCCCATTTCTTCTTCTTTATGTGTTATTCAGCCGCATGGTATCGGGTTGGTTGTGTCACGATCCTAATTCCCAACCCCGGGGATCGTGATGGCGCCTAACACCACACTTTCTAGGCAAGCCAATGTTAGAACTTGATTAGCCATTTTCCTTTGAATATTTACTTAAACACAATGAGACAATTTGAAATAAACTAAATCTAATAATTTCCAATAACTGTAATCAGAATAATATTCGATATGATGAAACGAACCACGAACTAAAACCAATTATATAACTACCCAGGGTCTGGTGTCACAATTCACGAACTACTAAAGAGTACTACAAATAATAGGCTGAAAGAATTATATATCTNCCAACCCACGGGATCGTGATGGCGCCTAACACCACACTTGCTAGGCAAGCCAATGTTAGAACTTGATTAGCCATTTTCCTTTGAATATTTACTTAAACACAATGAGACAATTTGAAATAAACTAAATCTAATAATTTCCAATAACTGTAATCAGAATAATATTCGATATGATGAAACGAACCACGAACTAAAACCAATTATATAACTACCCAGGGTCTGGTGTCACAATTCACGAACTACTAAAGAGTACTACAAATAATAGGCTGAAAGAATTATATATCTATTTTTGAATGTAATAAAACAGTGTCTATAAAATTAAGAGAAGACTCCAGGAATCTGCGGATGCCTGCAGATCTACCTCGTGTCTCCGAACGATGATGTCAGCTACTAAAATCCCCTAACTCTGGCCGGTACCTGGATCTACACAAAATATTGCAGAGTGTAGTATCAGTACAACCGACCCCATGTACTGAGAAAGTGTCGAGCCTAACCTCGACGAAGTAGTGACGAGGCTACGGCAGGGCATTAACAATATAACCTGTGAACAATATATAATAAAGCAAGAAGGAAATAATAATATCAAACTAAATAACCAGTAAATTGCAACAGTAGATAAAAACAACTCGGATAACTCATTCCAGATATCAGCTATATCAACTTCTCAAAATTTCCAAGTTTCGATTTAAATCACAGTAAAAAAATAAGAGTATGAAAACCTTTTTAATAAAACTGGATTTTTCCAAATCCTTATTTTTGAAAATCAGTAAAACATAAATATTCTCCCTTATCGCTCCTTGTTGCGGCGTGCAAACCACTCCCACCTGTCCACCCTTATTGCTCCTCCCTATATATATATCACCCTTATTTCTCCTGTTGCGGCATGCAACCTGATCCCACGTGTCCACCCTTATCACTCCTTGTTACAGCGTGCAACCCTCTCCCACCAGACAATCACATCACTTTATTTATAACATTTCCACAATTCAGGTCAAAACATTTCACAATATTCTTGTCTCAACAATTTTAAACAGATAGTTGTACAACTTATGAACTTCAGCAATTATCATTTCACAATGAAACCAACCGGAATATATATATATATATATATATATATATATATATATATATATGAATCGTAAAACAATGTCATCCAATTCAAGCTTTATGTATCACCACGAAACCAAGGGAACAATCAACACTTCCAAAATACTGGGAACAATACTTGACAAGTCGACAAAAACAATTAGACATGGAGGTATCAATGATAATAAACAGTTTAAGCCAGGAATCAAATAAATTGGAAACAAGGAAGGGACCAAATTCCGACCCCGGGCCCGCTTGGTCCAAACTCGGGGTTTAAACCAAATTCCGTTTACCCATACAACCCCGAACCCGAATATGCAATTAGTTTCGAAATCTAACCCCAATTCAAGGTCAAAATTCGATTTTTAAAAGATTATCTAATTCTACCCAAACCCCCAATTTCTACCATGAAAATTCATAATTTTTGATTGAAAAGTGATGCAAAACATTGGGTAATCGAAAGACAAGAGTTTAGAATTGTTTACCAGCACTTTTGGGATGAATTTGTGTGAATAAAATCGCCTCTAGGTCTTTGTGGTTTGAAAATATGAAGAAAATAGGTTCTCCCCGTTTTTGAAATTGATTTTATATAGCTGGGCAGGCCTTCATCGCGATCGTGATGGGCGTGCTGCGTTCGCGGAGGGTACTGGCCCAAAGGCATTTGCATTCGCACTGATACGGACGCGTTCGCGAAGCTTTGTGACTTATGAACATCGCCATCACGGCCATTGGTCGGGTTCGCATATAACAAATCGAGCCCCTTTCCCCCAGGCCCACTTAACTCACTGTATTCGTATGTGCCTGCCCGCGTTCGCGAAGGGTCTCCCCCAGTGCTTCGCGTTCGTGTCCAAGGCCACACGTTCGCATAGAACAAAAATGACCCCTAGCAAATTTACTCTTCGCGATCATGTGAGAGACTTCGCAATCGGATAGAACAAAGCATCAGTGCACCAGAAACAGTTATGACAACAGACTTTTATACATTCAAAACATCATGTAGCCTATCCAAAACTCACTCGAGCCCTCGGGGCTCTAAACCAAACATGCACGCAAGTCTAAAAATATCATACGGACTTTCTGGTGCGATCAAATAACGAAAATAACATCTAAAACTATGAATTTAGCCTCAAAACTCATGTTTTTTCTCAAGAACACTTCAATTTCACTATTTCTCAACCGGACGACCAAATCACGTCAAATCAACTCCGATCCTTACAAAATTTCACAGATAGGACTTAAATATCCTAACAAACTTGTACCAGTCTCCGGAACCAAAATACAGGCGATACCAATCAGTTCAAATATTAATTCATTTATTTATTTCCTTAAAAATCCAGCAACACAATTTTCTTTAAAAATTGATTTCTAAGACTAGGGACCTCGGAATTCAAATTTCGGGCGTACTCCCAAGTCCCATATTTACTACGGACCTCCCGGAATCGTCGGAACATATATCCGGGTCCGTTTACTCAAAATGTTGAACAAAGTCAACTAAAACCAAATTTTAAATTCAAAAAGTTATTATTTATCATATTTTCACATAAAAGCTTTCCGTTTCACGCCCGGATTGCGCATGCAAATCAAGGTAAATAAAATTAGTCTTTTTAAGGCTAACGAGCCTGAAATGGAGTCTTAATTCTTAAAATGACCCTTTGGGTCATCACAATCTCCACCTCTAAAACAAACGTTCTTCCTCGAACGGACATAAAAAATTATCTGATTTGGCAAACAAGTGCGGATATCTGCTCTACATGTCCGACTCGGACTCCCAAGTAGCTGCATCAATGGACTGACCCTTCCACTACACTCGAACTGAAGGATAACTCTTTGACCTCAACTGATAAACTTGCTAGTCTAAAATCGCTACTGGCTCTTCCTCATAAGTTAAATCCTTGTCCAATTGGACAGAGCTGAATTCTAACACGTGGGACGGGTCACCATGATATTTCTGGAGCATAGATACATGAAATATCATATGAACTGAGGATAACCCTAGAGGCAACGCAAGTATATAAGCTACCTCCCACACTCTATCAAGAATCTCAAATGGTTTGATATACCTAGGGCTCAACTTGCCCTTCTTCCCAAATCTCATGACACCCTTCATGGGCGATACCCGAAGTAATACTCTCTCTCCAACCATGAATGCCACATCCCAAACCTTACGATCGGCGTTACTCTTTTGCCTAGACTGAGCTGCACAAAGTCGATCATGTATAATCTTGACCTTATCTAAGGCCTCTTGAACTAAGTCTGTACCCAATAACCGAGACTCTTCCGGCTCAAACCACCCAGTTGCGATCTACACCGTCTACAATATAATGCCTCACAGGCAGCCATCTGAATGCTCGACTGATAACTATTATTGTAGGCAAACTCCGCTAACGGCAAGAATTGATCCCAAGAACCCCCAACGTCAATAACACAAGCACGGAGCATATCCTCTAGAATCTGAATAGTACGCTCGGACAACCCGTTCGTCTGAGGATGAAATATTGTGCTCAACTCAACTCGGGTACCCAACTCTCACTGAAATTCCCTCCAAAAGTGAGAGGTAAACTACGTACCTCGATCAGAAATGATAGACACGGGCACACCGTGAAGGCGAACAATCTCTCAAACATATATCTCTGCCAACCGCTCCGATGTGTAACTACTTGCCACTGGAAGGAAATGTGCTGATTTAGTCAACCTATCCATAATAACCCAAACAGTTTTGAACTTCCTCTAAGTCTGTGGGAGTCCAACAACGAAGTCCATAGTGATGCGCTCCCACTTGCACTAAGGAATCTCTATCTGCTAAAGTAAACCAGCGGGTCTCTGATGCTCATATTTCACCTGTTGGAAATTCAAACAACGAGCCACAGAAGCAACATATCCTTTTTCATCCTTTGCCACCAGTAGTGCTGCCGCATGTCTTGGTACATCTTGGCAGCACACGGGTAAATAGAATACTTAGAACTGTGAGCTTTTTCAAGAATCAACTCACGAAGGCCATCAAAATTAGGCACACATATATGACCATGCATCCTCAAAACACCATCATCTCCAACTGTAACCTTCTTGGCACCACCGTTCCGGATTGTGTCCCTAAGGACCATCAAATGTGGGTCATCATCCTGCCAATTTCTGATAAGCTCAAATAAGGAAGATCGAGCGACTGTACAAGCTAAAACACGTCTGGGAAAAATATCCAACCTCACAAACTGATTAGCCAACGTCTGAATATCTGAAGCTAATGGTCTCTCACCAACTGGAAGACATGCAAGGCTTCCCATACTTGCTGCTCTCCTACTCAATGCATCGGCCACCATATTGGCCTTTCCTGGATGATACAATATAGTGACGTCGTAATCTTTAAATAACTCTAGACATATCCTCTATCTCAAATTAAGATCCTTTTGCTTAAACAAGTACTGGAGGATACGAGGATCCGCGTAAACCTCACAAGGCACGCCATAAAGATAGTGCATCCATATTTTCAACGCATGAACAATGGTTTCCAACTCTAAGTCATGGATAGGATAATTCTTCTCATGAATCTTTAACTGCCGAGACACATATGCTATCACCCTACCCTCTTGTATCAATACTGCTCCTAACCCAATACAGGAAACATCACAATATATCGTGAAAGACCTTGAACCTGAGGGTAACACCAATACCGGTGCTAAAGTCAAGGCTGTCTTGAGCTTCTGGAAGCTTGCCTCACACTTATCTGACCATTTAAATGGGGCACTCTTCTGAGTCAATCTCGTTATCGGGGCTGCTATAGACGAGAACCCCTCCACAAAACGACAGTAGTATCCCGCTAAACCCAAGAAGCTCCTGATTTCCGTGACTGAAGTAGGTCTAAGCCAGTTCTTGACTGCCTCTATCTTCTTAGATTCTACCTGAATACCCTCTACTGATACGACGTAACCCAAGAAAGCTACTGAATCTAACCAGAATTCACACTTTGAAAATTTTGCATACAACTGATTATCCCTCAAAGTCTGGAGTGTTATACGGAGGTGCTGCTCATGCTCCTCCTGACTAGGAGAGTATATAATAATATCGTCAATGAACACAATTACGAAGGAATCCAGATAAGGCTTGAAAACTCGATTCATCAAATCCATAGGCTGCTGGGGCATTAGTCAAGCCAAAAGACATCACCAAAAATTCATAGTGTCCATACCTTGTCTGAAAGGCTGTATTAGGAACATCGGATGCCTTAATCTTCAATTGAGGATAGCACGATCTCAGATCAATTTTTGAAAACACACTAGCACCTTGAAGCTAACAAATAAATCAACAATCCTCGGCAACAAATACTTATTCTTGATAGTTACTTTATTCAACTGCCGCTAATCTATACACATCCTCATAGGTCCATCATTCTTCTTTACGAACAGAACTGGTGCACCCCAAGGCGATACACTAGGCCTGACGAAACCCTTATCAAACAGGTCTTGCAACTGTTCTTTCAATTCTTTCAATTTTGGTGGGCCCATCCAGTATAGAGGAATAGAAATGGGCTGAGTGCCCAGAGCAACATCAATACAAAAATCGATATCCCTGTCGGGTGGCATCCTCAGCAGGTCTGCAGGAAACACTTTGGGAAACTCCCGAACAATAGGCACTGACTCTATCGAAGAAACCTCGGCATCAGAATCACGGATATGAGCCAAATAATCCAAACATCCCATCTCAACCATGCGACGAGCCTTGGCATAAAATATCACTCTGATGGGAGAATGACCAAGAGTCCCTTTCCATTCTAACCGACGCAATCCCTGCAAGGTTAAAGTAACTGTCTTGGCGTGACAATCCAAGATTGCATAATAAGGTGACAACCAATCCATGCCCAAAATGACATCAAAATCGACCATGTCAAGAAGAAAAAGCTCTACACTAGTTTCAAGACACTCAATAATGACTACGCATGAACGATATACACGATCTACAACAATAGCATCCTCCAAGGGCGTAGGCACATAAACAGGGACACCCAATGAATCGCGGAGCACAACCAAATACGAGGCAAAATACGATGGTACGTGTTGGTTGATTTCCAAATGCACACGCAAGTGTACGTGGTCGACAAGTAATATAGGAATTGAAGTCCAGATATCGTACCCACAGGGACTTGTGATTAACTATCCACTAAACTAAACTCAAACAAATATTTAACTAGAATTAATCTAAAATAGTAAATCAAAAGATTAAATAGACAACTAACTTAAAGATGAATTCAAGGTAAATTGATATTCTAGAGTTATGGGTTGTTAAACAATCACGTTGAGTTTTCGACCTGAATCTTCTAATCAGGTTTATTGATTGACAAGGTTAATATTGCTCATAGCCTTCTCCCGAAGTACAACTCGCTTATTCAAG
>ML402539.1:288701-352017 GCA_005239525.1 Nicotiana knightiana | reverse complement strand
AAAATTGATTAAACATTAGTTTAGTATTTTATAAACTCAATTGATACGTTCAATTCTCTGTGGGATCGACTTTGGGTGTAATACCCCAAATTTATATTTGCAACGCCCGTTTAGTCTTTTTATAAGACATAGTTGAGCGTGATCAATAGTCACCAAGGCTATCTCACTTGGGGACTAAAAGGCTACAGCCAAATACAATTACCACGGTCATAAGGCTCCGGCCAAACCAACATGACTCATAGACTTCCGACCGTCGCCATAAAATCACAGGCCTCCAATTACTTTGAAAATCCTTCGAAAAGAATCGGTTAATCAGGCTACCCTTGGCATAAGCAAAAGAGCTTCGATCATATCAGCTCCGACAATGAAAAGTCTTCGAAAATTTAGCCATCAAGCGAAACCTTCCGAGGTGCTCATTTATCGTTACATAACGGCTCATAATCGTGGTTCTTTCGAGCCGTCGAAGAGTCGGATGAACACAATAACTTCAAAAAGTCTTTAACGAGAGAAAACTATAGCCATATTAAAGGTCGTACCGACCCAAAACGTAAGAGCCTAAGCGCCAGCCATATTAAGGGTTGTACCGACCCAATGTGTAAGAGCCGAAGCGCCATCCTAAAATGCCTAAGGGCCAATGCGTAAGAGCCTAAGCGTCAGCCTAAAGAGCCTCAGGACCGATTTAAAAAACCTAAGGGTCGATGACCTCGATTCGAAACCCAACTTGAAGACTGAGCCCTAAACGGTTAACTAAAAAAATTGCTAAGGGCCAATGCGTAAGAGCCTACGGGCTAGCCTAAAGCGCTTAAGTGCCAATGCGTAAGATCCTATGGGCTATCCTAAAAATCCTCAAGGCCAATTTATAAACCTAAGGGTTTTTACCTCGAAGTCCAATTCATCGGGCTAATTATTGACAAGCATCGAAATTCAAAACAAAAAAGACAGACACAAGCAAATGGAAATTCATGTAAAGGGAAAATCGAAAGGTCTCTTTTTATATATGTATTTCAAGGATACATTTAAAGTGCTCTCACAAAGATCCCGATACAAAGAAACAAAAATATAAGAAACCTAGTCTACTCTCGGTGACTTGACATTTGTCCCCCTTGGGGACTATGGCCTCGTCAACCCTTCGAAGCCAGCTCCCACGAGGGCCTTCAAACATCAGTTCCGACTTCAGTGGAAATGAAGAATTTGTTCGTCGATCTCATCCGCCTTGGTTTGCTTTATCTCCTCCGAGAGATCGAAACCCTTAGGAATCTCTTCGAGGGTCTCCCTACGAGATACTGCATCGGACATAGTCATTGCTCCTTCTCTCTCTATCGAAGGCCCCCCTCAACTCTGCCCGAGCTTCAGCAGCATCTTTTAATTAAACGGCCATCTTCTTATCGTCCTTTGCTCGGAGCCCTTCGGCTTCGACTTGAGCATCCACTACCTCAGCCTTCATCTTCAAAAGATCTATTTTCTCAGCGATTCTGCTCATTTGGACCGGATTGCTTTCTCGGGCATTCCAAAGTTGTATCTCGAGAATGGAAGACTTAGCCAAAGCGTTCTTTTCGGCCGCAACGTGAGCATCTATCTGGGCCCTCAAAGCATTGCATTCAGAATTAATCTGGCCGACTTCGCCCCAGAGGCGTTCAAGCGCTTCCATCTTTCTCTACAACTGAAATATCAAACATTAGCTCTCGAAGATGAGAAAAGAGACATGTACCCCCCTCAAAATAAGGATTACCTATTTCTCGATATTTCCTTCGTAATCCCGGCTTCGATTCATCTCTGATCGAAGATATTTCAACTCTCTTATCTTCTTATCACAAAGAAGCCTGAGATATTTCTCCTTGCCCAAGGCTTCCCGCAACTTGGCCTCACAACGGAGCAGCTCAGAATTGAGCTTGTCAAAATCCTATGAAAAAGAAGCTTCAGTTCAAAAGATGAAAATACAAAGCTGAAAACCAACAAGATCACTGAAGCTCACCATAGAACAGAGTCGTTGAGCCTCCTCGAACGCCGAGCGTGCGTCTAATGTCCTGGTATCATCAGCCTCAATCAAACCACCCTGGAAAGGGACGCGATCGCTAGAGGCTCCACTTGATTTAGGCAGCCCCTATCCCCGAACTCCCTCAAAGTACCTTCGATGGGAGAAGAAGATGGCGGCAGAAGATCTTTATCCCTCGAAGTACCTTTGACGAGAGAAGAAGATGGAGGCAGAAGATCTTTTTCCCTCGAAGTACCTTCGACGGGAGAAGAAGATAGCGGCAGAAGATCACTATCCCTCGAAGTACCTTCGATGGGGAAAGAAGGTGGTGGCAAAGGAGGAACCGCTCTCCTAGGACTAGAGACCTCGGGTTCGACAGGCTCAGCTTCCTCGAGAGAACTCCCGGTCCCAGCCATCGATGTGTGGTAACCTTTTTTTATTGCATCGATGCTAACATGTCGGCCAATGGACACAAGATTTTCCTCTACTGTTTCGTCTCCTTTATGCCTCCGGGAAGGCCTTACCTCACTATGATCATCCTCGTCTCTCGAGGATCCCTTCCTTTTATTATCTTTCTCCGACTACGAATACGAAGGTCCCTACCCCTCCCCGAGAGGGCATGGCCTCACTGTTGAGAATCACCAATACCTGCAAAAAAGAAATTATCAAACAAAAAAAGAGTATCCCTTAAAGAAGCAACCACACAGCACATACCGTGTTGTTTTGCTTCCCATCGGCCCTTTGACAAGTCTTGCCACCTGCGTTTATTATAGGTTGAGCAAGCTGCTAATTTCCAAGTCCAATCCGCCAGATCGGGGACCTCATGTGGAAACTACGGGATCATTGCTGAGAAATGAAGAAAACATTCTTACGGAGTCGACTCCACTATGAACAAAAATGATAAAATGCAGCGTATCACTTACGTGTGAAATTCCATTTCTCAGGAAATGGCAAGAACTCCGCAGGAATAATATCGATAGTCCTCACTCGGACAAACCGACTCATCCACCCTCGGTCCCCGCCTTTTTCATCACTAGCGATAAAGGGCCTGGTGGATCGACGTCGTAGAGTGATCAGACCTTGGTAATGTAAAGGTCGGTACAGTCGGATAAGATGACTGAGGGTGAAATCGAGCTCAGCTTTCTCATCAAAAAACTTATCATCAACACTATCCTCCAGAATGACGGGTGGACCTGAGCCAAGCTGACTCGATATCTTCAACAGAACTCGAGTACAACTTTGTCAAGAGGGCCCAACATAAAGGGGTACGTGTATACAGTCAGAAACCCCTCTACATGGGCCATGATACCCTCTTCCTGAGAAGGTACCTGCAGTACCACCTTTTCTCCCCATCCACAGTCTCTCCTCACTGCCTTGAGGTGTTTCCCTCCTATTGATGGGATGAACCTCGATGCATGCTCCCAATGGCCCTGAATATCGAGAGGTCTCTCCAACGTAAAATCCTTCCTCGAGATGAAACAACTCGAAGTTAGCTCGCCAAACGCCGACGGTGTACCACCGACCGGGCGGGAAGCAGATGCAGAAATTTCCTCTTCCTAATGAATAGATCTGGGCACATCAGACATAACTATTTGAATAAAGATAAAGAGGAAGAAATCTCAAGCAAAAGCTTTGAACTAAATAAATAGAAGAGCTTAGAGAAGGAAGAGAACTTTAAGGAAAAAACTAGTTTTGCAAGCTACAAAACCTAAACTGAAGAAGAAGCGAGCATATATATAGAACAAGCGGCGACTATTCATCTACTTTGAAGACCAATTAATTCTGGCAAAGCCATTATAACTTTTTGGGAAGTTTATCGGTGGGGCCACCTCGGTCACTTCCCAGTCATGTCATATGAATGACGCTGTCATACAGCATTTGAGGGATCGAAACCCCCATACTAACCTAGCCTCGAGAAGGTGTCTGATCTCGAGGATCTCTGTTAGTGCAAGTACGGGCTCCAAAGAGCTAAATCAAAACTAGAAGATTGACTTTCGCATAAACATCATAGGGCAAAGTTTGAAGATATGAAATGAAGAGATCTTTTGCATTCCAAAAAATATATTTACAAGGGTATTTTACAAAGCTTCCCCTAGGATCCCATGTATAAAAAAGAGAAAGCAAAAATAGTAAGTAAATCTACTCTTCGCCTTCACAACTGCCCGAGTCTCTTCCAGAGCTCTCATCCGAAGTAGTCGAGATTGCTGATTCTTCCTCCAAGGCCCTGGCTTCTTCAATCTCGGCAGAGAGATCGACACCTTTGGCACTCGCTTCCTCAAAGGCTTGCCTCCTAGCTCGCAAGCGAGCATGAGCGATGGCCCGAGCCAGTTTTAGCTCGGCGTTTTCGGATATCTCCTTGGCCAGATCATTTGCGGAGAAAGTATCCCTTTTGTACGAAGAAACAAATTCATCGGCCTCAGACTTGGCCGCGGATAAGGAGGCAACCTCCTCTTGAGCACTTCGAAGAAGATCCTGGGTCAAGGATAGTTCTCCCCGAAGAACATCCCTCTCCGAGGTCACGGAATCATTCAGCCGCTTCAGCTCGAGGATCTCGGCGTCCTTTTCCATGACCTCCTCCCGAAGCTGCCCCACTAGGACATCATTTTGCCCAATCTGCAAATACAGAAGACAAGCTAATTAGAAGCAATTATGGCAATAAAATACAAGTTCATGGGTACCAGATTACCTGCTCGATGAAGTCGGTCCTCTCTTGGAACGCTCTCTGTGAGCATGCCCGGAGGTCGACCAACTCCTCCTCTTTTAGGGCATGTAGAGCCTTCAGCTCATTTAGCTCCGATGTAAGCTTCTCGAGCTCCTCCTCACGGCAAGTCAGCTCATCATGTAGCTTGGAGAAATCTTGGTCATACAACTTCTTGACCTACAACACAAAGAAAGAAAGTTAGAAAAGCAAGAGTAAAATTTGAAGCACACACAGTATATCAAGAAGATCACCTGCTTTTGAAGCCTCTCAGCCTCCTCGAGAGCGACGCGGGCATCGAGATCAGTCTCCTCCTCAACGCCTTCAAAGTAATCTCAGAATGTATCATCCTCCCCCAGTGAGGTCCCCAAACTGGAGGCATTCATGTCCTGGGCATCTCGTATCTCCCTTGGAGAAAATGACGGGCACGATTTAAATTTTCCTGCAGCATCAACTTCCATCGAGGCTTCCTCTCTCCCCTGAAAAATTTCAGAAACGGGCCCTCCAAACTCACCAACACGGATTGTACCATGTCCGACGAGCAGCTCGGGGACTGCACCCAAACCTTCCTCGAGGTTCTCCTCAACACGAGGCGGGTATACATCGTCCACCTCCGACTCATCAGCCGTCCGCCCACTAACTTTTGAAGCATCAACACCTCATTTTACCGTTTGTACCAAAGGGAAAGTATCATCATCTTCTTCCTCGGCACGCAGAATCTCAACGGCCATCGAGGTTAGTACCGTAACATCCGTCTTGGGATTCTGAGCCTTTGCTCTCTTGGGTTTCCGAGACTCCGCCGGTGTCTCTTTCTTCCTTATCTTGTCCTTGGCGGGTTTCGAAGCCTCTTCTTCACCAGGAGGGGCGATTTCATTGACACATTTCCCTGAGGCATGCACATGGATGATGTATCGAACATACCTCCATAAACAATACTTACAAAGAATGTGGAAATGACAGCAATAAAATCATATAGTGGTTCTTGGCCTGCCACCGCGTCTTGGCCAAATCGCGCCAAACATGCTTGCTATATGGAAAAGCGTAGTCTAAGCGTTTGATCCATCCCGGTAGGTCCTGGACCGCTCCGGGGAACCAAACGGTGGCTACACAATTAGAGGAAATCAATCAAATAAGAAAGAGGTCAAATAAGAAGAAGAAAAAGAGGTGATAAAACATACTCGATGTGGAGACACTTACGCTTCATGTTCCATTCCTATGGGAATGGAATCTATCGGCAAGGATAAGGTCCAAGGTTCTGACTCTGACAAATCGGCTCATCCATCCCCTGTCTTTGTCCTCGTCGATGCAGGCAAAGAACGCTTTGGCGGATCGATGGTGTAGCTTGATTAAGCCCCCTCGGAAGAGACGAGGGCTATACAATCTGATCAAATGATCGAGGGTGAAAGTCATTCCCTCGACCATGTTGGAGATACATCGGATCATATAGACAATCCTCCAGAAAAAAGGATAAATTTGACCGAGTGTCACTCGGTATTGACGACAAAAGTCGAGAATTACCGGATCTATCGGTGGAGATGGAGAATCTACGGGGCCTAGAGTGAAAGGATACGTATATATGCTGTGGAAGCCAGCTTTACATGTTACTATGCTTTCCTCAGCTTTGGGGATTTCTACTTGCGCCGCCTCCCCCCAGCGACAGTCTATCTTTAGTCTCTTTGTATTGGTCACCACACTTATTAACTGAGACATGGGATCGCATCGGCCTGGTGTAGAAGGGGTTTTCTCGATGCTAAAATCGGAGACAGTGTCAGAGGGAGCAGGAATACACTGCGATACTAAGAGGTGTTTTTTATTTTCCCTTAGTCGGGCGTGATGAGGAAGTGGTTCCCTCTTTTTGAGGTACCATTTTGGAGGTCTTGGCCATAATTGTAACTGAGTTTCAATGGAAGAAGATGAAGAGGCAAGCGCAGAAAGAGGATGAAAGCAGAAAACTGTTAGCTAAATTTTGAAGACTTGAAGATGTTGTAAAAGTGTGAAAGGCAAAAAATTGAAGTATTTATAGAAGCCATTTGGGCATGTTTGAGAAGCGGAAAGGTCGAACCAATAGCGGTTCATGGGCTTCTCGAGAATCATGCTGACAGCAACCTCTGCAGCCTTTATGTCACGTCATTTAATGTTCTGACGAGGCTGATGTCATAATGAGGATATCGAAGAGGAAATAATTCAAGACTGTTTCTTATCACTTCATTCTAAGAAAACGCAGCAACTATCTGTATACGGCTAAAATCGGAGAGCCCGATTTTATGATCATTATGGAATTCCATAGCCCATATTCAGAGGGCTCGAAGCACAGTTCGAGATTTGACATCGAGGAAACATATCAAGGATTCTCCATGAACGTCCTTGGGGCAGTATAAATTGGTGACCATCATGGAAAAGTGGGAAATTCCCAAAAGGTACGTGGTTAAAGCTGACCAAGTCCGCAAGAATAGTACAAGTCCGTACTGTGACACTAAATAGTTGTACCAGCTGCATTTCCTTGTAATATTTATACATGTACTATGTTGGGATTCCCCCTATTATATAAAGGGGACCCTTGTCATTTTTTAAGAGATATTATATTCAATACAAGAACAAGAACATTCTCTGCTCTCTAATTGTTCCATTGATTTATTGCTTTCAATTTATCGTGTTCATTGATTGTTCTTCACTTATTGCTCATTATTGATCATAAAGAGGCCATCTTCGAGGCCCTCGATATTTTTATATCTTCATTGACCGCCCTCTTTTGAACACTCAAGTTCGACCTCGAGGCCCTGTTTTGACCAGCTCGAGAACCCGTCTCTCAACAGCTCGGTCTGCATATCACTACTTTCCTTTGTTATTATCACACTTTCCTTACTTATATTTAGCATCTATTGCCTAACAACTAGTATTAAAATAGATCACATATTTTTAGAATCAAAAAATCAAATTTAATTATAATTACCATTTTCATGGTAAACGACATCATAAAAGTAACATCAAACAACCCAACAAGATATAACAAAAACATGCACAACTTTTAGGTATTGTGTGGATCCATCTTCTCCTAATTATGACACCATCAACATACTCAACATATTGACAAGCACAGAAACAACAACAACATTATAACCAACCTATTCTCCACGATTTCTATCCATATGAAGGCATATATACAACTCCAAAATAGTCCAATAAGGGACAACAACTTCTTATACCACTTCAAGTGCTATCTTGTAATTCTTCATCCAAATAACATAACCAACACATAGATAATCTTAAGCACAAGAAATAGTTTATATAATTACCTTAAATAATAATAACAAACTCGAACCAAAGCTTCCCTTAGCTTATAAGCACCCTTAATGAGATCACAACACCATAGAGACTATTTTCTTCACTTAGGCTAACTTTCGAGGCTAGGTTTAGGTAAAACCACCTTGGATTCAACTTGGAACCTTGGAGAATTGTTATAGTGGTGGTTTGGGAACTTTCCTTGGTCGCAAATTACCAAAAATGATCCTTCCAACCACTTTAAAATGTTCAAGGCTCGTCCACGCCTAAGTGGACCCTATAGGGATGCCTGCGCAGTCTCACTAAAATGCAAATATCTCTATATTCCCATGTCTTATTGATGAACAGTTTAATGCGTTGGAAACTAGACTTGTAGATCTTAAACTTGGTGGGTATATCACTCCATAACTCCAAGTATATTGGGAGAAAATAACAGTGATATTAGACCAATATTTTAGTAAAACTTATGAACGCAACTTGTGACGTATTTCATCGACTTTTGTTCCACAAATCGTTTGGCTTCAAAAAGTAATACATGAATATCATACGACTAAAATAAACCATAATGTAACCTTCTTATCATGTTAAGCACCCTCGTATCACCCCAAAAGTAAGTGTTATAACATTCCCAACTTGTCGAATTTCGGCAAAATTTATTTTCTTCAATTTGTTTAGCTTCTAAGCCTTCCAACCCTCTTGATACTTGTTGTTCATGATTTTAAATATTTGTAACCTCGAAGGTAACATGATTAACTTGTTTTATATACTTTCAAATATGATCTCATTTTCAAGCTTACATCAGTTGGCTTACGACATACTTTTACGTACGAAAACATGGGGTGTAATAACATTCCCCATTCGGAACATTTTTTCTCGAATGTTGAATGATGCACTTATCAATCTTCAACCCTCACGATACTTTCTTAACACGTGTTTTAACTTATCATTATCTTGGTAAAGGTCCTTAAACTCTCCGACTTATATCGATTCACTTAAAATGCATTCCAACATAAAAGTACACAGTGTAACATATATATATATATATATATATACTCACACACACACACACCCTCTGCTCTCTTGACTGAAAGAAAACTACTTAACTCAATATAAAGTCCTAATAAGGGAGAATAGTATAACTTATGAGACTAGGATAATGTACATAAATTCAGAAATACGAACTTCTCATTATATCTCGTTTTCAAAAACATGTAGTTATGATATCATTCCAAAATTAAGTAAAGGTTTATCCTTGACATACCTTACCACAATCTATCCTATAACCGCGTTGAACTCGTCTCGTCTTTATATTAAAACAGGAAACATCTAACCTATTTTCCTTGTTTTCCCCAAGTCCACAAAAATAATAATAACACATACAACCTTCAACTATATACTTTCATCACCAAAACACACCCAACATCCCAACCACAAATCAATCTATACAACAACAAGTGCACAAATATCACCAATGAAACTACAGTTTAACACGACGAGCGGCAAGCTTGGATTGGAATCAAACCCCAACTATTTTTCTCATATCCCCTATACTTACAACAACATAAACAAGTCCAGCACATAAACATATATATTGACATGACATTCCAACTTTATATCCATCATAAAAGTAACATCAAACAACGCAATAAGATATAACAACAGCATGAACAACTTCTAGGTATTGTGTGGTCGCTTCTTCTCCTAATTACAACATCATCAACATACTCAACATATTTACAAGAAAAAAAAAATAAAAACATAAATTCCAATCTATTCCCAAATATTTCCAGTCATACGAAGGCATATATATAACTCCAAAATAGTCCTATAAGAGACAACAACTTCTTATACCACTTCAAGTGCTATCTTGTAATTGTTCATCAAAATAACTTAACCAACACATAGATAAGCTAAATCAAAAGAAATTCGGTGTTCGAATAAAAGATTTCCTTAGTTTGCAAGCACCCTTAATGATATCAAAACACCATAGAGACTATTTTCTTCACTTTGGCTAACTTTTAAGGTTAGGTTTAGGTAAAACCACCTTGGATTCAACTTGGATCCTTGGAGAACTATTATAGAGTGTTGAGAGATTTTGGGAACTTTAATTGGTCTAAAATGACCAAAAATTAGCCTTCCAACCAATTAAGATATTCAAGGATCGTCCACGGCCTAAGTGGTCCCTATAGGGGTTGCCTGTGCAGTCCCATGAACATGCAAATATTTCTCTACTCAGATGTTGTATCAATGAATTAAAAACTAGAATCGAAATGTTCAATTTAGTGGGAAGATAAACCTATAAATCCAGGTGTATTGGGAGAAAAGCTCAGTGACATTAGGCCTAAATTTTAGTAAAACTTATGAAGTAACTTGTGACGACTTTCATCGACTTTTGTTACACAACTCGCTTGACTTCAAAACTTAAAACACGACTATAATGAGACTAAAATAACCCATAACACAATCTTCTTATCATGTTAATCACCCTAGTATCACCCCAAAAGTATGTGTTATAATATTCCCAACTTATCGACTTTCGGCGAAACTTATTTTTTTTAATTTGCTTAGATTCTAAGCCTTCCAACCCTCTTGGTACTTGTTGTTCAAGATATTAAATATTTTTAACATCCAAGGTAACATGATTAACATTATATACTTTAAAAGATGATCTCATTTCCGAGCTTACTTCAGTTGACTTACGACATACTTTTTCGTACGAAAACATGGGGTGTAACATCATTCCCCCCTTTGGAACATTCATCCTCCAATGTTGACTGATGCGCTTATCAGTCTCCAACCCTCACGATACTTCCTTAAAACATGTTTTAACTCATCATTATCTTGGTAAAGGTCTTTAAACTCTCTTACTTATATTGATTCACTTAAGATGTATTCCAATATGAAAGTACGAGGTGTAACAGTCAAGTATCCAGATGGATTATTATGAGGTCTTATATGGGAGGCCATGTCATTATCTGGTCGATTGGTTAGAGCCTAGGATGTCTAGGTTGTTAGGCACAGATTTGGTCAGTAATGCTTTGGATAAGGTGAAGTTGATTCAGGACTGGCTTCGTATAACACATTCCAGGCAGAAGAGTTATGCTGATAGCAAGTCTCGTGATGTTGCATATATGGTAGGTGAGAAGGTTCTACTCATAGTTTCTCTCATGAAGGGTGTGATGAGGTTCAAGAGGAAGGGCAAGTTGATTCCTAGGTATATTGGACCTTTTGAGGTTCTTGAGAGAGTTAGAGATGTGGCCTACATACTTTCCTTGCCACCTAGTCTATCGGGAGTTCACTTAGTATTTCATGTTTCGATGCTCCGGAAGTATTATCGTGATACCGTCACATATTTTTTTCTTCAACATGATGTAACTAGACAGATATTGGACTTATGATGTGGATCCCGTGGCCATTTTGGATCGGCAGGTTCAAAAGTTGAGGTCAAAGAATATATCATCAATGAAGTTTCATTGGAGAGGTCAGCTAGTCGAGGAGGCTACTCGGGAAATCGAGCAGGAGATAACGTACCCGTGCCAGTTACTAGTAACATGTTGAAGAGGAATTTATCAAGAATCAAATAAAGTAATACATGAAAATAACTTTCCTTTTTACCTCAGCCCGTTATATTACCAACAATTCAACGGAATATGAGATAACAATTCCACGCAGGTAAATCCATCTTGGCAACCAAGTCATCAAGTAATAACTGAGACACAGATTAGCACATTGGAAAAAAATACAACAAATCACGTAAAATGCATGACACACACAAGGGAATCATAAGCACAAACATTAATACTCCTTTTCAACACTACAACAACATCATCCCCACATAGACACCCTTATTTAAGCCACGTGTGCAACAATAAATTAAATTCTTGCCTTGTCTCTCCACACGCATATTAACAATCATCCCACTTTGTCTCGTAACATGCAAAAATTTGGAATATATAGCCCGCCTTGTCTCACTGCATGTGCAACATCAGCAATAACAATAGCACGATAGAAACCTCATGTAAATACCCAAACAATCCGCTCAACAAGTCCACATGTACCAATACCATAATAGCATAAAATACCAATAATTGTCGTCAAGACATAAACTCACAATCTGCCAACACTGTGCATAAGGATAAACCAATAAAGGTGTAATGACCTTATCAATTGTTGTGAGTACTTTAGCCTCGTTTCCCCTATTTTATGCTTTACTTGTGTGTATTTAAGGTTGTGTGACTTGCCGGGGTGGTTGGTTTAGTTTCGGGGAGTTTTCGGAGTAAATTGACATACTTAGTCCCAAGGTTGGAAGCTTAAGTTGTACTAATTGACCGGAGTTTGACTTTTGTGTAGACAACTCCGAAATGGGGTTTTGATTGTTTCAATAGCTTTGTACAGTGATTTTGGAATTAGACGTATGTTCGGATGTGGAATTGAAGGTCCGTAGGTTGATTTGATGTTTTTTGGCAAAAGTTGGAAAGTTGAAGGTTTGGAAGGTTGATAGGTTTTACTGGGAGTTGACTTTGTTAATATCTGGTTCAGATTTTGGTTCCGAAAGTTGGGATAAGTTCGTTGTGTCATTTGGGACTTGCATGAAAAAGGTAAGGTCATCCCAAATTGATTTAATATTCCGCATGTGTGCATCGGGGTGTTTATCCATGCTCGGGGTAGTGTTTAGGCTATGATATACCTTGAATTGATTGCTAAGCTTTATGTTGTGATATTTCTCATATTTGTAACCTTTTTGTCAGCTATTTGATCCATGTTTGAGGTTATGTAGAGGTTAATATCTAGATTAAACTTGATAATTGCTACTTCCGTGATAAAATTCCCGATTTAAGCTATGATAGCACACTTTGCACATACATACACCTTAGCATGTCACTTATACCAGTCTAGGAGTATGAAATCTAATATTCATTGATTATATACATGTATTCGTATATATTTTATTTGTGTGTGATATGGTTTGAAATGGTAGCATGTGACCACACCGTGCAGATTGTGATATTGTGCTTGTGACCACACCGGGCGGATGGTGTTATTTAGCTTGTGACCACGCCAACAAATTGTGTTGATGAGCCCGTGACAACGCCGGGCGGATTATGATATTGAGCATGTGACCACGCCAGGTGGATTATGATTATTGCACGTGACTACATCGTGCAGCGTGTGGATATGAATTCATCCCCCTAAGGTCACCCTGTCATGTTTTTTCTTGATGGAGTACAAGCATATTGAGGAAAACTAATCAGTGATTTAGTACGGTTATGGATATTCTAAGGGAAATTTGGCCGGTGTTTCTTTTGGTTATTGCATTTTATTTTTATTTGAAACTATCTTGGTTATTTAACTAATTTACTGGCATATCATCTTTATATGCTGAATCATTGACTGAGCATAGTACTTAAGTAATTGTGTACACCAAGATGGTTCTTTCTGCGCTCTATGACTTGATCATATTATTGTTCTGTACTTGTTAAATTCATGAACTGTACAGGTGATTAGCAAGCATCATTTATAATTCTTACTTATTTTACCTTGTCGAAGTTAGTTATCATACACGTTGAGTACATAGGGATGATTGTATTCATACTACACTCTTCACTTAATTGTGCAGATCCAGGTATTGGACCGAGCCACCAATAGTAGAGTTTTTCTTGTTGAGTTGTCCGAGAGACGAGGTAGAGTTGTATCTCTATCGCAGTCTTGGTGTCTCCTTCCATTTGTATTGTTGTCTTTATTTTGAACAGTATTATTATTTAGCCTTTGAGACATGTATTTCCATTGACCTCATCACTCTGTATTTACTTGTTCTGGGGGATTTGTTATGTATCAACGTTGTTATGTTATGTAATTGGCCTTAGACTTGTACTAATTCATTTAATTCAGTATTTATATCTCGTTCTTGTTATGTTTGGCTTGCCTAGCAAGTGAGTTAGGAGTCATCACGACCAGATAGTGGTTTTGGGTCATGACAAAAGGAAATGCGAATGGTTATTCAACATTTAAACATGAATTCAGCTAAACCAATTAAGCAACAATTTCACAAAAGCCCCAACTTGGCCAATTCAGGAAATGCAAATCCTAAAAACATGATCTCTAGCATTGAACATGAACTTAAGTAATCATCCAAAGAGGAAATATGTAATGTATAGATCTCACAATCAAAAAGGCAATAAGAGCAACCTTTGGTTAAATCCAGTCAAAATCTACGACTATGTACACACTTGTCACCTCATGTACACACCGTTTCACACATATCACAATAAAAAAATATCTCAAATCCTAAGGGGTAATTCTCCCACACAAGGACAAGATACTTACCTCAATTAGGCTAATTCAAAACTCAACAATAGATTTTCCTTTAAAATTCACCTCTGCTCGGAAATTTGCCGAAAATGACTTAATAATATCAAGCAATGCAAGAGAAACCAATATCAATTCATAAAATTAAGATTTTTACACAATTTCCCAAAAGTCAACCCTGGGCCCGCCGGTCAAACCTGAGTGAATGGTAGATCTTGACCACCCATAACCCCACGAGTACAAATATGTGTTTGATGTTCAAATCTGAGTCCAATTCGACTCTCAAATCTCAAACTTTTATTTTTCAAAATATAGTCAAAATCCCCAAAAATTCCTTTTAAATCTCATGATTTTGATGTTATAATCCATAATAAATCAAGTTCTAATATCTAAATTGAGTCAAAAATACTTACCCAATAGCTAGATGTGAAAATCCCCTCCAAAAATTACCTCACATCAAGTCTAGGGCTCAAATGTGATAGAAAAAGACCAAGTCCTGAAATTCACATTATATGCCCAGCTACAGAAGTCGCATTTGCGACCTTGGGTTTGCAAATGCGACCCATTGTTCGCAAAAGCAAACCCTGTCACCCCCCCCCCCTCTAAAAGTCACATAAGTGACATGATTTCCACAAAAGCAAACCCGGCAGGTATCGCAAATGCGAGAAAATGACACAAAAATGGTCTGCCTAGTCCCTAGCTCCCCATCGCAAATGCAATCTGGAAGTTCGCAATTGCAAACAGACCAGATCCACCTCACCTTGCAAATGCAGTGCCTCCTTACAAATGCAAACAAGATCACGAATTTGCGAGACCTGAAGCATCAGCCCAAAAACCAGCAAAAATGAAACTCACTCAGACACTCTGAAACGCATGTGAAACTCACTCGAGCCCCCGGGACTCCACACCAAACATCCATACAAGTCTAAAAATTATCATACGAACTCGCTCCCGCACTCGTATCATCAAAATATTATATAAAATAATGAATCAAACACCAAAACACATGAAAATCGCCATGAAATCAAGAACTTCTAGAAACACAACCAAGCATCTGATTCATACCAAACTAACTCGCAATGACACCAAATTTTACAAACAAGTTCCAAATGACAAAGCAGACCTATTCAAAGTCCCAAAAACAAACCCTGAACCTAATAGCCATAAATTCAACCTACGATCAAACTTAGAAAAATTCTAAACCTCTAAAATTGCCAACTCTCCAAAAAAAGCCAATTCAAGCTAGGGACCTCCGAATCCGATTCCGAGCACACGCCTAAGTCCAAATCACCATACGAACCTATTGGAACCATCAAAATATTGTTTTGGGTTCGTTCTCATAAAAGACAAATCTTAGTGAATATTTCCATTTAAGCTTCCAAACTACGAACCAAATGTTCTGAATCAATCCAAAACTTCCCTGAAACCAAATCAACCATTTTCGTAGGTCACATAACTAGAAATACACACGCGGGAATCCTAAAAAGGGGATAGTAAGTTCAAATACACAAAATGACCTATTGGACAGTTACATCAGAGTACGATAACACCAAAGTACATTCCAAGTCAAACATAGAAAATTCATAAACCTTCAAAATGCAAACTTTCGATAATAAGCGCCATATTGCCGGACCACCCGATACTCAACCTGAACATACGACCAAGTATGAAATTACTCTAAGAACCTATTAGGAACCTTCAAATCCTAATTTTGAGGTCGTTTACTCAAAATACAACCTTGGTCAATCTAACGACTCGGCCGGTCGTTTCGTGAGATTAGCCCCATTTCCCCCATTTCTACTTTATCATATGTTGCTTAGACTATTTATGTTGTGTTGAGTCGGATGGTTTGGGTTCGGAGTGGTCGTGGTGAGAACAGAGACACTTAGTCTCTTAAATTAGCTTAATAGTTGAAAAAGCCAACTCAGAGTTGACTTATTGGTAAACGACCTCGGAATGCGGATTTTATGGCTTCGATAGCTTTGCTAGGTGATTTGGGACTTAGGAGTGTGTTCGGAATGAAGTTTTGATGTCCGGTGTAGAATTAGGCTTGAATTGGCGAAGGTTAGGTTTTGGCAATTTCCGGTCGGTAGTGGAAAATAGGCTATAAGGGTCGGAATGGAATTTCAACAGTCGGAACAGGTTCAAAATGTCATTTTGGATATGTGTGCAAATTTTTAGGTCAATCGGATGCGTTTTGGTTGGTTTCGGCATCATTGGCGAAATTTAGAAGTTTCAAATCTCATAGGTTTGACTTTGATGTAATTGTGGTGATTCGTGATTGTTTTTGGTGTTTCAAAGGATCGAATAAGTTTTAATGATTCTATGGGGTGTGTTGGTATGTTTGTTTGGGGCCCCGACGGGCTCTGGATTGATTTCGGATGGTTGGCGGAGGTTTAAACTTAGGAAATTTGCAGCAAATAGCTGCTGGTGTGGCCGCACCTGTGGATGGGCAGCCGCAAGTGCGACGCCACAGATGCGAAGTTTCATGCGCAGGTGTGAAAAGAGGCTAGGCAGGAGGAGTCCGCAGGTGCAAGAGTTCGCAGGTGCGGAAAAGTGACCGCATGTGCGAGAATTGGACTGTTAGTGGGTTCTTGCAGGTGCGCAACTGGGACCGCAAGTGTGGGTCCGCAGATGCGGATTAACTGGGCAGAACAGTATAAAATGGTGCCTCCGCAAAATTTTAGTCATTCTTCCATTGTTGCATGCGGGTGGAGCTTGTTTGAGAGAAAATTGAAGAAACAATTCGAGGTTCTTCAGTGGAGGTAAGTTCCCGGATTATAAAACTCGTTTCTATGCTATTTTGTTCGGATTAGGCTTGTAATTTGAAGGATTAAAGTAGAAAAAGGTTTGGAAAAAATGGGAGGAGGTTTGAAATATTCTTTTGGCGATTTGGGCAGGCAATTGTGGTCTGATTGTGGTGTTCTTGGTATGTGTAGAATCGTGGGAGGACGAGGTTTCTAGTGATGTAAATTTTATCAAATTCCGAGATGTGGGATCGGGGCTCAGATTTGGCCGAATTTCTAGAATTGTGTTAAATTTTATATCTTTCAATTGGGTTTTATTCCGTTAGCGTGTATTGATGATGTTAATCTGATTTTGGTTAAATTCGGAGCATTTGGGAGCCACTTCGAGGGGCAAGCGCATCGCGGAGTAGCTTTTGGGTTGTTTTCAGGTAAGTAACGATTGTAACTCTAAACCTGAGTGTATGACTCCCTGTTATCTATTATTGTGTTGATAAATGAGGTGACACACATGCTAGGTGACGAGCGTGGGGGCGTGCACCGATAGGGATTGTGACTTGGTTCGTCCCATAGTGACTATTAAGTCGCGTATTCGATTGAAACCTTACGACATCCTGTCTTTCAGAAATTTATACTTGTTTATGGGATGTTACCCATGTTTGGGGCCTTGTGCCGACCTGTTTAGACCCTCATGGGTACTTTTACACTATTCTACCACTATCCTCTTAGTAAATTGAGAAATCAGTCATGGTTTCTTACTTGTTGTTATTTTCACTGTTATCACACTGCTTGAGAAACTCTGAAAAGTATTTTGGGTTGAGTCCCGTAAGTCGAGATAAATTGCCCAAGTGGCTTGTGAGGGTGACTGAGTCAGGCCGAGAGCTGAGTATGTGAGGATAGTTATGGGACAGGTTGCACGCCGCAGCAATATATATGTTATATATTATATGTGGGTCGGGTTGCACGCTGCAACAATATAGATTATATATATATGGATCGGGCTGCACACATCAGCAATATATGTTATATATATGGATCGGGTTGCACACCGCAGAAGTATACATATTGGATCGGGCTGCACGCCGCAGCAGATATAGAGTTTGGGCTAAAGGAGCCCCTCCTGGAGTCTGTACACCCCCAGTGAGCACAGCCGACTATTATATGGATTGGGCTGCACGCCGCAGCAATATATGTTATATATATGGATCGGGCTACACGCCGCAGCAGTATACATATTTATATATATATATATATATATATATATATATATATATATATATATAGTAGTGGAGTGGGCTGCCCGCCGCAGCAGTTGCGTGTGTTCATGGTACTTGCTGAGTACGAGTGTTAAGTGAGAGCATGAGATATTGATAGTGAAGTCACGAGTGACTGGGAGGCTTTCCCGAGAGGCTTTATGGTGAGTGATACTGTGCCCGAGGGGCTTATATTCTATGAAAATGATGTTTTCACTCTTCTTTACACTGAGCCTCTGATAATAAATGTTGGACAAAAGTTTTCATACGAGATTTTTAAATGAAAATCGGGGTTTTATGAAATATTCGGAATTGTAGATTTATGACTTGATTTATTTATTTCCACTGTTATTCATTATATGGATTTACATTATTTAAATGGCTCGTCACTACACTCAAGGTTTTAGTTACATTGATTACTTACTGAGTTGGTGTACTCACGTTACTCCCTGCACCTCTATGTGCAGATCCAGGTACCGACCATCCCACTAGTTGATTTTCGGACGAGCTTTGAGTTGTTCGAGGATTGAGGTAGCTACTCAGCGTCCCTAGCTCACCTCTTTTCCTTCCCCTCAGATTATAGTTTCTTTTGGTCTTTTGTACCTTAGACTTTTGTTGTAGCAAGCCACTATTGTACATTGTATTTTCAGTCTTAGATGCTCATGACAGTTGACTCCAGGTTTTGGGGAAGTGTGTATTTGTTTATCTCTTTTTGATATTTTTAAAATCTGCTAAATTTTTGTGAAATTATGGGATATATCGATAATCTGAAATGGTTGGCTAGCCTGGTTCCATGATAGGTGCCATCACGGACGGCTTAGGATTTGGGGTCGTGAGAAGTTGGTATCAGAGCCTAGGTCACATAGGACTCAACGGTCAGAGCAGGTTTAGTAGAGTCTTGTGGATCGGTACGGAGACGTCTGTACTTATCTTCGAGAGGCTACAGAACCCTTAGGAACAATCTCATTTTTCTTGAATTCTGTCGTGCCATTTGATTGACTCTGGAAATCTAAACTTTTGTTGTTTCATTCTCTCACGGATGGTGAGGACTCGCGCCACCGATCAGGGCGATCAGCCACCAACTAGACCAGCGAGGGGTCGAGGGCGTGGTCGAGGTCGTGGTAGAGGTAGGGCTAGACCATGAGGTAGACAAGGCAGTATTAGTTGATCCCCCTACTACTCAGGATCAGGTTCCCACCACAGATACTCCAGCAGGACAGGCTTAGGCACCGGCAGTGCCTATTGTTATTCCAGATCTTCAGGAGACCTTGGCTCTTGACGGTGTGTACTACCCTTTCTCAGGTAGTTGCCTCTACTTCTCAGGCCGGGGGAGGCAGTCAGACTCCAATTGCCTGGACACCTGAGCAGGCTACTCAGGGCCAGCAGACACCGGGGGCGGTTCTAGCCCAGCCGGTTGCTCCAGTTTAGGACTTCGTGGTCCTAGCTATGCCAGATGATGATCACCGTAGGCTGGAGAGGTTTAGTAGACTACAGCCTCCGCAGTGGTGCTGAGGGCGAGGATGCCCAGGGTTTTCTAGATAAGTTCGAGAGGATGTTGCGTACTGTTGGGATTTTGGAGACCAGTGGGGTCTCATTTGCTACTTTTCAGTTCTCTGGTGCTGCTTTCACTTGGTGGGAGTCTTTTGAGAGGCGTAGGCCTGTTGGTTCTGCACCCCTTACCTGGCAGTAGTTCTCCACTATCTTCTTGGAGTAATATGTACCCCGGTCTCACAGGGAGGAGCAGCGCAGGAGTTTTGAGCAGTTGCGTCAGGGAGAGCTATCAGTGACGCAGTATGAGATGCGATTTTTGGAGTTGGCTCGTCATGCCACCGAGTTGGTCCCTACTGATAGGGATAGGATTATGAGGTTTATAGATGGCCTTACTTATCAGCTCCACCTTTTCATGACCCGGGAGAGAGTATCAGATGCTACATTCGAGTAGGTTGTTGATATTGCTCGAGATATTGAGTCGGTTCGCTGCCAGAAGCGGGTAGAGAGGGAGGCAAAGAGGCCTCGTGGATCGGGTGGTTCTAGTGGTTCTCCTTCTAGGGGCATTTTCTGCATGGCAGGGGTCGTTCATTCAGGCCTCCTCAGTCAGGCTACCCAACCTATAGTGGTGCATCTTCGGGCATGGCCCTCACGATTTTCAGCCAGGCCATTCTTCATTCGGTTCCCTTCCATCCCATAGTACAGCTCGAGCACCATCAGCTCAGGGTTCTTCTATGCATGGTTCTCCTAGTGGCCATTCTGGTGCCAGGGGTTCATTTCAGTCCCAATCTCCAGCTCCAGGGAGCTGTTTGAGTGTGGAGAGTTCGGGCATATGAGGAGGCAGTGTCCTCATCTTCTTGGAGGTCCACCTCAGCTGAGGAGCCAGCCTTTGACTTTAGATCCAATTACTTCACCACCCACCTAGGCAGCCAGAGGTGGTAGTCAGTCAGCTAGAGGCCGCCCTAGAGAGGGAGGTCGAGCAGGTGGAGGTAGGCCCGTATGTATGCCTTTCGAGCCAGGCCAGATGCTATGGCCTCCGATGCAGTGATCGCAGGTATTGTCTCAGTCTGTTGCCGAGATGCTTTGGCTTTATTTGACCCTGGTTCTACATAATCCTATGTTTCTTCACTTTGCCCATTTTCTGGATATGCCCCGTGAGTCTTTAGTTACATCTGTGGGCGATACTGTTGTTGTGGATCGTGTTTATTGGTCGTGTGTGATATCTATTGGGGGTCTAGAGACCCGAGTGGACCTACTATTACTCAGCATGGTCGATTTTGATATGATATTGGGCATGGACTGGTTATTTTCATGTCATGTTGTTCTTGATTGTCACGCTAAGACCGTGACCTTAGCTATGCCCGGATGTCTGAGGGTTGAGTGGAGAGGTTCTTCTGATTATGTGCCTAGCAGGATGATTTCCTACCTGAAGGCTCAGCGTATGGTTGAGAAGGGGTGTTTACTTATCTGGCTTTTGTGAGGGATGTCAGTGGTGAGACTCCCTATTTATTCGGTTTCTGTGGTCCGTGACTTTCCGGATGTGTTTCCTGCGGACCTGCCAGGCATGCCACTTGATAGGGACATTGATTTTGGTGTTGACCTGGTTCCAGGAAATCAGCCTATTTCTGTTCCACCTTATCATATGGCACCAGCGGAGCTAAAGAAATTAAAGGAGCAGCTTCAGGAACTCCTAGATAAGGGGTTCATTCGGCCTAGTGTGTCACCTTGGGGTGCACCGGTGTTGTTTGTAAAGAAGAAGGATGGTTCTATGCGTATGTGTATTAATTATCGGCAGCTGAACAGAGTTACAGTGAAGAACCGGCATCCCTTGCCTCGTATAGATGACTTGTTTGATCAGTTGCATGGTGCCAGAGTATTTTCTAAGATTGACTTGCGTTCCGGCTATCATCAGTTGAAGATTCGGGGGCCAGACATCCCGAAGACTGCTTTCAGGACTAGATATGGTCATTATGAGTTTCTGGTTATGTCTTTCGGGCTGACCAATGTCCCAGCAGCCTTTATGCACTTGATGCACAGTGTATTCCGTCCTTATCTGTATTCTTTCGTCATCGTGTTCATTGACGATATCTTGGTGTATTCGCGATCTCAGGAGGATCATGAGCAGTATTTGAGAGTTGTGCTTCAGACCTTGAGAGAGAAGAGATTGTATGCAAAATTTTTGAAGTGTGAGTTCTGGCTTGATTCAGTAGCGTTCTTGGGCACGTGGTGTCCAGTGAGGGTATTCAGGTTGATCCGAAGAAGGTAGAGGCGGTGCAGAGTTGGCCTAGACTGAGATTCGCAGTTTCCTTGGTTTGGCAGGGTAATATCGTCGTTTCGTAGAGGGATTTTCATCTATTAAAGCAACTATGACCAGACTGACCCAGAAGGGTGCTCAGTTCAGGTGGACTGAGGAGTGTGAGGAGAGCTTTCAGAAGCTCAAGTCAGCTTTGACTACAGCTCCGGTATTGATTTTGCCTACGGGTTCAGGTTCTTATACAGTTTACTGTGACACCTCGAGAGTTGGACTTGGAGCGGTTCTGATGCAGGATGGTAGGGTGATTGCCTATGCGTCTAGACAACTGAAGGTTCATGAGAAGAATTATCCAGTGCACGATCTTGAGCTAGTAGCTATTGTTCACGCCTTGAAGATTTGGCGTCATTATTTGTATGGAGTGCATTGTGAGATTTTCACTGATCACCGTAGTTTGCAGCATCTGCTTAAGCAGAAGGATATGAATTTGCGTCAGAGGAAGTGGTTGGAGCTTCTCAAGGATTATGACCTCACTATCTTATATCATCTGGGGAAGGCCAATGTAGTGGCCGATGCCCTAAGTCACAGAGCGGAGAGTTTGGGGAGTTTAGCCTACCTTCCAGTAGCAGAGAGACATTTAGCAGGTCAGTTGGTGATTGGATCTATCAGAGCCTCCGCGGGTATTGTCTTGTGTAGCCTCCAGGTCTTCTCTTTATGATCAGATTACAGCGCGCCAGTATGATGATCCATATTTGCATGTTCTTCAGGAAAGGGTCCGTCGCGGTGATGACAGGGATGTGGTAATTGGTGATGATGGGTTCATGAGGATTCATGGCCGGATTTGTGTGCCCAATGTGGATGGGCTTCGAGATTTGATTCTAGTTGAGGCCCATAATTCGCGGTATTCCATCCATCCGGGTGCCGCAAAGATGTATCAGGATCTGAGACAGCATTATTGGTGGAGGCGGATGAAGAGAGATATTGTTGAGTTTGTGGCTCAGTGTCTCAACTGTCAGCAGGTCAAGTATGAGCGCCAGAGGCCAGGTGGACTGCTTCAGAGATTTGATATTCCGGAGTGGAAGTGGGAGCGGATCACCATGGACTTCGTAGTTGGACTCCCACGGACTTCGAGGAGGTTTGATGCTATATGGGCTATTGTGGATCGCTGACCAAGTTCGCGCACTTCATTCCTGTTGGTGTTGCTTATTCTTCAGAGCGGTTAGAAGAGATTTATATCGGGGAGATTTTCCGATTGAATGGGGTTCCAGTTTCTATCATTTTTGACAGAGGTACTCATTTAACATCTCAGTTTTGGAGAGCCGTACAGAGAGAGTTGGGTACTCAGGACGAGTTGAGCACATCATTTCATCCTTAGACCGACGGGCAGTCAGAGCGTACTATTCAGATTTTTGAGGACATGATGCGTGCATGTGTCATTGATTTTGGGGGTTCATGGGACCAGTTTCTGCCATTTGCAGAGTTTGCATATAATAATAGTTATCAGTCGAGTATCCAGATGGCTCCGTATGAGGATTTATATGGTAGGAGGTGCAGATCTCCGGTTGGTTGGTTTGAGCCGGGCGAGGCTAGGCTATTGGGCAGAAACTTGGTTCAGGATGCGTTGGGTAAGGTGAAATTGATTCAGGAGAGAGTTCACACGGCGCAGTCTAGGCAGAAGAGTTATGCGGACCGGAAGGTCCGAGATGTGTCTTTCATGATTGGGGAGAAGGTACTGCTGAAGGTGTCACCCACGAAGGGTTTTATGAGGTTCGGGAAGAGGGGAAAGCTGAGTCCCCGATTTATTGGGCCTTTTGAGGTGCTTTAGAGGGTTGGGGAGGTGTCTTATAGACTTTCCATGCCTCCCAGTTTATTGAGTATTCATCCGGTGTTCTTCGATGCTCCGGAAGTATGTTGGTGACCCGTCTCATGTTTTGGACTTCAGCACGGTTCAGCTCGAGGTTGATATGTCATATGAGGTAGAGCCAGTGGCTATTTTAGGTCGTCAGGACAGAAGGCTGAGGTCTAAGGATATAGCTTCAGTGAAGGTTCAGTGGAGAGGACAGCTGGTGGAGGATGCCACTTGGGAGACCGAGTGGGAGATGCGGGAAAGATATCCTCACTTATTCGAGACTCCAGGTATGTTTCTAGACCCGTTCGAGGACGAACGTTTGTTTAAGAGGGGGAGAATGTAACGACCCGGCCGGTCGTTTCGTGAGATTATCCCCGTTTCTCCCATTTCTGCTTTATCATATGTTGCTTAGCCTGTTTATGTTGTGTTAAGTTGGATGGTTTGGGTTCAGAGTGGTCGTGGTGAGAACAGAGACACTTAGTCTCTTAAATTAGCTTAATAGTTGAAAAAGTCAATTGAGAGTTGACTTATTGGTAAACGACCTCGGAATGCGGATTTTATGGCTCCGATAGCTTCGCTAGGTGATTTGGGACTTAGGAGTGTGTTCGTAATGAAGTTTTGATGTCCGGTGTAGAATTAGGCTTGAATTCGCGAAGGTTAGGTTTTGGCAATTTCCGGTCGGCAGTGGAAAATAGACTATAAGGGTCGGAATGGAATTCCAACAGTTGCAGCAGGTTCATAATGTCATTTTGGAAATGTGTGCAAATTTTTAGGTCAATCGGATGCGTTTTGGTTGGTTTCGGCATCATTGGCGAAATTTAGAAGTTTCAAAGCTCATAGGTTTAAATTTTATGTAATTGTGGTGTTTTCGTGATTGTTTTTGGTGTTTTGAAGGCTCGAATAAGTTTGAATGATGCTATGGGGTGTGTTGGTATGTTTGGTTGGGGCCCCAAGGGGCTCGGGATTGATTTCGGATGGTTGACGGAGGTTTGAACTTAGGAAATTTGCAGCAAATAGCTGCTAGTGTGGCCGCACCTGCGGATGGGCAGCCACAGATGCGACGCCGCAGGTGCGAAGGTCCATGTGCAGGTGCAAAAAGAGGCTAGGTAGGAGAAGTCCGCAGGTGCGAAGAGTTGGCCACACCTGCGAAGCCGCAGGTGCGGAAGAGGGACCGCAGGTGCGGAAGAGGGACCGCAGGTGCGAGAATTGGACTGTTAGTTGGTTTTCGCAGGGGCGCACCTAGGTCCGCAGGTGCGGATCTGCAGGTGCGAAGAAAGGTCCGCAGGTGCGGATTAACTGGGAAGAACAGTATAAAATGGTGCCTCCGCAAAATTTTAGTCATTCTTCCATTGTTGCATGCGGGTGGAGCTTGTTTGAGAGCAAATTGAAGAAAGAATTCGAGGTTCTTCAGTGGAGGTAAGTTCCCGGATTATAAAACTCATTTCTATGCTATTTTGTTCGGATTAGGCTTGTAATTTGAAGGATTAAAGTAGAAAAAGGTTTGGGAAAAATGGGAGGAGGTTTGGAAAATTCTTTTGGCGATTTGGGTAGGCAATTGTGGTCCGATTATGGTGTTCTTGGTATGTCTAGAATCGTGGGAGGGCGAGGTTTCTAGTGATGTAAATTTTATCGAATTCCGAGACTTGGTCCCGGGGATCGCATTTGGCCGAATTTCGAGAATTGTGTTAAAATTTATATCTTTCGATTTTGTTTTGTTCTGTTAGTGTGTATTGATGATGTTAATCTGATTTTGGTTAGATTCGGAGCATTTGGGAGCCACTTCGAGGAGCAAGCGCATCACGGAGTAGCTTTTAGGCTGTTTTGAGGTAAGTAACGATTGTAACTCTAAACCTGAGGATATGACACCCCGTTATCTGTTATTGTATTGATAAATGAGGTGACGCACATGCTAGGTGACGAGCGTGGGGGCGTGCACCGATAGGGATTGTAACTTGGTCCATCCTGTAGCGACTATTAAGCTGCGTATTCGATTTGAAACCTTACGACATCCTGTCTTTCAGAAGTTTATACTTGTTTATGGGCTTTGAGCCATGTTTTGGGCCTTGTGCCGAACTTTTTAGACCCTTAGGGGTACTTTTACACTATTCTACCACTATCTTGTTAGTAAATTGTGAACTTAGTCATTGTTTCCTACTTCTTGTTATTTTCACTGTAATCTCACTGCTTGAAAAACTCTGAAAAGTATTTTGGGTTGAGTCCCGTAAGTCGAGATAAATTGCCCAAGTGTCTTGTGAGGGTGACTGAGTCAGGCGGAGAGTCGAGTATGTGAGGATAGTTATGGGACGGGTTGCACGCCGCAGCAATATATCTGTTATATATTATATGTGGGTCCGGTTGCATGCCGCAACAATATAGATTATATATATATGGATCGGGCTGCACACCGCAGCAATATATGTTATATATATGGATCGAGTTGCACGTCGTAGAAGTATACATATTGGATCGGGTTGCACGCCGCAGCAGATATAGCGCTTGGGCTAAAAGGAGCCCCTCCTGGAGTCTGTACACCCCCAGTGAGCGCAGTCGACTATTATATGGATCGGGCTGCACGCCGCAGCAATATATGTTATATATATGGATCGGGCTACGCGTTGCAGCAATATATATATATATATATATATATATAGTAGTGGAGCGGGATGCCCGCCGCAGCAGTTGTGTGTGTGCATGGTACTTGTTGAGTACGAGTGTTAAGTTAGAGCATGAGATACTGATAGTGGAGTCACGAGTGACTGAGAGGCTTTCCCGAGAGGCTTTATGGTGAGTCATATTGTGCCCGAGGGGCTTATATTCGATGAAAATGCTGCTTTCACTCTTCTTTACACTGAGCCTCTATAATAAATGTTGGACAAAAGTTTTCATACGAGATTTTTAAATGAAAACCAGGGTTTTATGAAATATTCGGAATTGTAGATTTATGACTTGATTTATTCATTTCCACTGTTATTCATTATATGGATTTACATTATTTAAATGGCTCATCACTACACTCAAGTTTTTAGTTACATTGATTACTTACTAAATTGGCGTACTCACGTTACTCCCTGCACCTCTGTGTGTAGATCTAGGTACCGGACCATCCCACTAGTTGATTTTCGGACGATCTTGGAGTTGTTTGAGGATTGAGGTAGCTTCTCAGAGTCCCTAGCTCTCCTCCTTTCCTTCCCCTCAGATTATAGTTTCTTTTGGTCTTTTGTACCTCAGACTTTTGTTGTAGCAAGTCACTGTTGTACATGGTATTTTCAGTCTTAGATGCTCATGACAGTTGACTCCAGGTTTTGGGGAAGTGTGTATTTGTTTATCTCTTTTTGATATTTTTAAAATCTGCTAAATTTTGGTGAAATTATGGGATATATCGATAATTTGAAATGGTTGGCTAGCCTAGTTCCATGATAGGCGCCATCACGGCTGGCTCAGGATTTGGGGTCGTGGCAGTCAACTCTTCCAAATTATAGCTTCTGAATTGGGAATTATTCTTCCAAATCATTTCCAACTTCACGAAAACCAAAACCAACTACACATACAAGTCATAATACATAAAGTGAAGCTACTCAAGATCTCAAACCGCCGAAGGATATGCTAGAGCTCAAAATGCTCGGTCAGGTTATTAAATCAAGTTATGTTATGTTAAACACGTTAAATTTAAAAGCAATAGAAAACTTGCCAGAAAAATTAAATATACCAATATCAAATGAATATAATTATAAAATTTAGTGAGAGACAATAAGAGTGTCACGGCCCCAAGTTCTCACCTTAGGATGTCGTGATGACACCTAGTCCCTAAGACTAGGTATGCCTAACACATGCTAAATTATTAACAAATTTAAACCATTTAACCATTAATCATGAACCAGTAAATGTCATACTTGACAACAATGATAAAAAAATATACAATATCCCAAAACCGGTAGTATTAAGTCATAACCCTTTCTACGAGTAACTAAGAATATCAAAATACATCACTGTTTGGAATAGAAGTAAATAGTAACAATGTAAAGTTCCAGAAAGTGACTCCGAGGCATCTGAGCATAGTGGCAGGTATACCTTGAAGTATCCATAGCAAATCTCCAACATCTAGCTATCAACCGGCACGCTCAGAGGTAGCTTGATTTTCACAAAAATGTGCAGAAGCGTAGCATGAGTACACCACAGCGGTACCCAGTAAGTATCAAGACTAACATCGGTGGAATAGTGACGATGTACATGCGATACACCTACTAGACATAATAACATGTGCAAGTATTAAATAAACAAACATAGGAAAGAATATCAATATAAAGCTAAATATGGAAAGAATAACAACATAACACTAGCAAATGAAAAGTAGAAGCAACAAATAGAAACAAGGAGTAAACATGCGATAACGCCGCAAAGTAATCAGAACGCAGTTAAGGTACCCATGAACCCAATTAAGGAAAGAAAATGACAACCAAATAACCAATTGTTCTTCCACAAGGTTTACACAAGAGTCACCCCCAGAAACTACACCTCATAATCACAAGCCACGGGTCCCAAATCACGAATCATAATCACATGGCATCTCATGTCCATATCACCAATGATAACCGCACAGACAACTCACATGGTGCACGGACCACTCACGTGCCAATATCATTAATACCTCAGATATGCACAAACAACTCACGTGCCAATAATAAAAATTCCTCATATCCGCAAAGACAACTCAAGTGCCAACATTTCAATCACGCATTGAAGGCAGGTATACAAGAATACATGTACATGATCAATAAACATCAAGATTCATACTCCTGGACCGATACAGGTGACATGTTATGATGTATTCTTGTGCAAGTGTACTATCACAACTCAAGTCAACAGGTGAAGTCCGAGACACCGAGTAGCACATTGGAAACAACACAACAAAACCCGTAATATGCATGACACACACAAGAAAGTCACACCATCACACAAAAATATCATCAATAATAATGCCCCCAGGCCATTACAAATCATCCCCGGCATAGTCTATCTTGTCTCGCCACGTGCACAACAAATAAATTAAGTGCCCGCCTTGTCTTGTCACACGTGCATTAATAATATCTCTCATTGTCTCGCCACATGCGCAAACCTAACATATATATATGTGTGTGTGTGTGTACATATATATACATATGTGTGTGTGTATATATAGTATGGACTCAATATTGAATGGGTTATCGGATTTTGTGGGTTTTGTCGGGTTCTGAGATGCGGGCCCGAGTTGGACTTTTTGGATGATTTTGGGCTTTTGATTAAAGATTCAACCTTTATCGATTGGGTTTGTTTGCTTTGGAATTATTTGATGTATTTGAGTTTCTTTTGGCTAGTTCTGAGTCGTTCGGAGGTCGGTACGCCCGAGATGGCATTTTTGGAGCATCGTTTGACTTGCTCGGTAGTGGAATTTGGCTTGTTCAAGGTAAGTAACACTTCTAAACATGATGTTGAGGGTATGAAACCTCGAATTACGTGCTATGTGATTGGTTTTGAGGTGACACACATGGTAGGTGACGGGCATGTGGGCGTGCACCGTGTAAATTGTGACTCCGTTATTTTTGTGATACTGTGTAGTTACCTGATCTTAATTGTAACCATGAAATTTCTACGTACTTGAGCTATTGAGTTGTGATCCATGTTAAAAACCATATCTAGGCTACTTTCTTATCTTGTTGGGACCCATTCATTTCTACTGTTGAGTTATCTTCTTTCATTGCATTACATACTCAGTCATACGCATTCATATGCATATCATATCTCAGTCTCTGTTAACAGTTACTGACACATCATATCATCATTTTTGGCTAGTTTCATGGCATCGTGAGCCCCAGAGACTAGAGAGATTGATGACTGAGTGAGGCTGAGGGCCCAATTATGAGTGACATTTATGGGATCGGGCTGCACATCGTAGACGTTATACTGATTTATGATAGAGCTTGGGTTGAAGGAGCCCCTCCGGAGTCTGCACACACCCCAGTGAGCGCGAATGGTTTATATTGAGGGATGGATATTCCTTGGACATGGATATTTTCCGAAGCATTTATACTTGGGGATGGATCTTCCCCACGAGCTGGATAGCTAAGTACTGAGTGACTGTTGATGTATATATTCCGGGATGGATCTTCCTTGGGATGGATTGGCCATATACAATACTGAGTGATTGAGCATGATGAGAAGAAAGTGTGAGACAGTGAGATTGAGTATTCTAAGAGTGTGATTACATGAGTTCATCTCTAAGATACATTGCATTGACATGCACACATGACATACAAGCATAGAGATGTATTTTCCCCATGTTGTACGGTATCACGTCATTCATTATTCTCACACATGTTGGCATATGAGCATAGAGATGTATTTTCCTCATGTTGTACGCCATCCCGTCATTCATGACTTCTCACACATGTTGACATATGGGCATAGATATGTATTTTACACTTGCTATATGGAAAGAAAATTAAACATCTTATTTATTGTTGAAAGGATTTTTGGGAAAAAAATTGTAGTTTTCAAACTTACTCATATTTTTGGCAACTTGGGTAAACGACTTAAGTTTTCACTGATATACTTGAAAGGCAGAACTATTTTCAGAAATCATGATTATGCTGACTAGGACGAAAGTGCATGATCTGAAGCAAAAAGAGAACAAACAAAGAAAAATCACACAGGCCAGTGCGTCATGCTGCCTAAGGCGCTCAAACCAGACGCACAGATTTTTGGCGCACAACCCAGCGCCAGGCTAGTACGATGCGCTGCCTTGGACGCTGGGTAGCGAGGACTTTTCCCACTTTGCTCGGGAAAAGTGTTTTTGTCTCTACACGCCCAAACTCGTATAAAAGATTCTAAACATATTTTGGGAGGAGGAGACGCCACCTTGAGAAGAAAACACAAGCACGGAAACTCGGGAGCAAGGATTTTCAATTTTTCTTCATCTTTCTTAATATTTTCAACAATTCAAACACTTGTGAAATTGTTTAACATTATCATAAGTGGCTAAAACCCATTAGTTCTGGGGTTGTGATTTATTCATGAATATTGTTGTTCGAAGTTGACTTTTCCTTAATTATAATTTGCTATTACATGGTTGTTTCTTCAATTATGTGTTTAATTGCTTGATTGTCTAGCCAACGGTCAAGTTCTATCAAATATTTGAATTATGCTTGGGAAAGCTATGTTTATATTAGAAAAGAATTGAAGAGGACATGATCTTAACTCTAAAGTGGGGGCGGGGGAGATTTGTGACTAGGATAGGAATATACCTAATCACCATGCTTAATTTAATATCATGATCTTAATGCGTTTTTGATACATTGATTCCATAGGAATATAGGCGTTAATCTATTTTGAATAGGCGAGTAGTAACTCGGGAGAATTCTACGAGAACACTTACTAAACTAATTAGCAACCATAAGCGAATTGCATGAAAAGGAGACTTAATTAGAACACAACAGGATTGATGAACCGATCGCAACCCTGGAATGTTTATCACTATGGCATTTTCAACAACCATTTTCTACTTGCTAAACTAGTTAATTATTACATTCCCTACTTAGTTATAATCACATAATTCAAATTTGATTGACTCGGCTGAATAATAATTTGTGTGAAATTAGTAGGTAGTTAACACAAGTCTATGTGGGTTCGACACTCTATTCATCATTATATCACTTGTTGACCATGTATACTTGTGTGTGCTTAATTGGGTGAAGTTAAGAGGTGGTTGAAGGTGAAATCGGCTAACTTTATTACATCATGGAATGATCTGGCTCAAAAAAATTTGGCACGGTTCTTCCCTTTAGGAAAAAATGCAAAGATCATAAGTGAGATAGTCGCCTTCAAACTGAAGGAGGGCGAGTCCTTATACTCATCTTGGGAGAGGTTCAAGGGGATGCTTCGAGATTGTCCTCATCATAGTCAGATTAATGAAGTGTTGGATAATACCTAAAGGGCCTACACCCAGAGACTAAGATCGTGGTAAATGTTGCAGTAGGTGGTCAAATGTTATAGAAGAGCTTTGATGAGATTTATGCACTGTTGAACAAATTCCCCAAAAGCAATCTTGACCAGCAAGGAGAGACGGGAAGACACATTGTTCACAAAACTGTAGGGGTCCTTGAGTTAGATGATGTTTCTGCACTATCAATGCAGCTTGCCACATTGGCCAACCAGTTAAACAAGATGGCCATGGTTCTCAATAAGCAGCAAGTTCAGCCAATGCAACAAGTTTAGGCATTTTGTGAAGTTTGTGGAGAGGGTCACACGAGTGACCTATGCCAAGCAAATCCAAAGTCTGTATGCTTTGTGGGTAATGTGAATCAGGGCCAAGAAAATCAGTATCGGAATACCTACAATCCAAACTAGAGGAACCACCCAAACTTTTCTTGGGGTGGAAATCAAGGTACTCAGAATCAGTACAGAACACAAGCTCCTCAATAGCAGTTTTTCCCACCACAAGCAGAGCTGTCTGCAAATTTGATAGGTAACATCGAGGAGATGCTCAAGAAGATTATGGTTGATAATTAGAGTTAGACTATAACTATTCAAAATTTAGAGCGACAAACGGGGAAACTTGTCAGTGCCCAGAACACCAGACCAGCGGGAGAACTACCTAGCGACATTGAGGCTAATCCTAAGGCTCTTATTAATGTTGTGCCTCTGAGGAATGGAAGAGAATCAGTAGAAGTCCCAATAAAGAATATAAAGCAAGTAAACTTTAATGAAAAATAGGCTACTGTAGAAGTTGAATCAAGAATTGCAAAAGATCCAGAGAAGACAATTGAGGAGGCTGTGGCAAAGCAAACACAACCCATAGTAGCCAACCACCACCTCTGTTCCCAAAAAGATTGCAGAAATTGAAGCATAATGCAACATACAAGAAGTTTCTTGATATTTCGAAGCAGGTGCAGATTAACATTTCGTTGGTAGACATCTTGCAGGTAGTGCCCAAATATGCAAAATATATCAAGGACATAGTGGCAAGTAAGAGAAGTTTAGCCGAGTTCGAGACTGTGGCACTCACAGAAAAATGTAGTTCAAGAATTCAAAGCAAGCTACCTCAGAATTTGAAGGATCCAGATAGTTTCACTATCCAGATTTCAATGGTAAGCACATAGTCGGGCGAGCCTTGTGTGATGTTGGAGCAAGCATAAATTTAATATCTCTATCTATGTTTAAGAAATTGGGGTTGGGTGAGCCGCGACCGACTATTGTGATCTTGCAATTGGCGGATCGCTCCCTTACTAGTCTAGAAGGGGTGATTGAAGATGTGTTAGTCTAAGTGGGTTCATTCATATTCCCTGCTGATTTTATTATCTTAGACCATGAGCCTGATCAAGAAGACCCATTTATTTTGGGACATCCATTCCTAGCCACGGGCCGAGCTATGTATTATTGATGTTTGTGAAGGAAAAATGACAATGAGAGTAGGTGTCTAGTGGAGTTCTTTAATGTTTATAAAGCACTTAAATTGTCAGTCCACTATGAAGAGTTATACATGATTTTTGTTGTGGAAAATGATGTGACCTCAGTAATGCTTTTTATGAGCCCCACAAACCCCCTTGAACGAGCTTTATTGCGTTATGCCTACTTGGGGAGTGCTAAAACATTGCTAGTGACTATTTCATCCAGCTTGACCAATTTGCAAGAAGAAAAACTACTAAGGGTTCTTCGTGAGCACAAAAGAGCCATTGGGTGGATTTGCTAACACTAAGGGAATCAGTCCATCATTCTACATGCATAAAACTTTATGAAAAACGGGTACCACCCAAGTGTTGATCATCAAAGGAGGTTGAATCTCATTATAAAGGAGGCCGTGAAGAAGGATGTAATTAAGTGGCTTGATGCACGTATCATCTTCCCTATTTCTGACAGTAATCGGGTAAGCCCAGTGCAATGTGTGCCTAAAAAGGGCGGGATGACTGTTGTAGAAAATGATAAAAATGAGTTAATTCTAACTCGCACCATGACGGGGTGGAGAATCTGCATTGATTATAGAAGGCTCAACAAAGCAACCCGCAAGGACCACTTCCTACTTCTATTCATTGACCAAATGTTGGACGGGTTCGCTGAGCATGAGTACTATTACTTCCTTGATATTTATTCGGGGAACAACCAAATTTTCATATCCCCATAGGATCAATAGAAAATAACCTCCACATGCCCTTATAGTAATTTTGCTTTTAAGTGAATGACATTCGTTCTTTGCAATGCACCGGCCAATTTCCAAAGGTGCACGATGGCCATTTTCACCAGTATGGTGGAAAATATTGTAGAAGTCTTCATGGATGACTTTTCAGTCTTTGGGTCATCTTATGATGACTGTTTGAAGAATTTGGCCAAAGTGTTGGAACGATGTGAAGAAACGAATATGGCGCTGAATTGGGAAAAGTGCCACTTCACGGTGCAAGATGGTATTGCTCTAGGTCATAGAGTCTTGAGAAGCAGCATTGAAGTTGATAAGGCAAAGGTGGAGTCAGTTTCAAAATTACCTCCACCTCCACCCATCTTTGTGAATTGGAACACACAGGCTTTTATAGACGCTTTATTAAAGATTTTTCTAAAATTGCTACTCCTTTGTTCAGGTTGCTCGAAAAAGATGTGACATTCAAATTTGATGAGGCCTGTATGAAGGCGTTTGATGAACTCAATCAAAATTTAGTGGTTGCACCAATTATTATGGCAGCATTTTGGTCCTTTCTATTTTAGCTTATGTGTGATGCAAGTTACCATGCTATTAGGACAGTGTTAGGCCAGAAGAAGGACAAGATGTTTTATTCCATATAATATGTGGGTAAGACTCTTGATGATGCACAGATGAATTACACCACTACTGAGAAGGAGTTGTTGGCAGTTGTGTGGGCATTTGAGAAATTTCGGTCCTACTTGGTGGGAACAAAATTCATAGTCCACACCGATCATGCGGCAATAAAGTATATATTTTCAAAAAAACAACCCAAATCTAGATTGATGTGCTGAGTTTTACTGTTGTGGGAATTTGACGTAGAAATACGAGATTGAAACGGCACATAAAACGAAGTAGCCGACCACCTGTCGCGGTTGGAAAATCATGAGCACGTGAAGGAAGGTGGACAAATTAAGGAGACATTCCCTGATGAGAAACTTTTTGCCATCACACATGATCCTGCCCCGTGGTACGCGAATTATGTGAACTACCTTGTGAGTGGAGTTCTCCCTCCTGAAATTCAATCTGAGGCCAGGAAGAGGTTCTTGCATGATATGAATTTTTACTACTGGGTTGAGCCATTCTTGTACAAACAGTGTGCTGACCAGTTAGTGAGGAGATACATTCCTGAAAAAGAGGTGCAACAAGTGTTGTATGACTGCCATGCCTCACCATATGGGGTCCATCATGGAGGCAATAGAACGGCTACAGAAGTGTTGAAGTCGGGGTTATATTGGCCAATATTATTTAAGGATGCCCATGCATTTATTAAGAAGTGTGACCAGTTCTAGATAAAAGGAACAATCACGAGAAGACATGAGATTCCTTTGAATAATATCCTAGAAGTGGAGATTTTTTATGTGTGGGGCATAGATTTCATAGGACCATTCTCATTGTCATGAGGAAACAAGTACATCTTGCTAACAGCGGACTACGTGTCCAAATGTCTGGAGGTTGTTTCATTGCCGACCAATGATGCCAAGGTGGTGGCCACTTTTGTGAAAAAGAACATATTCTCGAGGTTTGGGACTCCACTTGCCTTGATTAGTGATGAAGGAACACATTTCTGCAATCGGTTGTTGAATAACCTTCTAGCCAAATATGGGGTGTGCCATAGAGTTGCTACTGTGTATCATCCGCAAACAAGTGGACAAGCTGAAGTGTAAAACAGATAAATAAAGAAAATACTAGAGAAAAAAATGAGTGTGAACATGAAGGATTGGGCAGCAAAGTTAGATGATGTCTTATGGGCATATAGAACTGCATACAAAATGCCAATTGGAGCATCTTTGTACAAGCTTGTGCATGGTAAGGCATGTCACTTGCCAATTGAACTTGAACATAAGGCGTATTAGGCGTTCAAGAAGTTGAATATGGATTTGTAAGCTACAAGCGAAAAGAGGCTCTTAAATTTGAATGAGTTAGATGAATTCAGGCTGCACACGTATGAAAATGTTAAACTTTACAAGGAGAAGACAAAAAGATGGCATGACAGGGGTACCAAACCTCGTCACTTCGAACCAGTCCAAAAGGTACTATTCTTTAATTCTAGGCTCAAGCTATTTCCTGGGAAGTTAAAATCGAGGTGGTCAGGTCCGCTTGAGGTGGTGAAAGTCACCCCATATGGTGCAATTGAGATGCGCGCTTTAAATGGAGAAAGGCAATTTTGGTGAATGGACAAAGGGTCAAACACTATTGGGAGGTGTCATTGATTGAAAGAAATACAAAATGATACACGTTGATGAGTAAGCGAGGCCATGAGTCATGCCGCAACATTAATCAGGCGCTTGTTGGGAAACAACCCAATTTGTATTGATTTCATAGATTAGTTTTTCTTATTTTTAGTTAGAGTATAGTAGTGTTTTGTTTTCTTTGTAGTCGTGTAAATCATAGGTAGGAGTGGTGTGGAAGGTGTAAGTGATGTATAAAATGTTCGGGTAGAACGGGGAGCTATTCAAAAAAAAGGTGGAGTACTCCAGCGTAAAGGCCAGCACGAGGCGCTAGCCCAATGCTGGAACCAGACGTGATTTGCCCAGCCAGCGTTGAGCTAGCTCGACGTGCTGGTTTGGGTACCATGTAAAAAAAAATTATTTATTTGCGTTTTGTTTTTTTTTTCTTAACCCACTTACCCGTTAAGCTCGACCCATCCACCTGTTTTCACTCAGATTTTCAACTCATTACCATTACCCATTCCTAGCCCAATTCAACTTAAAAACAAATTAGCCCTAACTCCCTTTCCGTCCTCACCCGCTCATCTCTCTCTCTCTCTCTCTCTCTCTCTCTCTCTCTCTCTCTCTCTCTCTCTCTATCTATCTATCTATCTATCTCGCTCCCTGGTTTCTTCTGTTCCTCTCTCTCTCAATTTCGCACTTCTCTCCCTCCTTCTCTCCCTGAATGCACACGTATATCCCTCTTTTATTTCTCTTCTTTTCTTTTTGTTTCTTGATATGTTGCAATACCCATTCCCCCCCTCCCCCAGCCGAATCCCCATCCCCAATTTCCCCTTAGTTCTTTTTTTAGGACTTGAGTTGCCATGGTGGGTGATACCAGTGTGAGAATTTGGTTGGTGTAATTGGTTGTGAATGTGTTACACGGAGTAGTAAACTACAATTTCCTGTACTTCATTCAAATTTGGTATAATAATTCTACACCATTGTTGAATTAATATGAACACACTTGATGCCCACCACATCTTCGATAAGTTGCTTGAATGAATAAATTGTGCACCGGTGAAGTCTGAGTAACCGAGTGTTTTATTATGATGATTTGGGCTAAGTGTGGAGTGTTTTGGGGTGGGTTGACATCCCTTGAAGCTTTTTACCAATGAATTACATGCCGTAACCACCCTACCCACGACCTTTTGTATGTATCATGTATGTTGTATCATCATGTTAGGATAACCTTAGGCGAAATTCTTGATTAATTCTCACATACAAGGTGATTGTTGTGTAGGTTGAAGATGGCATGTGATGGAGTGGGTGCGGGGAAGTCCTCCACTACTGCTCCCCCTCCCAAAAAGTGCAAGCAAGGCGAGGGGTCATCTAGGCAAGCAAAAGGAAAGCAAGTTGCCGAGGGGTCCGAAAATGCACCCTCGAACTATGGCCCAAGTTGAAACTGATTCGTGAGTATGTTGTCCAGTGGTATCACAAATTCGATCCATATGGGAGATATGTCTCTGACATCCGTATCAATGTGAGCGCTTTGGAGAGGAATTTCCCTCAGGTGATAGAGAGGTTGAAGAGCTTGAAGATGGATAAATTGCTAAGTGTCCTGGACATGCGAACTTGAGCATGGTCAAGGAATTGTATGCAAATTGGAACGAGCATAGGTACATGTCATGGGTAAGAGGAAAGGAGGTGCCACTAGATAGGGAGTCGTTGTGCAAGCTCTTAGGGGTTAAATGTCCGAACCCGAAGATTCTGCCAAGGTTTGTGAGGAGCCTGACATACACTTCTATTCGTCACTCTCTTTGTGGCGTGGATTCAAATGCCAAGTGAACAAGGACCAAGGATGATACCCACAATGAGCTTCTCCGGGCTGATTTCAACAAGATTACCAAGGTGTGGCAGAATTTTGTGCAAGCTAGGTTGATGCTTGTGGAACATAACACTAGATGCACATGTGCTAGGGTGTGCTTGATTTACTTCTTGAAAACTGGGCAGCCGATCAATATTGGTGAGATCATGCTGGAGAGATGGCCTGCATGCGATTCGGGAGGAAGGTAAAAAGGTATTTCTATGGCAACCTTCTGACTCAGTATATGCTATCTCATAAGGTGACTTACTACCCAAGGTATGATGAGGTGGTGGAAGATCCTAAGGGGTTGATGGACATCACGGCGTTGTTTTTCACCACTTCCAAGCTAAGCACGGCAGCTCTAAATGAACGTGAGGAGAACTTTAATAGATAAAATCTATGGGACGCTGAATTTGATGATGTGTCAGCTTGGAGTGACTAATGAGGAGTGGATGCAGCGGAACACTAATTCCCCGTTGTCTAGTGCAACAAAAGAGATATAGGGGATAGCTCCTGGAATTCTCATTCACCCATATGAAGATGAGAAGATAAATGATGCATCGGATGATGAGGGTGATGCTGATGCTGAGGCCATTGGGCCGATGGCTTTGGACCGCTTGGTGCGGATGATGATGAGCCCGGATCTTCAGCCAATGGGTCTGATTATGATGGTACAGAGTATGACGAGGATGGGTCAGAGTAGTAGGTAGTTTTTCTCTCCACCTTACCTCTGTTTTGATATTTTATAAGCATCGAGGACTATGCATTAAATAAGTGTGGGTGTGGGAATAGTATTCTCTGTAGAGTAAGTGTATATATCTCTATCGTTTTTAGTTTTTTTTTTAGTAGTTAGTTAGTAGTAGTATAGCGTAGAGTAGTAGACAAATATTCAAAAAAAATCCGAAAAGATTGGACTTTTCTCGACAGTGGATCTCTTGGACAACGTTCTTGAGGAATTAAGGTCCGATTAAAAACACCAAAAAGATTTTATTTTATTTTTTAGGATAGTTAGGTAGTAAATCCCTTGGTTCTTCTTTGGGTGCCGGTTATTTTCCAAGGGGTGTAGCTTTAACCGGGTATTTTGGTAATATCTTTTTTGGAGTAGGATAGGAAGGAAACAGAGTTGCTCTAAGTACCTGTGATATGTTTGGTGCTGGCACATTTAGGCTATGGCATGCGCTCTATCTTCCTATTGTATTTGATTTGATATGTAATGCCTAAGTGAAAATGAATAGCCTATTCTGTGACGCCTTTTCTCATTTGCTTGACTCATATGTCATCTAGTGCATTACTATCATGACCCAGATTACCAACCTCGGGACCGTGATGGCGCTTAAAATCTACTTGCTAGGCAAGTTAATCTACTAGATAATCAATTAACAATTTTAATAATTAAAACAGAGTAATAACAATTATTAACGATTAATAAAGTTGTAATACATAAGATAAACCCATAATATAACATGGTCTAGTCTAATCCCAGAAATCTGGAGTCACGAGTACATGAGCAACAAGAATACTACAAGTATGGTTTGAACGAAATACAACTATTTGAAATGAAATAAAATAGTAAAGATAGAAATAGAATTGGACTTCAGGGACTGCGAATGCAAGCAGCTCTACCTCAAGTCTCCGCTGCAGATATGATCCGAGCAGATACACCACTAGACACTGCTAGGACCAACATCACAATCTGCATAAGAAGTACAGAAGTTTTGCATTAGTACAACTGACCTAATGTACTCCATAAGTGTCGAGCCTAACCTTGATGAGGTAGTGACGAGGCTTTGACAAGACACCTACTAAGATCATGTGCAGATATATACATAAAGCAACATAAATAACAAATAGAGTATTTAACATAATAACGGGGTAGGGGGCATGTATAAAGGAAGGTATGATAATAATGGTAAGTACGAATTCACCAAGTAGCCTTTTCACGAAATAAACAACAATGAAACCGGTTAAATCACCAATCCAGACATTAAATAAGGCAATGAAATCAATAATGGTACGGCATCACCCTTCATGCTTTTACTCTCATCTTCACCATTTAATATCATAAATGCAATGGTATGGCATCACCCTTCGTTCTTTTACTCTCATCCTCACCATATAATAATGATATGATAAATGAAATAGCACGGCATCACCTTTCGTGTTTTTACTCTCTTCCTTTCATGATATGATAAATGATAATAAGCAGTTAAGCGCACGGCATCACTTCATGCTTTAATCCTCACAACCTCTCATATAAATGATAGTATATGCAAATAAGGCACGGCAACATCCTTTGTGCTTTTCACTCTTCCTCACCTAGCAACAACACTAATCCACAATAGCAATGCAGGGTGGAAAGAAAATCTCACTTCAATTATAGTGTCATGATAGACATACTCAACATTCAATATCTCAAAAATTCCAAAATAAACAATAATTACGAAGACAAACAATTGGGGAAATAATAATCTAACTAAGGCATGGAAAGCATAGTCGATGGAACAACATAGTACAATAAAACAATTTCCAACCACTTGCTCTAACCCAATTACAACGCATATATACTCGTCACCTTACATATACACCGTCCCCACACACAAATCATGTAGCAAATAGACTAACAAGTCCTAATTTCCTCAAGTCAAAGTTAACCATGACACTTACCTCACTATGCAACCAAATCAATGATCAACCACAGATTTTCCTTTATAATTAGTCTCTAAACCAATCAAATCTAGCCGAATATAGTTCAAATAATTCAAAATAAGCTTTAAAAACTACCTACGAGTGAAAAAGATTCAATCTTTAATGAATTTGGAAAAAGTCAACAAACGTCAACCCCGATCTCAATTGGTCAAAACCCGAGATTCGGGCCAAAACTCGATTACCCATTCACCCCCGAGCCCTGTTATGTGATTTGTGTCGAAATCCAACCTCAATTTGAGGTCTAAATCTCAATTTTGCAAGATCCCTAAATTCTACCCAAATCCCTAATTTCTACCATTGAAAGCCTAGATTAAAGGTTAAAATCAATGGGTGATTATGGAAATATGTCAAAACTAGTTAAAAATCACTAACCAATGAAATTGGGATGAAAAATCTCTTTAATATCGCCTCTAGGTTGGGCTCTAGCTTTCAAAAATAGTGAAAAGTGACATCCCAATTTTTAACTTTTAAATAGTTGGTCGTCGAGTGTTCTCCATGTTCGCGAAGGGTACTTGCCCAAGGGCCTACGCGTTCGCAAGGATACCATCGCATTCGCAAAGGATTCTTCACAGCCAAGCCTCCGCATTCGCGGCCCATGGTTCGCATTTTCGATGAAGAGCCACCTGCCATTCACCCAGATACCACAAAGCTTCACTATCGCGAGGGGTGAGTTGCATTCACAAAGGAAGAGGCCCCTAATTCTTCGTGCTCGCGACCTATCTCTCACGCTCGTGAAGAGTAACCCGTCCCCATCCCAACTTCCCTTTTGCGATCACGAGAAAAGCTTCACGATTGCGAAGCACAAGACATCATACACCAGAAATAGCAGTCCTCTAAGCCCAAAATGGTCTGAAGCCTATTCGAACTCACCCGAGCCCCTCGGGCTCCAAATCAAACATGCACATGAGTCTAAAAGCATCGTACAGACTCGCTCAAGCGATCAAAACACCAAAATAACGTTCAGAAACACGAATCGGACACCAAAACACATGAAATTCAAAGGAAACTCAAGAGTAGCTAGAAACACAACCAAACATCTGATTCCTATCAAATTAACTCAGAATTTCACCAAATTTTGTAGACAAGTTTCAAATAGCAAAAAGGACCTATTCCAAGTCTCAAAAACAAAATTTGAACCTGATAACCATAAAGTCAACCTACGGTCAAACCTAAAGAATTTCTAAACATTCAAATCAACTTAGGGACCTCCGAATTCAATTTTCGGGCATATGCCCAAGCCCAAAATCACAATACGAACCTACCGGAATCATCAAAATATTGATCCGGGATCATTTACCCAAAATATTGACCGTGGTCAACTCTAACCTTATTTTTAGTCAAAATTTTCATTTTCTTCAATATTTCACATAAAAGCTTTTCGAAAAGCGACACGAACAACGCATGCAAACTAATAAATATCAAATGAAGCTACGGGAGGTCTCGAATCATGAAAATTAGGGCTAGTACTCAAAACAACCTATCGAGTCGTCACAATCATTGCTGAAATTTCTGAACCATATGTACTTGCTTGACTTGAGAGCTAAACTGAACTGTCTTGATTGAGTCATGTGCAATGTGTGTGCGAGGATTCGTGATATTCTGTGTCATCATGTGTAGTCTAGAACTTTTCTCGTGTGTTAGTCGAAGCGAAATCATTAAGTTATGTTAGTCTAGGAGATGACGTAGGCATTTCTTTGCTTGATCATGGATGGACTTATCACTTACAAATAAAATCTTCCCGTTGTTAGCCCATTTGAGCCTGTAGACCTTTTCCTTGGCACCCTTATTACAAGTCGTATCCCTATATTTGTTCTTAACTTAATCTTGTAAAGCCTTTACCTCCAAAGGCACTTAGTCGCTAAAAGAAATAAGGTGAGATATTAGGAAGTAGCTTTTGAGTGGAACCATGGAAGGCCCACAAGGCGCATGAAAGTTGTGAAAGGCCAATAGTCGATGAACCTTAATGTAGGGAGTGTGTGAAAAGAGAAAAAAAATACAAGGAAAAAAATACGAATAATGTTAATATTCAAAAGGGAAAAATAGATTTCCTTGCATCTTAATAAGTGCTAGTGGGGATATAGAAGTGCTTAAAAGAAAAAGGGCTATGTTGTGCATAGTTTGTGGCAAAGTGAATTGGTTGAGAAGAATATATGCTCAATTATTGGGTGTCGTGTATTAAAGTGCTTAGGAGGGTTAGTCGTTATTCCTAAACTTATCATACTCGTCCCTTAGCCAACATTACAACCCGAAAAGACCTAATTGATCCTAGACTTGTATAGCTTAGATTAGTAGAGATATACACTACGGACAAGCCTATGGTACGACCACGGGATGCACATGAACTTCTTTGCGAGAGTGAGTGACTTTTGTTCAATTTTGTGATGTCCTTAAATTGTGTTCGAAGTTATACATGAATGTGTGGACTACTTTTATATTTACTCTCTTGTTTGTTGGTGAGGGAACATGATCTCATGACGGATTGGTAATGTTGTTAACTTCTCTTGTTAGGTGGGTGCGTGAGTTATGGATGATTAGTGGTAACGAGTCAACTTTTGAAGCAAGCTGCTCATGGGTAGGTTGTTTGAATTGGTTGAATTGAAACGCATATTCTTTGGCATGTTGCGAATGGGAAGAGTGCGAATTTCATATGCTTATGCTTAATTTCCGGTATCAACCATAGTCAAGGGTAGAGTGCATGATGAAAAATGAATTGCTCCTCCATAGTTGATGTGTAAAGTTGTTGGGGTGTAGTAAAGAGTTACATTGCTCGAGGGCGAGCTAGAGTCTAAGTGTAGGGTGTTGATATTTGGCTTAAAGTATGTATATTTATATGCATGTCGCCTCGCATTTTACTCATATTTTGTGGAAATTGTATGTGTAACGTAATGATTTAAACTAATTCATGGTATTTTTATGTGTAGGAGTCGCCGGGAACAATGCGGGACAAAAGTGAACAATTTTAAGAAAACAAAAGAAGAAAATTACCCAGGCTAGCGCCCAGCCAGCGTGTCGCGCTGCCTGGGGCGCTAAAACCTGACGCATTGATTTTTGGTGCACATCCCAGTGCCAGGCTAGCGCGACGTGTTGCCCTGGACGCTGGGTAGTGGGGAGTTTCCCACTTCGCTTGGGACAAGGTTCTTGGCCCTACACGCCCCTTAATCATATATAAAAGAAGTCTAAACATATTTTGAGAGGAAGAGACGCCACTTTGAGAGGAAAACACAAGCACGAAACACTCGGGAGCAAGGATTTTCAGTTTTTTTTCATCTTTCTTAGTATTTTCAACAATTCAAACACTTGTGAAATTGTTTAGCATTATCATGAGTGGCTAAGACCCATTAGTTTTGTGGTTGTAATTTAGCCATAAATATTGTTGTTTGAAGTTGACTTTTTCTTAATTATAATTTGCTATTACATGGTTGTTTCTTCAATTATGTGCTTAATTGTGTGATTGTCTAGCCAATGGTCAAGTTCTATCAACTATTTAAATTATGCTTGGGAAATCTACAATCAGATTAGAGAAGAATTGAAGAGGCCATGATCTTAACTCTAAAGTAGGGGGTGTGGAGGGGGGGATTGTGGCTAGGATAGGAATATACCTAATCGCCATGCTTAATTTAATATCGTGATCTTAATGCGTTCTTGATAGATTGATTCCATAGGAATATATGTGTTAATCTATTTTGAATAGGCGAGTAGTAATTAGCGAGAATGCTACAAGAAAACTTACTCCTCGATTTTCCACCTTAGTATGTCAAGATGGTACCTAGTCAGCATAAAAAATAATAAAATCTCAATTTAACCATTAAACCATCATAATAAAACTCAACATTATAGTTGTCAACAATTTCCCAAAACCTGGTAGAATAGAGTCATAAGCTCTACAAGAATGTACTAATAATCTCGAAATACAATACTATTTTAGAACAAGAAGTAAATAGTAGAATATCTAAAAGCAGAAGGTGACTTCGAGGCTTGCGAATGCCAAGCAGGTGTATCTTGAAGTCTTCATAGATAGCTAATCAATCGTTGGCGTCCAGTACGGACAGATTTACCTGGATTTGCACAAAAATGTGCAGAAGCATAGTATGTGTACATCACAATGGTACCCAGTAAGTATCAAGCCTAACCTCGGTAGAATAGTGACGAGGCCAGGTCAAGACACCTACTAGGAGAAAAGAAACTAAACGGAGTATAGAATAATCTAATAATGGGAAACGAGAAAGGAAATGACAAGTAAACAGTTCACTAATATAAGATAACAACGGAAATTTAAGCAGTAAAGGAATCAAGGAGTAACCACATGATGAAACAACAAGAAGACAAATACAGACAATTATAAGTAAAACAATGAAGAAACAATAAGAATTGTTCAACCAACAAGCCTTTTCAACATGGAATGTACAACAAGAATCACAACCCAGGTGCCGCCTCGTATTCATATTTTACAATTTCAATCACAATCTTTCTGTATATTACCACGTGAGCTTTACATTTAATTTTGAAAATTATTTTCCCCAAAATAGCTACACGTGTTTTAGCCCACCTTATCTTACCGCGTGACTTCAAGTAATTTCTTTGCTAGAAACACACGTATCAATCCCACCTTATCTCACTGCATTCGTATCAACCCCTATCCTTATACCACCGCATACATATCAATATCACAACATAATAACAACTCGCACCACAAGTTCCCATATGCCACAACTTGAGAAGTCCACAACACCAATATTTTCATAACAATTAGCCCACTGTAAAATCACTATGTGTACAAGAATCTCAATAATGAAAAAATGAATGAGAAATGCTCAGCAAGGGAAGATATCTAAAAATCAACAACTTCAACCTCAATATGATAATAGCTTTCACAATTTCAATGTCAATAATCCAACAAGAAGATAATTTTCACGAAAAAACAACTTCAAGTAAGAGTAATGCAACAATAAAGAGGTAACAAGACAATAAGGGAGGTAGCAACTTCAACTAAAGCACATGAGAGTAAATATAACAATTAAGAGATGGGGCAAGTGCTAACAACGTCAAATAAAGCATGTAAGAGTAGATTAACACATGTAAGAGTAGATTAACAATGAAAGATATAACATGTTATAACAATTCAATTAATAGCAAAGAAAGATTCTAAATAACCTAAGTGGTCAAATACCACATATAACCTACGTACGCACTCATCACCTTGCATCCACGTCTTTCACATAACACAAATAGCATAATCAACCCAAATCCTAAGGAATAGTTCCCCTACACAAAGTTGTGCAGGATACTTATCTCAACTAGGTCAACTCAACCCTAGAAAATAGCTTTTTCCCTCACCTCCACACGGCTCAAATCTAACCAAAAATGACTTAATAACATAAAACAATGCAAGAGAGACTAATTACAGTAGATAAAACTTTGATTTTTACACATTTCCCAAAAAGTAGACAAAAGTCAACCTCGGGGTCGCCCGATCAAAACCCAAGTCCAAGGGTAGATTTCAACTATCCATAACCCCATGAGTCCATATATGCATTTTGTTTTCAAATCCGAACCCAAATCGACTCTCAAAACTCAAATCTTTATTTTTTCAAAACTTTGACAAAAATTTCCTATTTCCTTCTTTGGTTCTCATAAATTTGATGTTGAATATAAGATATAATCATGAAATATAGTTAGATATTAATTAGAATCACTTAACCAATGTTTGTAGATGAAATCCCCTCTGTGAATCTCCTCCTACAGAGCCTAGGGTTCTAAAATGAGAGAATGTGATGAAAAATCCCGACTCCCACCCCTTTTATTCAGCTGGAGATGTCGCATTTGTGATATTGGGTTCGCATTTGGGACCCTCACAATTGCGGAATAAGGATCACAATCGTGACCTTAACAGACTCCTCGAAAGTCGCAATTTTGACAAAGTATTCGCAAATGTGAAGCTGACATCTTTCGCAAAAGTGACAAATAGTTCGCAATTGCGACCCCAACCCAGGCCTGCTGACTTCGCAATTCTAAAGGGGAAAAGTTGCATTTGCACAATCTGACCACCCATGCGTACTTTGCAATTGCGAGGTTGGTGCTCGTAATTGCGACATCAGAGCAACAGTACACCAGCAATTTATTTCAGTTCAAAATCATTCTGTGACACGTCTGAAACTAATCCGATCCCCCGGGCTCCAAACCAAACATCCACGCAAGTCCAAAAATATCATACGAACTCACTCGTGTGATTAAAACACTAAAATAACATCTACAACTACGAATTGGACATTAAAATGCATGAATTTCAAAGAAAAGTTCCAAAACATCTAGAAAGCAACCAAGCGTCTGAATCCTTCCAAATCAACTCCAAATGACACCAAGTTTTGCAAACAAGTTATAAATAGAAAAAAGGGCCTATTCCAAGTCCCAAAAACAAATTCCGAACCCGATAGCTAAAACTCAACCTACGGTGAAACTTCTAAACTTAAAATTGCCAATTTTCGACAAAACAACACAAATCAACCTAAGGACCTCTGAATTCGATTCCGGCATATGCCCAAGTCCAAAATCACGACACGGACCTATTAGAGCCATCAAAATACTGTTTCGGGGTCATTTTCATAAAAGTCAAAGTTTGGTCAACATAATCAACTTTGGCTTTTAAGCCAAGAATCAAAAGGTCCAAATCAACCCAAAACCTTCCCGTAACGAAACCAATCAGCCCTGTAAGTCATAAAACACAAAATTGCACATGTATGAAGCATCAAAAGGGGAAACGAGGCACAAATACATAAAATGAACGATCGGGTCATTATATTATCCCATATTAAAATAAATGTTCGTCCTCGAACGTGCATAGATACATACCTGAAATGATGAAAAGGTGAGGATAACGACTCTGTATGTTGTGCTCGGTCACCCAGGTTGCCTCCCCGACCGGATGACCCCTCCGTTGAACCTTCACTAAAGCAATGTTCTTTGATCTCAACTTCCGGACCTATCTGTCCAAGATAGCCTCCGGCTCTTCAACATAATTCAAATCCTTGTCCAATTGGACTATACTGAAATCTAATACATGGGACAGATCACCATAATACTTCCGGAGCAGGGAAACATGGAATATCGGGTGGACCGGCGATAGAATGGATGGCAATGCAAGCTTGTAGTCCACCTCACCCCTCTCTCAAGGATCTCAAAAGGACCAATGTACCTAGAGCTCAACTTGTTTTTTCTCGAACCTCATCACACCCTTCATGGGTGAAACCCGGAGCAATACTCTTTCTCCCACCAGAAATGCTACATCACGATCCCTTCAATCGTTGTAACTCTTCTGCCTATACTATGTTGTACGAAGCTGATCCTAAATCAACTTGACTTTCTCCAAGGCATCCCGAACCAAATACGTGCCCAGCCACCTAGCTTCACCCTGCTCAAACCAACCAATTGGAGAACGGCACTGCACCTCCCATATAAGGCCTCAAAAGGAGCCATCTGAATATTCGATTGGTAAATTTTGTTGTCAGTGAACTCCGGTAGTGGCAAAAACTGATCCCAAGAACCCTAGAAATCCATAACACCGGCACATAGCCTATCATCTAAGATCTAAATAGTGCATTCGGGCTGCCCGTTCATTTGGGAGTGAAATGTTGTACTAAACTCGACTGGTGTTCCTAACTCATGTTGCACACCTCTCCAGAAATACGATGTGAATTGCATGCCTCGATCGGAGATAATGGACACTGACACACCATGGAGATGAACAATCTCACAGATATAGATCTGAGCCAGTTGCTTTGAAGAATAGGTAGTCACCACTGAAATGAAATGATCCGACTTGGTCAATGTATCCATAATCATCCATATTGTGTCAAATTTCTTCAAAGCCCGTGGGAGCCCAAAAATGAAGTCCATGGTAAAACGCTCCCATTTGCGCTCAAGAATCTTAATCCTCTGAAGCAAACTGCCCAACCTCTGATGCTCATACTTCACCTGCTGGCAGTTCAAGCATCGAGCCACATACGCCACTATATCTTTCCTAATTATACTCCACCAATAGTGCAACCTCAAATCCTGATACCTCTTAGCAGCACCGGATGAATGGAGTACCGTGAACTGTAGGTCTGCTCAAGGATCAATTCATGCAACCCATCCATATTGGGCACACATAACTGGCCCTGTATCCGCAACACCCCGTCATCTCCAATAGAAACCTCCTTGGCATTGTCGTGTTGTACTATGTCCTTTAGGACAAGCAAATGGGGGTCGTCATATTGACGCTCTCTAATGCGCTCATATAGAGAAGACTAAGAATTCACGCAAGCAAGAATCCAGCTAGGCCCGAAACATCCAATAACAAACTAATTGGCCAAGGACTAAATATCCATGGCTAGTGGCCTCTCTACTGCTGGTAGATATTCCAAACTGCCCATACTCTCTACCTTTCTACTCAAGGCATCGGCCACCATGTTGGCCTTGTTGGGATGATACAGAATAGTGAAATCATAGTCTTTCAGCAACTCTAACCATCTCCGCTGCCGCAAATTAAGATCTTCCGCTTGAACAGATACTGGAGACTTCGGTGGTCGATATAGACCTTACATGGAACACCGTAAAGTTAATGCCTCCAAATCTTCAATGCATGCACATAGCTACCAATTCTAAGTCGTGCACTGGATAATTCTTCTCATGAACCTTCAACTTCCGAGACGCATAGGCAATTGCCTTACCATCTTGCATCAACACCGTGTCAAGCCCAATACGTGACGTATCATAACACACAATGTAAGACCCCGAACCCGTAGGCAATACCAACATTGGGCCCGTAGTCAAAGCAGTCTTAAGCTTTTGAAAGCTCGCCTCATACTCCTCAGACCATATGAAAGGAGCACCCTTCTGGGTCAATCTGGTCAAAGGTGCAACAATGGACAAGAAACCCTCTATGAAATAGCGATAATATCCGGCCAAAACAATATAATCCTGAATCTCAGTAGCTGAAGACGGTACGGGCCAACTCTGAATTGCTTCAATCTTCTTCAGATCAACCTTAATCCCCTCACTCGACACCATATGACCCAAAAACGCCACCAAATCAAGCTAGAATTTACACTTAGAGAATTTTACATATAACTTCTTCTCTCTCCGGGTCTGGAGTACAATCCTCAGATGTTGCTCATGATCCTCCCAGCTGTGGGAGTACACCAAGATGTCGTCAATAAACACAATGACGAATAAGTCAAGATATGTCTGGAATACACTGTTCATCAGGTGCATAAATAATATTGGAGCGTTGGTCAACCCAAATGACATCACAAGGAACTCGTAGTGAATATACTGAGTCCTGAAGGTAGTCTTCGGAATATACAGATCCTGAATCTTCAGCTGATGGTACCCTGACCTCAAATAAATCTTTGAGAACACTCTAGCACCCTGAAGTTGGTCAAATAAGTCATCAATGCACGGCTATGGGTACTTATTCTTCACTCTAACCTTGTTCATATGCCGATAATCGATACATATGCGCATAGAACCATCCTTCTTCTTCACAAACAGAACCAGAGCACCCCACGACAAAATTCTCGGCTGGATGAAACTCTTATCAAGAAACACCTGAAGCTGTTCATTAAACTCCTTCAACTTCGCTGGTGCCATACAATATGGTGGAAAAGAAATGGGTTGAGTTCCCGACAAAAAGTCAATACCAAAATTGATATCTATATCGAGCGGCATGCTCGGAAGATCTGCTGGAAACACATCAGGGAAATCTCTCACTACTGGAACTGACTCAACGGTAGGAGTATCAGCACTAACATCTTTCAGAAAGTCTATTTATGCTTCACACCATTTCTCAACCATTTGTTCTGCCTTCAAAAAGGACACAACTCTACTAGGAATATAATCTAATGTACCTCTCCACTCTAACCATGGAAAACCTAGCATGGCCAATATCACAGTCTTGGCGTGACAGTCCAGAATAGCAAGATAGGGGGACAACCAGTCCTTGCACAAGATCACATCAAAGTCTACCATAGTGAGTAATAATAGATCAAATTTAGTCTCAAAACCACCAATACAACTAAGCACGATTGATAAATCGGTCCACAACAATAGAATCTCCCACAAGAATGGACACGTATATAGGAGAACTCAGAGAGTCACGAGATACATCCAAATATGGAGCAAAATAAGATGGCACATATGAATAAGTAGAGCCTGGATCAAATAAGACTGATGCATCTCTATGACAAATTGGAACAACACCTAGATGACTGCGTCTGATGCGACTGCCTCCATCCTGCCCAGAAAAATATAGAATCTGGACTAGTCTCCCCCTCTAGGGAGACCTCTCCCCTCCTGACCTCAAGCCCTAGTTGGTGGGGCAGATGGAGCGACAACTGGAGCACCAACCATGGTCTATGAAGTCTGTGGACCCTATGCAATCCGTGGAGCTTGTATAGTCTGTGGAGGTGCACCCCTCCTGAGTCTAGGGCAGTCCCTCATCATATGTCTGGTATCACCACACTCAAAACAAATTGTCGGTGGGAATGGATGTTGAAACTAGCCCTGGACTGGTCGTCTAGACTGACCGCTGAAGTCACCCCGTGTAGGAGGTACACTGGATAGTGGCTGAGCAAAATGAGCAACCCGAGACCTCGGGATAGCTGAATTACCACTAGTAGCTCAAAGTGTTGCATGAATTGGGAGACTCGCGTAGACTCTACCATGATGGGATGTAGTTGGGGCACGGGCACCAGTATATTCTCCTAAATCTCGAGGCCTCTTGGCCTCCTTTTCCTCTCTCTCACGACCCCGTATACCCTCTAACCTCCACGCGATACAACCTGTTGATACGAGGTATCCGTCTCCAACTCTCGAGCCATCTTGAATCTAACACCATAGTTGAGCCCCTCGATAAATCTACTGACTCGATCTCTGACTGTGGTAGCCCAGGCAGGTGCATGTCAGGATAACTCACTGAATCTAATAGCATACTCTGACACTGTCATAGTTCCCTGACACAGTTTCTCAAACTCCGTGCACCATGAATCTTGAAGGGTCTGTGGAACCAACTCTCTCAAGAACATCTCTGAAAACTGAGCCTAAGTGAGCAAAGTTGAATCAGCTAAGATACCCTCCTTGTAAGCCTGCCACCACTTGTAGGCTGCTCCAGACATCTGAAATGTAGTGAAAGTAACTCCACTCATCTCCACAATACCCATGGTGCATAGAATACGGTGGCACTTCTCTAGAAAACCCTATGAATCCTCGGTAGCTAGGCCACTGTAAGTAGGAGGATGATACTTCTTAAACCACTAAAGTCTCAATTTCTCCTCATCGTATGCCACTGACCTGACCTCAGTTTGAACCAAAACAACAAGTTGTGATGGAATAACCTCCGGGACCTGATCAATATGGACCTGCTGCTCTGTAGTACGGGCCGTGGGATTATGAGCTCCTACCCCAGCCTGAGATGTATATGGTGCAAGGGAAATCAATCCCTCCTAATCTAAAGTGGCGAACATGCTCAAAACTATGCTAAGGTCTCCTGAAGTGCGGGGGTGACAACAAGTGCCTTGGGGGCCTGTCCTCAAATCGGAGCTATTGGCAGCTCCTCAATCGCTGATCGGAACGGGACTCTGGCTGCACCACCTCTCCTCGGCCTCTACCCCGGCCCCGACCCCGGCCCCGGCCCCGGCCCCGGCCCCGGCCCCGGCCCCGGCCCCGGCCCCGGCCCCGGCCCCGGCCCCGGCCCCGGCCCCGGCCCCGGCCCCGGCCCCGGCCCCGGCCCCGGCCCCGGCCCCGGCCCCGGCCCCGGCCCCGGCCCCGGCCCCGGCCCCGGCCTCTCGCGGCTCTAGTAGAGAGTGCGGGCATCTGATTGTCGAATCTAGCAGTGTGTGTCCACACCATCTGTGAGAGAATAGAAAGACAAAGATTCAGATTTTGAAGTCAACCAATTCGGGACGATAAGGAACCAAAGAAGTGAAATTTCCTAACAGTTATGTAGCCTCTCGAAGATAAGTACAGACGTTTTTATACCGATCCGCAAGACTCAACTAAACTTGTTTATAACTCGAAGCACCTATGAACCTAGAGCTCTGATACCAACTTGTCACGACCACGATCTCCCACCTTAGAATGTCGTGATGGAACCTAGAATCTAAGACTAGTTAAGCCTAACATACATTGAGAAACAACAGAAATAATAGTAAAACCTCAATTTAACCATTAAACCATCATAATAAACCTCAACAGTACAGTTGTCAACAACTTCCCAAAACCTGGTGGAATAGAGTCATAAACTCTACAAGAATGTACTAATAGTCTCCAAACACAATATTATTTCGGAACAATAAATAAACAGTAGAATATCTAAAAGCATAAGGTGACTTCGAGGCCTATGAACGTCGAGCAGGTGTACCTTGAAGTCTCTGAGATATCTAATCAATCATTTGCGTCCAGCACGGGCAAATGTACCTGGATTTGCACAAAATATTCAGAAGTGTAGAATGGGTACATCACAATGGTACCCACTAAGTTTCAAGCCTAACCTCGGTAGAGTAGTGACGATGTCAGATCAAGACACCTACTAGGAGAAAAGAAACTAAACGGAGTATAGCGTAATATAATTATGGGAAACTAGAAAGTAATTGACAAGTAAACAGTTCAATAATGCAAGATAACAATGAAAATTTGAGCACTAAAGGCAACTAGGAGTAATCACATGATGAAACAACAAGAAGACCAATACGGATAATTATAAGTAAAACAATGAAGGAACAATAAGAACTGTTGAACCAACAAGCCTTTTCAACATGGAATGTACAACAAGAATCACAACCGAGGAACCTCCTTGTATTCACATTTTACAATTTCAATCACAATCTTTCCTTATATTACCGCATGAGCCTTACATTTAGTTTTAAAAATCATTTTTTTCGAAATAGCTACACGTGTTTTAGCCACCTTATCTCACCGTATGGCTTCAAGTAATTCCCTTGCTAGCAACACGCATATCAAGACTACCTTATCTCACCACATGCGTAACAACCCTTATCCTTAACTACTGCATGCGTATCAATATCACAACACAATAACAACGGGCACCACAAGTGCCCATATGCCATAACTTGCCAAATCAATAATACCAAAGTTTCAACAACAATTAGCCCACGTCTAAATCATAATGTGTACAAGAATCTCAATAATGACAAAATAAATGAGAAATTCTTAACAAGGTAAGATATCTCAAAATCAACAACTTCATCCTTAATGTGATAATGGCTTTCACAACTTCAACGTTAATAATCCAAAAAGAAGATAATTTCCACGAAATAACAACTTCAAGTAAGAGTAATGCAACAATAAGGAGGTAACAAGACAATAAGGGATAGCAACTTCAACTAAAGCATATCAGGGCAAATATAACAAGTAAGATTTTGGGACAAGTGCTAACAACGTCAAATAAAGCACATAAGAGTAGATTAGCACATGTAACAGTAGATTAACAATGAAAGATATAACAACTTATGACAATTCAATTAAATTCATGGAAAGAGTCTAAATAATATAAATCGGTCAAATACCACATAGACCGTGTACGCATTCGTCACCTCGCGTACCTATCTTCCATATAACACAAATAGCACAATCAACCCAAACCCTAAGGGGTATTTTCCCACACAAAGTTAGGCAAGAAACTTACCTCAAGTAGGCCACTTCCCTCGAAAATATCTTTTCCCCTAAAATTTACCTCCACACGGCTCAAATCTAGCCAAAAATAACTTAATAATATCAAAAAATGTAAGAGAAACTAATTACAATAGATAAAGCTTGATTTTTACACATCTCCCAAAATGTCAACAAAAGTCAAATAAAGTCAACCCCGGGTCCGCTTGCCCGGTCAAAACCCGGGTCCAAGGATATATTCCACCTACCCATAACCCCACGAGTCCAAATATGTATTTTGTTTTCAAATCCGAGTCCAAATCAACTCTCAAAGTTCAAATCTTCATTTTTCAAAACTTTGAAAAAAATTCCGAATTTCCTTCTTTGATTCTCATAAATTTGATGTTGGATCTAAGATATAATTATGAAAATATAGTTGGAAATTGATTAGAATCACTCACCCAATATTCGTAAATGAAAATACCCTCTATAAAGCACCTCGTACTGAGCTTAGGATTCTAAAATGAGAGAATATGATGAAAAATCCCGACTCCCAGCCCTTTTGTTCAGCTATAGATGTCGCATTTGCGACAGTGATGCGAACCCTTGCAATTGCAGAACAATGATCGCAATTTCGAACCCTGACAGACTCCTCAGAAGTCGCAATTGCGATGAAGTCTTCGCAAATGTAAAGCTGACATCTTTCGCAAAAGCGACCAATTAGTCGCAATTGTGACCCTAACCCATTCGTGAAGACTTCACAATTCCGAAGGGTAAAAGTCGCATTTGCGACATCTGACCACCCATGCCCACTACGCGATTGCGAGGATGGTGCTCGCAATTGCGACATCAGAGCACCAACAAATCAGCCACTATAATTCAGTTCAAAACCATTCCGCGACACGTTCGAAACTCATCTAAATCCCCGCGGCTCCAAACCAAACATCCACACGAGTCCAAAAATATCATACGAACTCACTCGCGTGATCAGAATACAAAAATAACATCTAGAACTAAGAATCGGACATCAAAACGCATGAATTTCAAATAAAAGTTACAAAACCTCTAGAATTGCAACCAAGCGTCTGAATCCTACCAAATCAACTCCAAATGACACCAAATTTTACAAACAAGTTAAATAGCATAACAGGTCTATTCTAAGTCCCAAAACCAAATTCCAAACCCGATATCTAAAAGTCAACCTACGGTCGAACTTCTAAACTTAAAATTATCAATATTCGGCAAAATAACACAAATCAACCTACGGACCTCCGAACTCCATTCCAGGAATACTCCAAAGTCCAAAATAATCATACGAACACATCGGAGCCATAAGAACACCGAGGTCGTTTTCATAAAAGTCAAAGTTTGGTCAACATGATCAACTTAGGCTTCTAAGCCAAGAATCAAAAGGTCCAAATCAACCCAAAACCTTCTCGGAACGAAACCAATCGATTTCGGGAATACGCCCAAGTATCATATTTTCCTACACGCCCGGACTGTGCACGCACATCGAGGTAAGATAAAAGGAGGCTTTCACGGTCTCGGAACACAGATTTTGCTAAAATTACACGGGATGACCTTTTGGGTCACCACAATCTCCACCTCTAAAACAAACGTTCGTCCTCGAACCAATATAGAATGGTACCTGAATCGGGGAAAAGATGGGGATATCGGCTCCGCATATCGGACTCAGACTCCAGGTAGCTGCCTCAACAGGCTGACCTCTCCACTGAACACGAATAGAAGGATAACTCTTCGATCTCAACTAACGAACCTGCCGAGCTAATATGGCTACCGACTCCTCCTCATAAGTCAAATCCTTGTCCAACTGGACACCGCTGAAGTCAAGTACATGAGAGGGATCGGCAATATACCTCCGAAGCATAGATACATGAAACACCGGGTGCACGTCTGATAAACTAGGTGGCAAAGAAAGTCTATAGGCCACCTCTCCCACCTTGTCCAGAATCTCAAATGGACCAATGTACCTAGGGCTCAACTTGCCCTTCTTTCCGAACCTCATCACGCCCTTCATGGGCGACACTCGAAGAAATACCTGGTCTCCTATCATGAATGCCAAATCACGAACTCTGCGATCCGCATAACTCTTTTTCCTGGACTGAGCTGTGTGAAGTCTATCCTGAATGATCTTCACCTTGTCCAAGGCATCCTGGACTAACTCTGAACCCAATAATCTAGCCTCTCCTGGCTCGAACCACCCGACTGGCGACCGACACTGCCTACCATACAACACCTCATACGGAGCCATCTGAATGCTCGACTGATAGCTGTTGTTGTAGGCAAACTCAACTAAGGGCAAAAACTGGTCCCATTAACCTCCAAAATCAATGACACATGCTCGCAACATATCCTCCAAGATCTGAATGGTACGTTCGGACTGTCCGTCCGTCTGAGGGTGAAACGTTGTGCTCAAATCAACCCGTGTGCCCAACTCATGCTGAAATACTCTCCAAAAATGGGAGGTAAACTGAGTACCTCGGTCAGATATAATGGACACGGGCACACCATGCAGGCGAACAATCTCACTGATGTAGATCTATGCCAACTTCTCCAAAGAATATGAAACTGATACAAGAATGAAGTGTGATGACTTGGTCAGCCTATCCACAATAACCCACACCGCATCAAACATCCTCTAAGTCTGTGGGAGCCCAACTATGAAATCCATGGTGATCCGCTCTCACTTCCACTCGAGAAGCTCAATCTACTGCATCAAACCACCGGGTCTCTGGTGCTCGTACTTAACCTGCTGACAGTTCAAGCACCGAGCTACATATGCTACAATATCCTTCTTTATCCTCCGCCACCAATAATGTTACCGCAAGTCCTGGTACATCTTTGCGGCTCCCGGATGAATGGAATATCGGGAACTATGGGCCTCCTGCAATATCAACTCACGAATACCATCAACATCGGTGCATCCTCAAACTCCCTAATAATCAGCTGTGACCTGCTTGGCACCTCCGTGCCGGACCGTATCTCTAAGAACACATAAATGACGATCAACATACTGCCTGGCCCGGATACGATCATACAATGAAGAACAGGCCACAGTATCGGCCAAAACACTGCCAGTCTCAGAAACCTCCAATCTCATGAACCAGTTGGCCAAAGCCTGAACATCCAAAGCAAGCGGTTGCTCTCTGACTGGTATATAAGCAAGACTACCCATGTTGGCTGACTTCCGGCTCAAAGCATCGGCCACCACATTGGCCTTACCCAGATGATATGAGATGGTAATGTCATAATCCTTCAACAGCTCTAACCATCTCCTCTGCCTCATATTCAAATCTTTCTGCTTGAAAAAATACTGCAAACTCTTATGATCTGTGAGCACCTCACAGGACACACCAGATAGATAATGCCTCCAGATCTTCAACGCATGAACAATAGCTGATAACTCCAAATCGTGAACTGGATAGTTCTTCTCATGAACCTTCAACTGACGAGAAGCATAGGCTATAACCTTGCCATCCTGCATCAACACTGCACCAAGTCCAACCCGTGAAGCATCACAATACACGGTACATGGTCCTGAACCTGTGGGCAAAACTAACACCGGTGTCGTGGTCAAGGCTGTCTTGAGCTTCTGAAAGCTCACCTCACACTCATCTGACCACCTGAACGGGGCACCCTTCTGAGTCAACTTGGTCATCGGGGCTGCAATAGATGAAAATCCCTCCACAAACCGGCAATAATAACCTGCTAAGCCCAAGAAACTCGGAATATTTGTAGCTGAGGTGGGTCAAGGCCAATCTCTGACTGCTGAAATCTTCTTGGGATCCACATAAATACCCTTTGCCGATACAACATGGCCCAGAAATGCCACTGAACTCAACCAGAACTCACACTTAGAAAATTTGGCATACAACTGACTATCCCTCAAAGTCTGGAGGACGACTCGAAGGTGATGCTCATGCTCCTCACGGCTACGGGAGTAAATCAAAATATCATCAATGAAAACAATCACAAATGAGTACAAATAGGGCTGTAACACTCGGTTCATCAACTCCATAAAAGCAGCGGGGGCATTTGTCAACCCAAATGACATCACCAAGAACTCATAATGCCCATACCGAGTGCGAAAGGTTGTCTTAGGGACATCAGACGCCCTAATCCTCAACTGATGGTAGCCAGATCTCAAGTCAATCTTGGAAAACACTGTGGCACCCTGAAGCTGGTCAAACAAATCATCAATCCTCAGAAAAGGATACTTATTCTTAATAGTAACCTTGTTCAATTGACGGTAGTCAATACACATCCTCATTGAGCCATCTTTCTTCTTAACAAACAACACTGGGGCACCCTAAGGAGAAACACTAGGTCTGATGAAGCCTTTATCCAACAAATCCTGCAACTGATCCTTCATTTCCTTCAGCTCGGGCGGGGCCATACGATATGGCAGAGTAGAAATGGGCTGAGTGCCCGGAGCCAACTCAATACAAAAGTCAATATCTCTGTCGGGTGCCATACCCGGCAGGTCAGTAGGGAATACCTCTGGGAACTCACGAACCACGGGCAGCGACTCCATAGGAGGAACCTCGGTACTAGGATCACGAACATAAGCCAAATAGGCCAAACAACCCTTCTCGACCATGCGTTGAGCCTTCATATATGAGATAACTCTGTCGGAGGAATGACTAGGAGTCCCCCTCCACTCCAAACGGGGTACTCCCAGTAAGGCCAATGTTACAGTCTTGGTGTGACAGTCCAGAATAGCATGATAGGGGGATAACCAATCCATCCCCAAGATGACATCGAAATCAACAATATCAAGAAGCAAGAGATATACATGAGTCTCCAGACCACCAATAACCACTAAGCATGAACAGTAGACTCGATCTACCATAATAGAATCACCCACAGGTGTAGATACGGAGTATTCAGGGAATCACGGGGCATAATCAGACAAGGAGCAAAATATGAAGACACATAGGAGAATGTAGACCCCGGATAAAATAAAATCGAAGCATCTCTACTGCAAACTGAAACTATAACTGTAATGACTGCATCAGAGGCCTCAGCCTCACGCCTGGCAGGATTAGCATAGCATCGGGCCTGAACATCTCTGGGTCGACCTACTGCGGGATGACCTCTACCTCTCATAGTCTGTCATCCACCTCTAACTGACTGGCCTCCACCTCTGGCACCTCGACCTCTACCCCTAGCTGGATGAGGGGTGGGGGTGCACCTGGTGCGGGAATCATAGAACGGGAACCCGGATGCTGAGAACTACTAGAAGCTCAAGGGAAATACCTGGCAATGTGCCCTGGATCACCACAAGAGTAATAAGCCCTCTGTTGCTGAGACTGCTGGCCCTGAAACTATCCCTGTCAACCAAAATAACCACCCTGAAAACTCTGAAGCGGCGGTGCACTGATAGGAGCTGGTGGTGCACTACGGGATACCTGGAGTGCTGACTGGAATGGTCTAGGAGGATGACCTCTGCCAAAAGAATCTCTGCCTCCAGATGAGGCATCACAGAATCGGCCTAAATGACGAGGTCTCTTGTCATACCTCTAACCACTGCCCGGTGATAAGACCATCTCAATACGCCTGGCCACATCGGCCGCCTCCTGAAATGCGATATCAGTACCTGTCTCCCTGGCCATCTGAAGTCTAATAGGATGAGCTAGACCCTCAATAAACCTCCTCACCCTCTCACGATCAGTGGGGAGTATCATGGTAGCATGTTGGGCCAGAGTAATGAACTTGGTCTCATACTATGTAACAGTCATAGATCCCTGCTGGAGGCGCTCAAACTGCCTCTGAAGATCCTCCCTCTGAGTAACTGGTAGAAACTTCCCCAAGAATGACTCGGAGAACTGAGCCCAAGTCAAAGGCGAAGACCCGGCTGGTCTGGTCATGCAGTAGTCCCTCCACCAAGTCTTGGCGGTACCAGAAAGACGGAATATAGCAAAATCAACTCCATTGGACTCCACGATGCCCATGTTCCGAAGAACCTCATAGCAAATGTCCAAGAAATCCTGGGGATCCTCTGATGGTGCACTAGTAAATGTAGTAGAAAATAGCTTGGTGAACCGATCCAATCTCCACAAAGCATCGGCAGACATGGATTCCCTCTCAACTGCCTGCCACAAAACCCGGGTGAGCTGCTCCAGCTGCCTGAGGTGCTGGAGTCTGGAATTGAGGAGCTAGCTGCTCTGGTGTGCGAGTAGCAGGAGTCTGGGTCCCTCCCCCATCCTGAGAGACGGCCGGTGCAGTAGGAAGAAGACCAGCCTGAGCCACGCTCTCCATAAGGCCCACTAAGCAGACCAGAGCGTCCTAAAGAACCGGGGTGGCAATGAACCCCTCTGGGACCTGAGTTGGTCCGACTGGAGCTGTCCGAGTGGGAATCTCCTCAGAAACCTTCACCTGAGGATCCTCTACTGGGGCTGCTGCTCTGGGCTGAGCCCTGGATCTGCCTCGGCCTCTAGCACGGCCTCGGCCTCTAATAGGAGCTGCAACGGGAGGATTGGGCTGTTGATCGGTAGATGAGGAAGCACGCGTTCTCTCCATCTGCGCGAGAATAGAATAGAAACTCAGTTAGCATTTAGAACTCAAATCGCATGACAGAGAAGAAAAGATGTGAAGTTATTTCCTAACTTTGTATCCTCTGGGGGATAAGTACAGACGTCTCCGTACCGATCCTCAGACTCTACCAAGTTTGTCCGTGAATTGTGAGACCTAAGCAACCTAGTGCTCTGATACCAACTGTCACGACCCGAAATCCCACCGTCGGGACCGTGATGGCGTCTAACGTTGAACCCGCTAGACAAGCCAACGTTCTGGTTAACGTGCTTATTTCCTTGCTATTAGGCATTTAACGAAAAAGCGATAAGCGAGAGCAAGTTTAAATAACAATGCGGAAGCTATGAAATACAACATCTCAAGTATCTGATACTACAAAATCCTTAGTAACACCCCAGAACTGGTACCACAAATCCACGGACTTTCTAAGAACACTAAAAACAAAGTCTGAATAAACAATACAACTGTCTTAGAAATACAAGAGAATACGGAAAGAGAAGGAATGAGATAGGAGGTGACGCCAAGGCCTGCGGACGCCTGCAGGACTACCTCAGTGTCACCTGTGGACTGAAGGATACTCCCTCTATCACTGTCCACCGGGTCTGGTACCGTAATCTGCACAACATAAAGAAGTACAGGTATAGCATCAGTACAACCGACCCCATGTACTGAGTAAGTTCCGAGCCTAACCTCGGCGAAGTAGTGACGAGCCTAGAACACGGCAAATAATAAACACCTGTGCAATTCAATAATATATAACATAAATAACGGCAGGAAATAAACAGTTAAGTACAAATACGGGGAAAACATGCTGGGGTACAAAGGGAAAAACACTTATTGAGTAACAGAACATGGCAACCGTCTAAGTATCAAAATAACAACAGTGAACAAATAAGTGCACGGCATCACCCTTCGTGCTTTACTCTCGTTCTCACCAAAATAAGTGAACGGCATCACCCTTCGTGCTTTACTCTCGTTCTCACCAAAACAAGTGCACGGCATCACCGTTCGTGATTTTACTTCACAATATCATGGAACACCATTATCCTTCATGCATTATCTCTCATATCATGGCACGACATCACCTTCGTGCTTTTAAAATCACAATATCGGCACGGCATTATCCTTCGTGCTTTTAAATATAAAATCATGGCACGGCGTCACCCTTCGTGCTTTACATTCTCATCTTCACAATGCAATAAATAAATACACGGCATCACCTTTCGTTATTTACACTCTTCCTCACCCAAACAATAACCAGAACAACAATTGGGTAAGGAAGAACCACAATACAAACCATAATTTACAACATCCCGGCAAGGGAACAATAACAGAAATATCACCGTCCCCGCAAGGGACACAGCTATAACCAATGTCACTGAATGTACAACATAACCAAATAATCCTCAACCGAACAACTAATCAACAGTGTTCACAACCAAGTATTTCCAACAATTGAATAATCTCCAAAATGAAATCTACTTCATAACACATTGGATATCGAAGAAAAACACATATACCATAAGATATGACTCACGGGCATGCTTGACAACAAGGTATAGGTACTCGTCACATCACCTATACATTGAACATGATAATAACACGTAGCACATATGACTCAACACCTATTCCCTCAAGCTAAGGTTAGGCCAAACACTTACCTCGACTCCAAGAATCTAAATCAAGCCTCTAGCATCGCCTTTCCTTTCGAACCTGACTCCAAATCAATAGTATCTAGACATAATTGACTCAATAACATCAATAAATGCTTAACAATTCAATTCCAATGCTTAAATATAGAATTCTCAACTTTCTTTCCAAAATTCCAAAAATTGACCCTGGGCTCGCATGGTCCAAACACGAGGTTCGGACCAAAACCCGAACACCCATTTCCCCACGAGCCTGAATATGTAATTTGTTTTGAAATCCGACCGCAAAACGAGGTCAAATTTTCAAATAATCAAAAAGCCCTAACTCTACCCAAAACCCCAATTTTCTACCCTTAATGACATGTTTTTAAGCCTAGAATCTAGTGGGTGTTGATAAAAATGGAAGAAGACAAGGTTAGGATTACATACCTATGAAGCTATAATGAAGAGGTTCTTCAAAAATCGCCCAAGGAGGTGTGGAGAAGAAGAAGTTGTGAAAAATGGGTTTAATCCCGTAAGTGTTCTGTTTTTAGACTTTAAAATAACTGGGCGTTTTTGGTCTATGCGATCGCATAGTGGACTGGTTTCTAAAGCTAAGCAATCGCGAGAGCAAGTTTGAGATCGCACAGAAAATTAACCCTCACCCTACGCGATCATAAACAAGAAAGTGCGATCGCACTGTGTAGCTACCCAGCCCCCCCCCCCCCCCC
>ML402539.1:261532-286056 GCA_005239525.1 Nicotiana knightiana | reverse complement strand
AAAAAAAAAAAAAAAAATATATATATATATATATATATATATATATATATATAAAAGAGTATATATGTAATATTAATATAAAATCACTCACAGATTAAAAAATGCTAGTGGTGGTCAAATGGTATCTCATATAAATTACCTAGGGCTTATATTTGCCAACATGATGTCTGTATACCAGAAAGTTTTGTTTTGTAAAAGACATAGCTCAGGATGTAATATAGGTGTCCCATTTTTTCATAAAATAATTCCTTTCACAAATTGGGATACAAAAGGTTTTACTGGAACTTACAGTGGAAAGAAAATTACTTTTGAGTTTATAACTCAACCAATTCAAAGATTTTTTAATGAGATTATTTATAATAATATTTCTGCAAAAATTAAACAAATTGATTTTTTTTAAACGAAATTTGTTCTCTCACAATTAGTCATGATTTAAAAAATCCTAAACTACTAGAAAAAATTAGTCTTCTTAAAAATTAGTTTTCGATTGATATTTGTGGGGACCATCCCAACCAATTTTGGAATAGGAAGAAGCATATCATAAGTCTTCCTTATAAAAATAATTTTTTCAAAGATAATATCCCTACTAAGGCTCGTCCTTGTCAAATGAACTCTGAATATTTAGAGTATGCAAAAAAAAATTGATTCTTTACAGCAAAAGGGTTTAATAAGAGCCTCCAAGTCCAAATGGCCTTGTACAGCTTTTTATGTTAATAAACATGTTGAACAAGAACGAGGAGTTCCTAGATTAGTAATTAACTATAAACCTCTTAATAAAGTTTTGAAATGGATTAGATATCCTATTCCTAATAAAAAGGATTTACTGGATAGATTACATGGTGTCATAATACTTTCAAATTTTGATTTAAAATCAGGTTATTAGCAAATTCAGATATCTAAAAATGATAGATATAAAATGACTTTTAATGTTCCAATGGGTCAATATAAATGAATTTTTATGACTTTTGGTTTAAAAAATGCCCCATCCGAATTTTAGAAAATTATGAATGATATTTTTCTACCCTATACTGACTTTATAATAGTCTATATTGATGATATTTTGGTATTTTCAAAAAATATTAAAATACATTTCAAACATTTGGATTTATTCAGAAAGATTATTACCCAAAATGGTTTTGTAATATTCAAACCAAAAATACTTATTTTCCAAAATAATATCAGATTTCTTGGTTGTAATATAGAAAACGGAAGAATCGTTCCAATCAGTAGGAGTATAGAGTTTGCTTCTAAATTTCCTGATATTATTACTGATAAAACTCAGCTTCAAAGATTTTTAGGAAGCTTGAATTATATCTCTCCTTTCATAAAGGATTTGGCAAAAGATACTGCAATTCTTTATGATAGATTAAAGAAGAATCCTAAAGCATGGACTGATCGTCATACAGAATCAATCAAAAGAATTAAACAGAAGGTTAATAATCTTCTATTTTTAACTCTTGCTAACCCTACCTGGGCAAATATTGTTGAAACCGATGCCTCAAATATTGGGTATGGAGGAATACTCAAACAGTATTCTCCAATGGATAAACAAGAATATCTTGTTCAATTCTATTCGGGTAAATGGAATAATTTCCAACATAATTATATTATTATAGCTAAGGAAATCCTTGCTATAGTAAAATGTGCTATGAAATTTCAGACTGATTTATATAATCAAAAGTTTTTAATAAAAACTGATTGTCAAGCAGCAAAATTTATCTTTAATAAAGATTTCAAACATGATGTTTCCAAACAGATGTTTGCAAGGTGGCAAGCATTATTAGCCCCATTTAATTTTGAGGTCATATACAAGAAAGAGTCAGATAATACTCTCCCTGATTTTCTTATCAGAGAATATTTGAACTCATAGTTCTTTATTTGTCTATTACAGATTATGAGGCCTGCATACAGACCTCCTCGAAATAGAGGAAAAGGAAGGACATCTTCCTATGGTAGAGGTAATAATATTCTCACTCAAATGGGTAACCAACAATTGGTAGCTGCTAATATAGCAGGTATTCCAGGTGGTAATACAAAACACACTTTGTATAAAGACTTTATGGATTTTATAAAATCCATAAAAGAAGAAGGTACATCAAATGTACCAACAAACCCCTCAATAATAACATAAAAAAGTCATGAAAATCATTCTAGTGATAGGGATGAATCATCAACTGATGAAGACTTACGAGTCCTTCATGAAGAGGATTATATTCCATCTTCTGAAGATGAGCAAGAGTCTGGTGATAAGGGACAATGCTCAAAACAGTGTTGTAACACTGAAGATGATCTTTATAATATCTATTCCCAGTGTAAAGACTTGAATATCAATGTCTTGACCAATGATAGTATTTTAGAGCTATTAAGGGTTACTAAAGACCCTGAATTAAGGTCCCAAATTATTGATAAATTTTCTACAAATACATGAACAGAGATAGAAGAAACTCCATCTCAAAAAGGGCCTTACACTATGTCTGAAATCAGAAAACTTATCAAGAATAAATCCCAGCCTGATAGACTGGTGACTATTCAAGATTTGAATATTGAGATTAATAATCTCAAGAAATAAGTCTCAGAGTTAAAGGCTTCTAATGTAGCCTTAGATGAAAGAATTTTTAAATTAGAAAATTCTGGCACTGAGAATAATAGGGAATTCAGTACTAATATTACTGAAAAAGAAATTGATGCAGGTACATCCGAAGGTGAGATTCCTAGTAAATTACTAGGAGCTATTGATTATGCTGAGAATGAATTTTTACAAAAACTCCAGTATTTTACTGCTCAGAAGTTTTTAATAAAAATAGCACTTTTAATTGATTATAATTTTAAAAGGGAATTTACTGCTTTATTTGATAGTACTTAAGGTAAAGAGCAAATCGCTACTACAAGTATTCAACCTCCGCCTGAGGTAAAAGACTTTAAATTAAAAAGTCTTGATGGCATTGAAGAACTTCTCAATAAGAAGTTTGGTGAATTTAAAGTTAATCCTTTAAATTTAGAACATATATCTGATAAAGACAAAAATCTAAAAGTAGACGATGAGATTAATTTACATATAAGAGTATATATGTAATATTAATATAAAAGGTTTATAGGTTAGAATCCAATTTTGAATTGGATAACTAACGTGAAAGTCCACAAGGACATCTTCGGGAACTTCAACTCTTTTGGGATGGGATTTAATTTTTTTATAGAAAAATAATAACTCCATTATGAATTGGAAAAGCAATGAAAAGTCTATAAGGACTAACCACGGCCGTGCCGTTAATCCCTCGATATTAGGATTGGAATTTCCCTATGAAAATTTAAGGTAAGGTTTATTTTTGGAATAAGCTTTTACCCTAAGTAAATTATTACCTCAATCAAATATAAAAAGGGTTTATAGGTGATGATATATAAAGGGTGATTGTTACGACCCGGAATTTTCACCTTCAAGACCGTGATGGCACCTAACAATTCACTTGCTAGGCAAGCAAACGTTAGAGAATTACAATGTCAATTCTTATTTAATTCAGTAAATAAAGTTAATTGAGCTAAAACGGAAGTAAAACGAGTGCGGAATAATATAAATGCCCATAATATTTACTATAATTCGGATCTGGAGTCACAATTCACGAACTTCTAGGATTTTCTACAAGTAAAGTCTGAAAGAAAATACAATTATTTGAAATAAAGAAACAATAAAAACATGTGAAGATAGATGGGGACTTCAAGGTCTACGAACGCTAACAGATCTGCCTTGAGTCTCCAATGAACCGATCCGAGCTACTACGCCTCTCGATCGGCTGGGACCAATGCCAAAATATGCACAAGAAGTGCAAAGTGTAGTATGAGTACAACCGACCCCATTTTTCTGTAAGTGTCGAGTCTAACCTCGACGAATTAGTGACGAGGCTAAGGCGGGTCACTCATACTACAACATGTACGCAATATATATAATAAAGACAGAAACAGAAATATAGAATGAAATAAAGCAGTCAACTGACATTAATAGCTACAACTTTATGAAATAAGCCAGCGACGTTCAGAACTACCAATCCTTAAATTCAAAAGAAAGTATCGTAAAACTGACACAGCTCAGAGGAAATAGAAACACATAGGTTGTTGCGGCGCGCAACCCGATCCTACCGTACATCACATAATCCTCCCTTATTTTCTCGTAACAATATTAATAACGACGAATATATATGTGTGTGTTGCGGCGTGCAACCCGATCATACCATATCACAATATTAGAATAATAGTTCACGCTTATTCCACCAAACAATCCATCCTTATTACACCTGTTGCGGCGTGCAACCCGATCCCACCGTACAATATAGATTCTCCCTTATTTCACCACATCATTTCACCCTTGTTTCACTTGTTGCGGTGTGCAACCCGATCCCACCATATCAATACCAAGTACTCAATGTGCACAGTAAAACTTACAATTCTCACGGAAAGCCTTTACAATCCCTAAATACCAAACCGAAACAATAGGAAACCCTGTACAACATGATAACCCACATAAGTTATACTACACAATGAGACCAGTCCAGAAAATTACAACTAGAAGGTGCAAATAAACCAAGTTGAGCAAATAGCAAGAGATCATGAAACTATGAAAAGATCTAATATCATAAACATGAGAAGACAAAGATTAACAAGTAGCAGTTAGGCATGGAAACACATTTAGAGCATATAAAAATTAAGACAGGGAAGGTGATAATTAGAGAAAAGGGTAAAAACAGGGAAAGCGGATAATTCGGCGCATAAGCGCTCGTCACCTCGCATATACGCTGCTCACATGAAATTCACATAGCACATAGTCCGAGGGTTCCTAATTCCCTCAAGTAAAGGTTAGACACAACACTTACCTCGCTCCACAAGTCCATTCAAAGCTCAATCACAACTTTGCCTCTCAAACAAGCCCCCGAACCAATAGAATCTAGCAACTTATCAACCAAACGATTCAAATTAAGCCTTAAGAACTACCCACGATTGCCAAGAATTCAATTTAGCCCATTATTGAAAAGGTCAACAAAAGTCAACCCCGGGCTCGCTTGGTCCAATCCCGAAGTTCGGGCCAAAACCTGATTATCCATTCTCCCCCGAGCCCGGTTATGTAATTTATTTTGGAATCCGACCTCAATTTGAGGTCTAAATTCCCAATTTTACAAAAATCCCTAATTCTACCAAAATCCCCAATTCCATCATGAAAGCACAAGATTGTACATTGAAATCTTAGGAAATGTAGTGAAATATTGAAAGAAACTAGTTTATAATCACTTGCCAATGATTTGGGGAAGAAAGATTCTTTGAAAAATCACCTCTAGCGTTTCTTGTTTTGAAAATTTGAAGAATGAGCAAAAATCCCGTCTAAGTTAAGTTTTGATCAGTTGCAGATGTCGCATTTGCGACCTGCGAACCCATCAAATGTGGAGAATTATCGCAATTGCGAGGACTCTCACACCTCTGCAATCATCGCATTTGCGATGATTTATTCGCAAATGCAAACATTGACCTTTCGTATTGCGATCAAGCCTTCCCTAGCCCCACTTCGCAAAAGCGAAGAATTGTTTGCAAATGCGAACTCTGGCCTCCCAGCAATTGCGACCTCTTGACTGAAAATGCGAAATCAAGTTGCCCCAGGTACTCTTCGCAAATGCGATCCATTCAGGAATTGGGAATGTTCGCAAATGCGAACATTGATCTCGTAAATGCGAGATCAGAGGCCAGTTACCAGAAATTGTAGACACCAGTTGAGTTATAAATCCAAATTCACTCTGTAGTCTATCCGAATCTTACCCGAGCCCTCGCGGCGCTCTAAACCAACTATGCACATAAGTCTAAAAATATCATCTGAACTTGCTCGCGCGATCAAATCGCCAAAATAACACTTAGAACTACGAATTGAACACCAAATCAAATGAAATTTTCAAGAAAAATTTGAAACTTCTATTTTAACAACCGGCATTCGAATCACGTCAAATCAACTCTGTTTCTCACCAAGTTTGACAGACAAGTCATAAATGTGGTGTTGGACCTATACTGGGTTACGAAACCAAAATACATACCCGATATCCAAAAAGTCAAACATTGGTCAAACATTTCAAATTTATTAAGCCTTTAACTTCTAAATTTCTACAAAATGCTATAACTCGAGCTAGGGATTTTCAAATTCGATTCCAGGCATACGCCCAAGTCCCAAATCATGATACGGACTCACTGGAACCGTCAAAATATGAATCTGAGTCTGTTTGCTCAAAATGTTGACCGAAATCAACTCAAATAGATTTTAAGGAAAACTTTTATATTTTTCTCAGTTTTTTAACATGAAAGCTTTCCGAAAAGACGCCCGGACTGCGCACGCAAATCGAGGAAGGTTAAGTGACGTGTTTAAGGCTTCGAAACATAGAATTTAATTCTAAAACATAAGATGACCTATCGGGTCATCACATTTTCCACCTCTAAAATAATCGTTTGTTCTTAAACGAACATAGAAAAGTACCTAAACTGGTGAAAAGGTTGGGATATCCACTCCGCATGTCCGGCTCGGACTCCAAAGTAGCTACCTCGACGGGCAAACCTCTCCACTGAACTCGAAACGAAGGGCAACTCTTCGACCTCAACTGACGAACCTGTTGGGATAGAATATCCACCGGCTCCTCCTCGTAAGTAATATCCTTGTCCAACTGGACAGAGCTGAAATCTAATGCATGGGACGAATTGTCGTGATACTTCCGGAGCATGGACACATGGAACACCGGATGAACTGTTGATAACCCCGGTGGCAACGCAAGCCTGTAAGCCATCTCCCCACTCTCTCAAGAATCTCAAAAGGCCCGATATATCTAGTGCTCAACTTGCCCTTCTTTCCAAACCTCATCACACCCTTCATGGGTGATACCGAGAGCAACACTCTCTCTCTAACCATGAATGTAACATCACGAACTCTATGGTCGACATAACTCTTCTACCTGGACTGAGTTGTGCGAAGTTGATCCTGAATAATCTTAACCTTATCCAAGGCATCCTGTACTAAGTCTGTACCCAACAACCGAGCCTCCCCCGGCTCGAACCATCCAACTGGCGATCGGCACCGCCTACCATATAATGCCTCATAAGGAGCCATCTGGATGCTCGAATGGTAGTTATTATTGTAAGCAAACTCCGCAAGTGGCAAGAACTAATCCCACGACCCTCCGAAGTCTATAACACATGCGCGGAGCATATCCTCCAATATCTGAATAGTGCGCTCGAACTGTCCATCCGTCTGAGGATGTGTGTGTGTATGTGTGTGTTGCGGCGCACAACCTGATCCCATCATATCATAATCATAGTTCACCCTTATTCCACCAAAACAATCCACCCTTATTACATTTGTTGCGGCGTGCAACCCGATCCCGCCGTACAATATAGATTCACCCTTATTTCACCACATCATTTCACCCTTGTTTCACCTGTTGCGGCGTAGAACCCGATCCCACCATCTCAATACCAAATACTCAATGTGCACAGTAAAACTTACAATTCAAATCACGGAAAGCTTTTAGAATCCCTAAATACCAAACTGAAATAATAGGAAGCCTTGTACAACATGATAACCCACATAAGTTATACTACACAGCGAGACCAGTCCAGAAATTTACAACTGGAAGGTGCAAATAAATCAACTTGAGAAAATAACAGGAGATCGTGAAACTATGAAAAGATCTAATATCAGAAACAAGAGAAGACATAGATTAACAAATAGCAGTTGGCATGGAAACACATTTAGAGCATATAACAATTAAGACAGGGAAGGAGATAATTAGAGAAAAGTGGAAAAATAGGGAAAGCGGATAATTCGGCGGCGCACAAGAACTCGTCACCTCGCATATACGCCGCTCACATGAAATTCACATAGCACATAGTTCGAGGGTTCCTAATTACCTCAAGTCAATATTAGACACAACACTTACCTCGCTCCAAAAGTCCACTCAAAGCTCAATCACAACTTGCCTCTCAAACAAGCCCCCGAACCAATAGAATCTAGCAAATTACCAACCAAACGATTCAAATTAAGCCTTAGGAACTACCCATGATTGAAAAAAAATCAACTTAGGCCATTATTGAAAATGTCAACCCCGGGCTCGCTTGGTCCAATCCCGAAGTTCGGGTCAAAACCCGATTACCCATTCTCCCCCGAGCCCGATTATGTAATTTGTATCCGACCTCAATTTGAGATCTAAATCCCCAATTTTATAAAAAATCTCTAATTCTACCCAAAACCCCAATTCCACCATGAAACACAAGATTTTAGGTTTGAAATCTTAGGAAATGTAGTGAAAGATTGAAAGAAACTAGTTTAGAATCACTTACCAATGATTTGGGGAAGAAAGGTTCTTTGAAAAATTGCATCTAGGGTTCCTTGTTTTGAAAATTTGAAGAACAAGCAAAAATCTTGTATAAGTCAAGTTTTGATTAGTTGCAGATGTCGCATTTGCGACCTGGGATTCGCAAATGCGAACCCGCAAATGTGAAGAATCCATCGTAATTACGAAGACTCTCACACCTCTGCAATCATCGCATTTGCGATGATTTGTTCGCAAATGCGAACATTGACCTTCCGCAATAGCGACCAAATTGATTCCAAATGCGATCAAGCTTGCCCCAGCCCCACTTCACAAAAGCAAAGAATTGTTCGCAAATGCGAACTCTAGCATCCCCGCAATTGCAACGTCTTGATCGCAAATGCGAGCTCATGCTTCCCTAGGTACTCTTAGCAAATGCGAAGAATTTGCTCGCAAATGCGAAGAATTTGCTCGTAAATGCGAGCCTGTCAGGAATTGGAAATGTTCGCAAATGCGAACACTGATCTCGCAAATGCGAGATCAGAGGCAGTTACCATAAATTGCAGACATCAGCTGAGTTGTAAGTCAAAATTCACTCTGTAGCTTATCTGAAACTTACCCGAGCCCTCGGGGCTCTAAACCAACTATGCACATAACTCTAAAAACATTATCCGAACTTGCTCGCACAATCAAATCGCCAAAATAACACCTAGAACTACGAATTGAACACCAAATCAAATGAACTTTTCAAGAAAACTTTGAAACTTCTATTTTCACAACCGGACATCCGAATCACGTTAAATCAACTCCATTTCTCACTAGATTTCACAGACAAGTCATAAATGTGGTATTGGACATATACCAGGTTCTGGAACCAAAATACGGATCCGATATCCAAAAAGTCAAATATTGGTCAAACATTTCAAATTCATTAAGCCTTTAATTTTCAAATTTTTACAAAATGCGATAACTCGGGCTAGGGACTTTCGAGTTCGATTTCGGGCATATACCCATGTCCCAAATCACGATACGGATCCATCGGAACCGTAAAAACATGAATCCGGGTCCGTTTGCTCAAAATATTGATGGAAGTCAACTCAAATGTTTCAAGGCAAAATTTCATATTTTTCTTATCTTTTTAACATAAAAGCTTTCTGGAAAGACGCCCGGACTGCGCACGCAAATCGAGAAAGGCTAAAATAAGGTGTTTAAGGCTTTAGAACACTGAATTGGATTCTAAAATATAGTGTTTAAGGCTTCGGAACACAGAATTGGATTCTAAAACATAAGATGACCTATCGGGTCATCACAGTGATGGAAAAAATTTGTCGTAGCAATTCTTGAGAAGAAAGATCACTTTATGAAAGTGAGAGTACAATACAAAGCCAGGGGAGAAAATACAATTAGAAGAAAAGTGTTTCTTGTTCTTCTACCTTTGAGTTGAGATTTTTGAGAAAAATTTCAACATAATATTTCATTCAATTTGTTCACAAGTTTCATTGATCAATGAGTTGATAGCAAGGATCGGTCTCAGTGTGGATACACATAGAATCTTCGTACTATCGAAGTATTTTTGAAACGAGACTCTCTTCACCAAGTACGTCTTAGATCCGATTTTTTATATGTAAATAAATTTTAAACAAGAAAATATCTTGCTAAAATTGTTATTGTCTTCCGCAGCGTGTTACGAACATCTATGCGCAATCCTACAATTAGCAGAAGGGATTTTGAGAATTGTAGTATTATTTTTAGATATACATATTGCTAAAATTCAAATGTCTTGTATCAGACTATTAAGGTATGTTATCTCTATTCTTAACTCAATTGACAGCTCAATCCTATTAGAAAAACTAATTATATTCATTAGCTCGGAATGTACTTTGTCTATAAATTCCACACACAAAAAACTGGGAAAATTTTCATATCAGAATATGAAAACTTGGTAAGAAAAATCATTCCAAGAGATATTCGATTACTTTGGATTCAACTATTACATCAAAGTAATAACACTAATTTTTTAGAATTTGGATAAATAGGATCAATAATAATTCATCTTCTTCAAGAACTCGATTTTTTTTTTCCCTTTAATTTTGTTTAATAGTTCAGACACATTATTTAATTAATACATATAACATGACTTTTATTAAGTTTGTATTTCATGGTTTAAGTAGTGTGCAACACGTGTACTTTAAAACTAGCGGCTTTTAAAAGTGACGAGAATACTTCATTTAAGTGAAAAAGGACATAAAAATAAAATTAAAATGCATAAATTAAAGTAATTAAAAGAACTTAAAGCAAACAGAACCGTTCCCTATTATGCTGAACACCTTAGGGTTTTTATTTCTTTATTGTCACGGTGTTAAAACCAATATATGCATCGTCGGCTAATTTTACGGGTATCTATTACCTTCCATTAACACTAAAACACCTTGAGATTATTGATCATAAGCCGTAGCATATATAGCTTGAGATATATAGTTACAACTAATTGATTGTTCATTTTAGAAAATAAAAATACAAAACCATAGACTAATAGCTATATTACGGTGGCATTTGATTGAAATTAAATATGAAAAGCAAGAGCTATACCCATAAATACATCTTTATTTAATTAGTCATATAAATACATCTTTATTTAATTAGTCATAATATTTTTCCTAATAAATAACTTAACACATGAGAAAAGGGAATGACAACACCAATGATTATTAGAACTTATATAGCATGATTTTATTCACTTTAACTTTTATTTTAACTATTCACAAAAGTTCAAGGCATTTCCTCGTTGTAGTACTCCTTGTAGTTGTTGTTATTAGTACTGCCACCATTGTAATATTCGTTATTATTGTTGTTGTTGTTAGTACTGCCACCATTGTAGTACTTCCCGTTGTTGTTGTTGTTGTTATTGTAGTTAATACTACCACCATTGTAGTACTTCTCGTTGTTGTTGTTAGTACTGCCACCATTATAGTACTCCTTGTTGTTGTTATTAGTATTGCCGCTATTGTAGTACTCCTCGTTGTTGTTGTTAGTATTGCCACCATTATAGTACTCCTTCTCGTTCTTGTTGTTGTTGTTATTTTTGTAGTACTCCTCGTTGTTGTTGTTATTGTTAGTACTGCCACCATTGTAGTACTCCTTGTTGTTGTTTTTGTTGTTGTAACCATTGTAGTACTCCTTGTTGTTGTTGTTGTTGTTGTTAGTACTGCCGCCATTGTAGTACTCTTCATTGTTGTTGTTATTATAGTTATTGTTGCTATTAGTGTTGCCACCATTGAAGTACTCCTTGTTGTTGTTATTGTTGTTAGTACTGCCTCCGTTATAGTACTGTTTTTTGTCGTTGTTCTTGTTGTTAGTATTGCCACCATTGTAGTACTCCTCGTTGTTGTTGTTAGTATTGCCACCATTATAGTACTCCTTCTCGTTCTTGTTGTTGTTGTTGTTATTGTTGTAGTACTCCTCGTTGTTGTTGTTGTTGTTAGTACTGCCACCATTGTAGTACTCCTCGTTGTTGTTTTTGTTGTTGTAACCATTGTAGTACTCCTTGTTGTTGTTGTTGTTGTTAGTACTGCCGCCATTGTAGTACTCTTCATTGTTGTTGTTATTATAGTTATTGTTGCTATTAGTGCTGCCACCATTGAAGTACTCCTTGTTGTTGTTATTGTTGTTAGTACTGCCTCCATTATAGTATTGTTTTTTGTCGTTGTTCTTGTTGTTAGTATTGCCACCATTGTAGTACTCCTCGTTGTTGTTGTTGTTAGTATTGCCACCATTATAGTACTCCTTCCCGTTCTTGTTGTTGTTGTTGTTGTTATTGTTGTAGTACTCCTCGTTATTGTTGTTATTGTTAGTACTGCCACCATCGTAGTACTCCTCGTTGTTGTTTTTGTTGTTGTAACCATTGTAGTACTCCTTGTTGTTGTTGTTGTTGTTGTTGTTGTTGTTGTTAGTACTGCCGCCATTGTAGTACTCTTCATTGTTGTTGTTATTATAGTAATTGTTGCTATTAGTGCTGCCACCATTGAAGTACTCCTTGTTGTTGTTATTGTTATTAGTACTGCCTCCATTATAGTACTGTTTTTTGTCGTTGTTCTTGTTGTTAGTATTGCCACCATTGTAGTACTCCATGTTGTTGTTATTTTTATTGTTAGTACTACCACCATAATAGTACTCCTCGTTGTTCTTGTTCTTGTTGTTAGTATTACCACCATTGTAATACTCTTTGTTGTTATTGTTGTTGTTTTTGTTGTTAGTACTACCACCATTATAGTACTTCTCGTTGTTGTTGTTGTTAGTAGTAGTAGTACCACCATTATAGTACTCTTCATTGTTGTTATTTTTGTTGTTAGCATTGCCACCATTATAGTACTCCTCGTTGTTATTGTTTTTGTTGTTACTATTGCCAGTATTTTTGTACTCCTCATCGTTATTGTTGTAGTTGTCGTCATTCTTTAGGACAGTGACATAAGCCACAGGGTTGTAATTCTGGGAAAAATATTTGCTATTGGGAATATTATTAGTTGAGGTAGTGGTGGGGTTGATTTCTTTGTAGGATTTTTCTATATTATTAGTAATGGTTGTGAATGGAGGAAGTTGACCAGACTCATGACCATATACGCCATACCCATTATTTTCATTTTCAAACAAGAAGTTTGGTTCTTGTTCTTTGTTGGAAATAACTACTTGTGTCTTTTTTTCAGCATTGTAGTTGCTGGAGATTTTGTTAAATAATTGACTTTCTCTTGCATGGATTTGCAATAAAGAAATGAGGGTAAGAAGGAGAAAGATGAAGGAGAAATGATTGGTAAAGGAAGCCATGAGAGAAAGAAAAAAGAAATAAATTTTTTATAATGTCTTAGTGTTGTGAACTTGCTATGATTATTTCTTTATATAGAGACCACTTCTCATTTTTATGTGTGCAATCTTTAAGTGTTTGAATCTTAATTTTGAAATTATTTTGAAACTTACTTTACTTTTTTCTTCTTTTGTCCAAGGGGAGGTGAGGGGAAAGGTTGGAGTGATTATTGTTTCCATCCAAAATTTCCTGTTGATTAGGTGCAAATAGAGACATGTAAAATGGAGGAAAATAGTGGTCCTTGTATATTGATAAGGAAAGTACTGCTTTTTGCGTTTTACTTTGTTAATATAAAAGTTATTATTAAAATTATTTAAAAGGTAATTACATGTGATTATATGTAATAAATGAATTTAGCAACTGAAAAAATAAAGTAAATAATCTTTTATAACATATTAAATTACACATGTAAAGGTTACATTACATCGTCAAGAGATATAAGTGCTTACTACTTAATTTCATTTCTTATATATCGATAGTTCTCTTTCTTTAGTTTTTACTATTGTTTTCTATTTTAGAAAAAGTAGGAAGAGAGAAATAAAATAAAATAAAAAAAGGAAAAAAAAAAGTGAGAAGATGAATGGGAACAAACAAGGTGATAAAGCGTGGATTTTAGAATAGTGGTGGGAGGGTTTAAAGAAACTTCCATATTAGGAACATTGAAAATTATGCATTTGGTGAGCACTCAAAAATCAAACGTTACGTGCACATCTCTTAATATTGTCTATTAGAAAGTGTATCCCTAACACCTAACCTTTTTTTCAATTCTCCTGTGTTTGATAGGGGTGGAGTTAGAGCACGAGCTACGAGTTCGGCCGAATTCAATAGCTTTTGTTCAAACTCTATATTTGTGTTAAGAGATCTACTGAATATGTATAAATTGCTAATTTAGAACGCACTAACTTAAACGGTCTAGAATCTTGAATCCATAAACTTTGTATCCTTCCTCCGCCTTGGTGTTTGATTGATCCTCTTCATCCTTTTTACTCTATCTCAATTTACATGCTCATTAAGTATGTCCAACAATTGACTTATATTATATTCTACTTCAAAGTTTGTATGTCTAGAAGAAATAATGTGTATTTAAAAAAATAGTTAGTGATTTATTGTGTGTTTACACCAATTCATAAAATTTATCATGATTAAGTGAAAAAAATATAATTTTTTATATTATTTTTGGTGATAATTGGTGTGTTTAGTTTAAATTCATGTGGGTAAATTTTTTATTATGTGTGAGAAGTGTTACCTAAAATGTCAAGAAGTGTAGTATTTGGTCAAAGGCAACCATTTACGGCTTTAGGCAACGCTTTTTGGGATGGCCTAAAGTACCGTAATCTTTGACTATTGATCACGCTTTGTAGGTGTTGCCTTAGAAGTCACTCTTTAAACGTGTGGCCTATACGATACGAAGGATACGCTTATATTTTTTCACATAACCACGCTTTTATGACATAAGGCTACACATTTGAAGCGTGATTTTTGTCAAGTTATAGACTACGCTTTTCAAGTGTTGCTTCTAGAGCAACATTTATCATTAACAACACCAAATTGACAATCCCTATGGCCACACTTTCTAAGCGTGAGAATTTTGTCTGCACTACGAAGTAATTTTTGAAATATTTATATTAGCCACAATTTTGTGGTTAAAAAATTATATTTGTTTACATTAAATTATGTCCACATTTATTTTCAGTATATATATATATATATATATATATATATTATGGTCTCAAGCATTAAATTTAGATAATAAGTAACAGAATAAAAATAATTCAAATACATATACTTGAAATAAATTTCAACAAAAAAACATACTTTGTGTATTATCTATAGTAATAAAGCACTGTTGGTTCAAGAAGTTCACTAGCAAAGACCTCTACAAAACTAAATGCCTTCATATTTATAGTATCAATATAAAATAAAAATAAATATCACAATTGTTCAAAAGGTCTTCATCATTCACTTTAATGAATCAAATTGATTTGTGGCCACCATTTTCAATTGCATCACCTGTATTTTCCTACACACTCAAAATGAAATTAAAAATTAGAAAAAAAGAAATATATAGTACGCACTGGTTATATCTTACTAAGAACTAATGAGATTTTATTTCACTACTATAGCATAACAATGTCAAACACAAAAAAGATATACAAGTGAAAGAGAACGAATGAGATTTTATTTCACTACTATAACATAACAATGTCAAACACAAAAAAGATATACAAGTGAAAGAGAAGCAAAAATGTGAATTAACATACATTTTACCTATCTCCTTCTATAATTGCAACAATCACTTAATTTAATAACAAGGGAAAAGAGCAAATTATACCCTCTACTTTCAAATATTGTCTATATTTATCTTCGTTATACTATCCGTTCAAATTTACCCCGACCATTATAATATTTGGTGAAATATAAATACCTTTTCAAGACTCGGGGCATGAGTTGAGCCAGAAGAATGTGGTAGATTATGGCTTCTCATAGCTCGTGCACTACTTGCATCAACCGGTGAAGGAATATTAGATCCAACACACCATTGTATATCATAAAAATCCAGTCCAGGGTTGTTTTTCACCAATTGACTAAAAAAACATCACATTTCTTCTCTCATCATTTCCTTCATTTCTTCCTTCAGAGAAGTTATTTCGTTGGCATGCTGTTTTTTAAGCTTGGTGATTTCTTCATCTTTTTTCAGAGAGCTTGTCGTATACTATTTGGTGAAATATAAATACATTTTCAAGACTCGGGGCATGAGTTGAGCCAGAAGAATGTGGTAGATTATGGCCTCTCATAGCTCGTGCACTACTTGCATCAACCGGTGAAGGAATATTAGATCCAACACACCATTGTATATCATGAAAATCCAGTCCAGGATTATTTTTCACCAATTGACTAAAAAAACATCACATTTCTTCTCTCATCATTTCCTTCATTTCTTCCTTCAGAGAAGTTATTTCGTTGGCATGCTGTTGTTTAAGCTTGGTGATTTCTTTATCTTTTTTCAGAGAGCTTGTCGTCATCGATCTACCATAGCATCTAACCCGATCAAGCTGCTCCTTTCCAAATACAACCCTAAATGCATCATTTGTTATTTCTCCGGAACTTTAACGATTTTGAAGTTCAGACTGTCAAAAAAAATATTATTGCTCATCACTTACAAGTCAAGATAGATCGAACACTAAAATAAGTTTCAACAAGTCAAGTTAGATTAAAGAAAAGTTTAATGGACCTCAAAATTTAGCCAAGAATGTCATGTGTTACAGCCATATAGCATTTCATAGAATTTGCGTGAATGTTAGTATAATCAAGCCAACTGAAACGAACTCCTATTATCTCTAACACAAGCCACACACCCTCTAAATTTAGTATACATTGTTCTCATCTTCCAGGAAAACAAAATAGAAGTCCTCTGCAACATCTCAATTTTTCTTTTCAAGTTACGTCATTGTACTTAAATTGTCAAATTAGGAGCTGCTTTTAAAAATATTATTCCCATTTACTATTCCTCTAATCCTCTGTAACTATTCCTCTAATCCTCTCTAGTCGATCACAACTAGGGGTGGGCATTCAGTACTTCGGTTCGGTATTTAAGAATTTCGGTCAGTATTTTGGTATTCGGTTTCTCAATTGTGTATACCAAATACCGTACCTAAATATTTCGGTACAGTTCGGTATTTTTTATTTCGGTTCGGTACGATTTCAGAACATTATCGGTTTAATATTCGGTGGTGATAAAGAATAACGAACTACAAAAGTAAAAAAACATGCTCGTTGTATTGACAACTTCAATGCTGCTCACTGAAAAAATATGCTCGTTGTATTGGCTACTATATTCACTGGACTGGAGTTATTAGTCACTAAGTTTTCCCATGTTGTCAATACAATCTTTTAACACATTCACAAGTACTACCCCTTAAATATAGTGAATGACTTTATTCACAAGTACGTTCACAAGTAAGAATTATAAAGCTCACAAGGGCAAAGAGCCAAAGACGTTCCACACTTCCAGTCTTCCACAGTCCACTTAACAGTCAAAGACATTCCACACTTCCACAGTTCCACTGGACTTACAGTCCACTTAACAGTCAAAGACATTCCACACTGCCAGCAAAAACACCAACTGTTCAGTTACAAATTACAGTCCAACTGTCCTGTTACAAATTACAATTACAAATACCAGTTACAGCCCAAATTACAGTCCACTTAACAGTATGCTAAATTGCTAATTTGGAGCACTAAAATGGAGCAAAACATAACAAAAACACTGGAAATCTTTTCTCTGAAATTGGCTGCAAATCTTCTTTGAAAATGGCCAACTGAGCACGGGGCATGATTGCACTTGAACCTAAACAATATATAAATCATAAGTTAGAATATGATTTTTTGATGATAATAAAACAAAACTACAAAAGTATATCACCAAACAAATAGTGTATTAAACTTACCACTCAAGTTTCAATTTGCAACTATACATCAAGCAATGCTAGTAGTGCTTCCATTATTGTCCATATCAAAAGATAATTCGATCAAATATGTCAATGACAAATAAACAATTATGATATATTATTTTGAACTAAAATACACACAAAATATTAAAGCTTACCAAGCTCGAGTTCCTCAAGATACTTCAAGTCTTCTTCAACACTAATAGGATTCTTCTCTTCTCTAAGCCAATCTTGAACACAAATAAGAGCTTGCACACATTTAGGAGTCAATGAACTCCTAAATGGATCAAGAATACGGCCACCGGTGCTAAATGCGCATTCCGACGCCACACTAGAAATTGGAATGGCCAACACATCACGAGCCAACTCCGAAAGAATAGGAAATCTAGGAGCATGGGTTCTCCACCAACTTAAGATATCAAATTCTTCACTAAATGGCTCTTGTTCTTCACTAATGTATTTATCCAACTCGGATTTAGCACCCCCACTTCCATTGTCTTCCTTTTGTTTCTTCAAGTGAAACTTCGTCCTTATTAATGATGCAGTTATAAAACTCCCACAAGATGTATTAGACGTGTTATTAGATGAAGTAGAACTAGATGGAGATTGAGGACAAGATCTAGTTGAATACATTTTTAGATACTCTTCAAACAAAGAATTCATATAAGCATACACCTCAACATTTATTTTCTTCCCCTTTTCCTCCCCAAAAAGTTCTTCAAGTGCTCCCTCTATATATTCAAATTTATTACGTGGATCCAACACGGAAGCAATAAAAATCATTTTATTCGTTTTTTAAGGCTCACCCCAATGCTTCTTGAACTTTTCTTGCATCCGCTCAGCCATTTTTCTCAAATTCTCATCCTCACTATGTAAACACATTTTCAAATGACAATAAAGTTCAAATACATCCTCAAACTGAGTATTACAAGTAACATAACGTGAACCTGAAACTTTTTTGGTGAGCTCGTGAAATCTTGCAAGAAACTGTATCACATTCCTCACATTCACCCAATCATCATATTCAAAGGACCTGCACTACTACCATCTTCACTGGAACATTGAAAAGCAGAAAATCCATCATCAAAAAGATGAAACTTGTCAAAGGCCTTTTCAAAGTTTTGTGTCGTATCCAACATCAAATAGGTGGAATTCCACCTAGTAGGAACATCCAAACATAATCTTTTGGTACATTATACCTTTACATGTGCACAACATTGTTTAAATTAAGGTCCTTGCAGGCGAAGCTCTCACATACCTCACAATGTCTCTAACACGTGAGACAGAAGCATCATTTTCTTTCAAACCATCTTGCACAATTAGATTTAATATATGAGCCATGCATCTCACATGAAGATGTTTACCACCCATCATATTAGTTTTCCATATATCTAACTTTTTAGACAATTCCTTGACTGTGACATCATTTGAAGAAGCATTGTCAACAATAATAGTGAATACATTATCTAATTTTCATTCAAGCAAATAATTTGAAATAGCTTTAGCCATCTCTTCACCCTTATGACTAGTGATAGGAAAACAATTTAGTATTCTTTTATGCAACTTCCAATCCCTATCAATGAAGTGAGTTGTCAAACACATATAATTTATTCTTTGTAATGAAGTCCATGTGTCTGTTGTGAGGCAAATTTTTGGTTGTGCTTCTCTAAAAGACTTTCTTAGATTTTACTTCAATTCACTGTAAACTTCATAACAATCCCTTGTTATTGTTCTACGGGAAGGAAGACGAAATTGTGGTTGAGTTTTTCTCATAAACTTAATAAAGCCTTCATTTTCTACAAAGCTAAATGGTAGTTCATCAATAACTATCATCTCAATTAAGGCCCTCCTAACCACTTCTTGATCAAATTTCCAAAGTGATCCTTCATCACTTTGGCAAGATTGAAAATTTATCTTTGTTTGACTTTTATCTTTATCAATGTTAGGTGGGTATGCTTTGCATCTAGTCAAATGAGAGTTCAATCCGCTTGTTCCATTCTTAGATGAGTAAAAAGCTAAAGCTTGCTTACAATATCTACACTTTGCTTTACCAACCCCATTTATCTCAACTTTATCAAAATGATTCCAAGCCTTGGATCTAGGTTGCATGACTTTTCTTTTCTTAGAATCTTGAGTATCAATGGTGTTGGTGTTGCTATCTTGAGTAATAGGTAAGCTTTCACTTGAACCGGCAACATTGTTTAAACTTTCATCTTCCATCTATAAAATAGAGATAGTAAAAGATTGTGTGATCCTAAAATCTTGAGTAAAATCCTAAATATATATTACATGTCACTTTGACTTCCGTTGCATACACTAACAGCATTTTAAACTTGGCTCCCCTTCACAACTTAGACAACAATAGGAACAGACTAATATAACTTAACAGAGAGCAATCTAGTATAATTAAGCAAAAATCTAGCAAAGACAATATTGACAATTTAGCAATTAAGCAAAAAAAAAAAATGAAGTCGAACGGACAGTGTTCACAAAAAAACACAGAAATTCTTAAATTCAATTTTCGAACAGACAGTGTTCAGAAATCATGCTGACCTAAATTCTTACAAATTCAATTTTCCTTAAACACATAAATTTATAGACACACAGCTTTAGAGTGACCACACAAAAATTAAAGCTCAAAACTAAAAAATAGAGACTCGATTTACAAGATATAAAAAGAAATCTCAAACAATCACAAAATAAGAAAATTCATATGAACCTGGTCGGACCCTTGAGCTTCGAAATAATCCAATCCAATGATTGAGTGAGGAGTGAGGAGATAGGAGTCGGAACTCGCAATCACCAACAACACAGCAACGCGAGAGGGTTGACTGACACAGCGACGCCCAGATCGGAGACGGAAATGGTGACTCTATGAGACTATGTCTATGACTGCCTGACTGAAAAATTGAAGATGAGAGAATGAAAGTTTGGTGTTTGGCTGCGTGGGTGAAGAGGAAGACAGAGATAACCTAATTTGGTGTTTGGCTGCCTGACTAGTGCGTGGCTGCGTGGGTGAACTCTGGTCTCTGAAGCCTGAAGAACTGAAAAAAGAGATAACCTAATTTGGCATTTGCTAAAAATTAAAATGGACTAAGAGAGTAAGAGTACTGGGATCTGGGCTTGGCAATTCTATAGTGCGGGCTTGGGGGCGAGCGTTGCTTGGGGTTGGGCCTGGGTGGGTAGATACAGGTAGGGTCCAAAAAAAATCCATAAATTTTCGGTATTTCGGTATACCGAAATTTTATAATTATAATACCGAAAACCGAACCGAAATACCGAAATATCGAATTAGATCGAAAAAACCGAAACCGAAATACCGAATTAATTCGGTTCGGTTCGATTCGGTTCGGAATTCGTTTTTCCGAATTTTATGCCCACTCCTAATCACAACATCCAAATGAACGAGGACTTAACAAGTCTTTTTCTACGTTAGCTACCAATCTACTGCAAGTCTGTAACTACTGAAACTGTTATTCTATAACTGCTTTCTGCTATTTGTGCGCCACGTTTCAACAAATTCGTTAATAAGAGAATTAATTAATGATTTGGTTGTTCTTACACTAGCTATCCACCTACCGCAACACTCTTTCTTTATTTGAACCTAGAACCAGCTGTGCTCTTCAAGTTAAATTTCATCAAATTAATTCAAGACAGACAAGATAAAACAATAATCAGTCTTGGCTAGCTTGCCTGCCAGCTTCAAGATTGTCTGCATCGCATTGAAGTTTGAAGGTAAAGCTCAATATTTTAACTTTCCGGATAAATCAACTTTGAGCCAAACCTAATACTCATAGTGTGTAAGTCATATACACCGTAAATGTAAAGAATTTGTAAACTACCAGTGTAGTTTAACCTATCATAATTACCGATCTTAACAGATTACCAATTAATATTACTCACATTTACTTGTAATTACCTTATAAGTGATCTGATTGTGTAAATATTTCTCATATCGTTAGTGCATCGAAACTAATCATAAGTACATTTGCCCAAAGTACTGCAGTCTCAAAAAAAAATCTTTCGACGGGATGTTAACCTATTACTTCTATGAGTGACAAGCTTGGAAAATTGGCTAGCTATCAGAATTTATTTTCCATAATCACTCAGGACATGCAATGATGGCAGGTCCCAACTCCTATACTTCAAATGGCTTGAATTACGCTACCTCTTACGCCCCATATCCTAAATATACTATAAACTAATTTTTGTTTTTCCCTGTGATGACAACTTTGTCATATCATGGTTCAATACTTAAACTTCCTGCCTAATCATCTCTTTTTAAACTTTCTAAAAAGATAGAAGGTTCTTACATTCTAAGCAGAGATTACGTGTCGAAACTGGTTCTTGGCTAAACTTCTTGTTAAACTTCTCTTAAACACATTCAGTTAAAGAGAGAAAATACAATAACAAGACTTAACTTGCAGCATGACTTACTGTTGCAACTTGAGTATCCGTATGAACTTCCTTCACTTTCTTTGTACGAGTTGTAATAAATATTTCAGACTTTGATGGTTCCTTTAGCTGGAATTAAGAACTTGGACTATGCAAAACAACACACAAATAAATACACACACACACACACACACTATATATATATATATATATATATATATATATATTCTTAGTAGAAAAAATACAAAAAATATATAATTGAAAAATTAATAATTCTTACATTGACATATTCTCACATTCGTTGCTTAATATCCTTTGACACATCATGCCAATTAATATGCACCAAGGGGATAAATCTTGGATTTCTGGCAATTGTTTCTAAAAAGTTGGTCAAATCAGACACTCTCTTGTCAGTTGGTCGAACTGCTTGTCCTTTATCAAATGTCAGCTCCTCCCTTTCTTCAAAACTTCTTGCATGAATACTCTTATATGTTGTTTGCCCTCGAACTCTTTTCTTCTCTGATGTCCCTAGATTGATATAACAAGCAAGACATAAGAAGAAAAAAATCAAAATATATAAAATAATTATAAGGTTTAAGACATACCACCTGCAGTACCATCGATGTTCATATCCTCATCTCTAACAAATTCATCGTCACCAACTTCATCTTGTGTAGCAAAATTATCCAATTCTATTTCACGCTCATCAATAATAGGAGAGGACATAAATCTGACTTCATTTTCTGGATGATTATCAGGATGCTTTTCACCACCAACTTGTATCCCCTATTTTTTTTAGAAATTGATTAACACTCGTCGACGGTAGGATTGAGTTTGTCTTTACCTTTTTGCAATTTTGTAGCTCCTGAATATCAAGTTATTTTTCTCCTTCACCTTGTGTTCTTCTAATCATATGTAAAGTGTTAGGATCTACATTTGCAGATGATTGGATCATGGATGTGGGCACATGTAATTTACTCATTCCTTGCTTTTGAATGGGCTCCTCCAATTGAATTGACCTTTGTTTAATTTGTCTTTTACTTGCAATATTATGTGAAGCGTTCACATCTTCCCTTGAAGACGATTGGATTGATTTGTACATCGGTAATCTATTCCTTCCTAACTTTTGATCTAACACATCGGATTGAGTTAACCTCTGTCTACTTTGTCCTTCTAATGTTGCACGCATATAATTCTTCCTTTTAACTCCAAGTAATTCTTCCTTTTAACTCCAAGTAATGCCTACTCTTTAGCAGCTTTATCGTTGTGATCACTTGCAAGCTTTTCTCTCTTAATCTGAAATTTTTTGGCTAGTTGGGCACTTGATCGGTATTGGAAATCGAAACTTATATTCTTCATTGGACTTTGAGCTTTGTTTGGATTCAGAACTTTTCTCTTAAGAGTTGCCGCTTGATTCATCCTACATACAAAAAAAATTAAATTACTTTAGCCTAACAACTAGTAAGGATATATAACAGTATGTGAGAAAGTAAATATTTAAGAAATTAGACACATAACAAACCCTAGTCTACATTTGTTTTATCGACCCTTTGTGGAGGATCAAGAAATTTTTGAACATAGGATCAGAAGCTATACTTGATCAAGAGTATTAGAACAGTTGATGATTTCACATATTCTGTCATAAGAAAAAGGAAGGCAGAGATATAAGCAGCTCCAACCAATGAGAAAGTAAGCTCATAGGAACAATTTAGCTAAATAAATATTAAGTCTTTAAATTAGTATACTGATGTCTTTATGGTTTTTAACATAAACCAGATTAAGCAAGACAGATTCATTGAGCTAGGAAAAGACTTCATGGATTGACTTAAAATTGTGAATACAGAAATGCACAACTCTGTCTTTGATTATCATTTTCCCAGTCCTCCCCCTTAATTATAAGGAAATGAAACTTAAAAGAGAGAAGGAACAATTACTAGTCCTAGCTAATATTTACTCTGAAAGTTTTTGGTTGATCATCATTAGCACTAAGTTTGAACTTACTTTAGTGGGTAATATGTTTCTTTTTTCTTGACTTTTTTGTATGCCTCCATTAAGGTGTAACAGCACAAGCAGTGGTGGGATAAGTAAAAAGGTTAGGTGATCACGCTCAACAATGTCTTATAGAAAGACTAAACGGGTGCTGCAAATATAATTTGGGGTATTACACCCAAAGTCGATCCAACAGAGAATTGTACGTATCAATTGAGTCTATAAAATACTAAACTGGTGTTTAATCAAGTTTCTCAAGACTTTTGAATATCAATTTGTGTTGTTTAACTAATTCTACTAACAAAATAATAAACTAGTAATTGACTAACAATTTAATGTAAACAATAATAATAAAGGTCTAAGGTTATGGTTTCCCCCGTTGGTGAATTCTTTCTCGGATACTTCTTATAACTTGATTAATCGTCTCTATCAATCATGAACTCTCTATCTACCATAAATCTCTCTCAAGTAATTATGATAATTTACTAGACGCACTCTCTCAAGTTACGCTAGCTAGAT
>ML402539.1:208669-257858 GCA_005239525.1 Nicotiana knightiana | reverse complement strand
GTAAAGCTACCTAAGCATGGTGCGACTAGTAGCAAATAAGAGGAAATCAAGTAAGAACAGGTAGACATGCTTACTCGTAAGCTATCTACTCAATTAAGATAGGAAACAGTAATATATGAATGAAAATGAGCGATTTTATGGAAGTAAAAATAGGATTTTAGCAACAATGACTCGTGTACGCACTCGCCACCTCGCGTACAAGGCGTCCACACAATATCAGTACAAAAATACCTAAAGGGAAGTCCCCAACACAAAATTAGGCAAGCCATTTACCTTGACTTCGCTAATCAACTCAATATCATGCTCTTGCCACGAGTATCCAATTCCGGGTGTCCCAAATCTAGTAAATTCGATTACATAATGTAAATAACACTTTAAGGAATCAAAATAGCTAATTAATTCGAATCTAATAAGCGAAATTAGGAAATTCGCCCAAAAAGTCCCACGGGCCCACGTCTTGGAATCGGGTAAAAATTACATTTTCCGGACCCCCATTCACTCACGAGTCTAACCATATAAGAATCTATCAAATCGGAGGTCAAACACCCAAGCAAAACTCAATAATTTGGTCTATGAAGTTCTTCCCATTTTTCCCATTTTCTACCCACAAATTTCGAAATTAAAGGTTGAATTTAAGATTGGAATCATGGAATTTGATCTACAATGAATGGAAATCACTTACCCAAATTACCCAGGTGCAAAAGTCTTCAAAAATCGCCCTTCCCGAGCTCCAAAATTCGAAAATGGTGAAAATAGGCTTAAACCCTCGAAATGGGTTTAATATTCTGCCCAGGCCTAAGTTGTAAAGTGCGATCGCGGACTTAAGGATGCGATCGCACAGGGTAAACCTCACCTCTCTGCACAGCCCTCCAAATCTGAGATGTGAACTGAGTACCTCTGTCAGAAATGATAGAAACTGGAACCCCATGCAATCGGACAATCTCCCTAATGTACATACCACCTAACCGCTCTGAAGTATAAGTAGTACCAATAGGAATGAAGTGCGCGGACTTGGTCAATCTATCCACAATGACCCAAATAGCATCAAAACCCTTCGAAGTTTGTGGAAGCCCAACTACAAAGTCCATAGTGATCCGCTCCCACTTCCACTCCGGAATATCTAACCTCTTAAGTAATCCTCCTGGTCTCTGGTGCTCATACTTGACCTGCTGGCAGTTGAGACACCGTGCTACATACTCAACAATATCTCTCCTCATCCGCCTCCACCAATACTGCTGTCTCAGATCCTGATACATCTTCGCGGCACCCGGATGAATGGAATACCGCGAGCTGTGAGCCTCTGCTAATATCAACTCTCGAAGACCATCCACATTGGGCACACAAATACGGCCCTGCATCCTCATAACACCGTCATCACCAATAGTCACATCCCTGGCATCATCTCGACGGACCCTATCCTGAAGTACTAACAAATGCGGATCATCATACTGCCGAGCTCTAATCTGATCATAAAGAGAAGACCGGGAAGCCATGCTAGCTAATACTCACGGAGGGTCTGACAAATCCAATCTCACCAACTGACCCGCTAAAGCCTGAACATCAAGTGCTAAAGGTCGTTCTGCTGCTGAAAGGTAAGCTAGACTCCCCAAACTCTCGGCCCTGCGACTCAAAGCATCGGCCACTACATTGGCCTTCCCCGGATGATACAAAATAGTGAGGTCATAATCCTTGAGAAGCTCTAACCATCTCCTCTGACGCAAATTCAAGTCCTTCTGCCTCAGCAGATACTGCAAACTACGATGATCAGTGAAAATCTCACACTGCACTCCATACAAATAATGCCGCCAAATCTTCAAGGCATGAACAATGGCAGCTAACTCAAGATCGTGCACTGGATAATTCTTCTCGTGCACCTTCAACTGTCTAGACGCGTAGGCAATCACCCTACTGTCCTGCATCAATACCGCTCCCAAACCAATTCTAGAAGCACCAAAATAGACTGTGTAAGAACTCGAACCAGTAGGAAAAACTAGTACCGGAGTTGTGGTCAATGCTGACTTGAGCTTCTGAAAGCTCTCCTCACACTCATCAGACCATCTGAATGGAGCACCCTTCTGGGTCAATCTGGTCAAAGGCGAAGCAATAGAAGAGAATCCCTCCACAAAGCGACGGTAATATCCAGCCAAACCAAGGAAACTCCTAATCTCTGTAGCTGAGGACGGTCTGGGCCAACTTNATGCTCTTGCCACGAGTATCCAATTCCGGGTGTCCCAAATCTAGTAAATTCGATTACATAATGTAAATAACACTTTAAGGAATCAAAATAGCTAATTAATTCGAATCTAATAAGCGAAATTAGGAAATTCGCCCAAAAAGTCCCACGGGCCCACGTCTTGGAATCGGGTAAAAATTACATTTTCCGGACCCCCATTCACTCACGAGTCTAACCATATAAGAATCTATCAAATCGGAGGTCAAACACCCAAGCAAAACTCAATAATTTGGTCTATGAAGTTCTNCCCAAGAAAGCTACTGAACCAAGCCAAAACTCACACTTGGAGAATTTTGCATAAAGCTTCTCCTACCTCAACCTTTGTAACACAACTCTCAAATGCTGAGCATGCTCTTCCTGGCTACGAGAATAAACCAAGATGTCATCAATGAACACAATGACGAAAGAATCAAGGTAAGGCTGAAACACGCTATTCATCAATTGCATGAACGCAGCTGGTGATAGCTCAACGGAAAAGGATAAAGATTTAGAAANAAAATGGTGAAAATAGGCTTAAACCCTCGAAATGGGTTTAATATTCTGCCCAGGCCTAAGTTGTAAAGTGCGATCGCGGACTTAAGGATGCGATCGCACAGGGTAAACCTCACCTCTCTGCACAGCCCTCCAAATCTGAGATGTGAACTGAGTACCTCTGTCAGAAATGATAGAAACTGGAACCCCATGCAATCGGACAATCTCCCTAATGTACATACCACCTAACCGCTCTGAAGTATAAGTAGTACCAATAGGAATGAAGTGCGCGGACTTGGTCAATCTATCCACAATGACCCAAATAGCATCAAAACCCTTCGAAGTTTGTGGAAGCCCAACTACAAAGTCCATAGTGATCCGCTCCCACTTCCACTCCGGAATATCTAACCTCTTAAGTAATCCTCCTGGTCTCTGGTGCTCATACTTGACCTGCTGGCAGTTGAGACACCGTGCTACATACTCAACAATATCTCTCCTCATCCGCCTCCACCAATACTGTTGTCTCAGATCCTGATACATCTTCGCGGCACCCGTATAGATGGAATACCGCGAGTTGTGGACCTCTACTAATATCAACTCTCGAAGCCCATCCACATTGGGCACGTAAATACGGCCCTGCATCCTCATAACACCGTCATCACAAATAGTCACATACCTGGCATCACCTCGATGGACCCTGTCCTGAAGTGNGGAGAAGCAAGACAAGATTGTTGGGCTTCAATGGGAGATCAAGAAGGCACTAATGGTGGAAGAACAACTCAAGAATTATGGAGATGATTTAGCTAAGTGCTATACTCATTTCATGGTCCAATTCCAAATCCAAGAGGAGGTATATTGGGGTCCAAGCACCAGTCAAAGAGGGCCTCGATTAGGCATCTAAATCACCATAAATCAGCTCAAGGAGGGGCGGCCAAGACATAGGACAAGGAGTTAAAGTTCCTTATTTTATTTCCTAGTTTGTTAGGCCATATTTGATGCTTTCCTAGGTAGTTAAGGTTTTGTTTTTATTTTCCTAAGATTATTTGAATTACTTTCCAAGATTGATTCGGTTTTTTATTTTCTATTTTACCTTTTCTTATGGTAGTTGGACTTGTTGTCCAAAGTAGTTTAGGACTTTATTTCCTTAAATTTTAGGTAGAATTTCGTGACCCCCTCCATATATAAAGGGGTATTTTCTTGCTTTTAGACTTGGATTATTATCAATAAAAATGTGAGATTTTTCTTGCACTTTTGTGTGTGGCTACTCTTGAATTTATTCTTCAACCTTCAAGACTCAATTTAAGGTGGTAAGATTAAACCCTTTTTGAAATCTTAGATCACTTCTACATATTCAAGAAATGTGATAAGTTTAGGCTTATTTTTTTTCTTGTTATTCTAAAGGGTCGGGTTTCACAATCTATTTCTTATTTTTAATTTTGTACCAAAGGCGATTAGTTCTTTGTTAGCTAATTGTTGTTGTTAGGATTCAACTTCAAGAATAGACTTCTTGAATTCAAGAAACTCTTTCTTGAATTCAATCTATCTTTAATTTTCCGTAATTTTTTTGTTTCTTTATTTTCTTTTAGCTTCCGCACGTTTCTTGATTTTTTCTTTAGTAATTCTTGGACCCCTATCGTGTTGTTATCGTGTTTCTTGATTTTTAAAATTAATGTGGATTGTATGAATGGTTAGTGATGTCGTTTGGGTTAACTAATTCACCAAGTATATTCATGAGCATACCAGACTCGCAATTGAGAGGAAGAATGAGCAAACAACTCTACGAAGAAATAAAGGTCGAAAACTAGTTATCTTTGAGCCAGGTGATTTTGTTTGGTTTCATATGAGGAGGAGAGATTTCCTTCAAAAAGGAAGACAAAATTGCACCCTAGAGGAGATGGGCCTTTTAAAGTACTTGAAAGGATTGGAGATAATGCTTACAAATTGGACCTTCCAGGTGAGTTTCAAGTAAGTGCTACTTTCAATATTGCTGACTTATCCTTGTTTGATGTAGGTTCAAATTCGAGGACGAATTCTTTTCAAGAGGAGGGAAATGATAGCTCAACGGACAAGGATAAAGCTTTAGAAGCACTAAGAAGGCATTCACAAGGTCTCAAGCTAAGGAGAAGCAAGACAAGATTGTTGAGCTTCAATGAGAGATCAAGAAAGCACTAATGGTGGAAGAACAACTCAAGATTATGTAGATAATTTAGCTAAGTGCTACACTCATTTCATGGTCCAAGTCCAAATACAAGAGGAGGTAGATTGGGGTCCAAGCACCAATCAAAGAGGGCCTAAATTAGGCGTCTAAGTCACCATAAATCAGCTCAAGGAGGGGCGGCCAAGACATAGGACAAGGAGTTAAAGTTCCTTATTTTATTTCCTAGTTTGTTAGGACATATTTGATGCTTTCCTAGATAGTTAAGGTTTTGTTTTTATTTTCCTAAGATTATTGGAATTACCATCCAAGATTGACTTGGTTTTTTATTTTCTAGAGTTTTACCTTTTTTTATGGCAGTTGGACTTGTTGTCCAAAGTAGTTTAGGACTTTATTTCCTTAAATTTTAGGTAGAATTTCGTGACCCCCTCCCTATATAAAGGGGTATCTTCTTTCTTTTAGACTTAGATTATTATTAATAAAATTGTGAGATTTTTCTTGCACTCTTGTGTGTGGCTACTCTTGGATTTATTCTTCAACCTTCAAGACTCAATTTAAGGTGGTAAGATTAAACCCTTTTCGAAATCTTAGATCACTTCTAGATATTCAAGAAAGGTGATAAGTTTAGTCTTATTGTTGTTCTTGTTATTCTAAAGGGTCGGGTTTCAAAATCTATTTCTTGTTTTTAATTCTCTACCAAAGGCGATTAGTTATTTGTTAGCTAATTGTTGTTGTTAGGATTCAACTTCAAGAATAGACTTCTTGAATTCAAGAAACTCTTTCTTGAATTCAATCTATCTTTAATTTTCCGTCTTTTTTTTTGTTTCTTTATTTTCTTTTAGCTTCCGTACGTTTCTTGATTTTTTATTTGTTAATTCTTGGACCCTATCGTGTTGTTATCAGCTGGGGCATTGGTCAACCCAAATGACATAACCAGGAACTCATAATGACCATATCTGGTCCTGAAAGCAGTCTTCGGAATGTTAGAATCCCGAATCTTCAACTGATGATACCCAGATCTCAAGTTAATCTTGGAGAACACTCTAGCTCCCTGAAGCTGGTCAAACAATTCAAACAGATACTGATTCTTCACCGTAACTTTATTCAGCTGTCTGTAATCAATACACATGCGCATGGAGCCATCTTTCTTTTTCACAAACAACACCGGTGCACCCCAAGGTGACACACTAGGCCGAATGAACCCCTTATCTAGGAGTTCCTGAAGCTGCTCTTTCAATTCTTTCAACTCCGCTGGTGCCATGCGGTGAGGTGGAATAGATTTAGGCTGGGTGTCTGGCACCAGGTCAATACCAAAATCAATATCCCTGTCAGGTGGCATGCCTGGAAGGTCCGCAGGAAATACGTCCGGAAAATCACAGACCACAGGAATAGAATCAACAGAAAGAGTCTCACTACTAACATCCCTCACAAAATCAAGATAAGACTCACACCCTTTCTCAGCCATACACTGAGTATTCAAATAAGAAATCACTTTACTAGGCACATGCTCTATAGACCCTCTCCATTGAACTCCCAGAACTCCGGGCATAGATAGGTTCATGGTCTTAGTGTGACAATCAAGAATAGCATGTCACGGGGATAACCAATCCATGCCCAGAATCACATCTAAACAGTAGGTCCACTCGGGTCTCCAGACCCCCAATAGATATCACACACGACTGATACACACGGTCCACAACAACAGTATCGCCCACCGGAGTCGACACATGAACAGAGGTAACTAAAGACTAACGGGGCATATCCAGAAAATTGACAAAATATGAAGAAACATAGGAATATGTAGAACCATGGTCAAATAAAGCCAAAGCATCTAGGCAACAGACTGAGACAATACATGCGATCACTGCATCGGAGGCCATAACATCCAGCCTGGCTGGAAGTGCATAAATACGTGGCTGGCGTCCACCTGCTCGACCTTCCCCTCTAGGGCGGCCTCTAGCTGCCTGACCACCACCCCTTGCTGCCTGGGTAGGTGGTGAAGTGATAGGGGCTGAAGTCGAGGGCTGAACCCTCTGCTAAGATGAACTACCAGGACAACGAGGACACTGCCTCCACCCATGTCTGAACTCTCCACACTCAAAACAACCACCTGGAGCTGGAGATGGAGACTGATGAGAACCCTTGCCACCATGATAACCATCGGATGAACCATGCACAGAAGAACCTTGATATGATGATGCTCTGGAGGAAATCTGAGCTGGAAGGTCACTAAAAGATGAACGTCCCTGATGAGAATTGTAGGGACCCTGCCCCGAAGATGCACAACTGTAAGCTGGGCGAGCTGGCTGTGGATGTCTAAATGGACGACCTCCGTTGTGCTGAAACTATCCTCTAGAAGGGGCATCACTGAAGCTACCTGATCCCCGAGGACTCTTGGCCTCCCTCTCCTCACGCTCCTGCCTACGAACTGACTCAATGTCCCGAGCAATTTCAACTACCTGCTCAAATGTAGCTCCAGACACTCTCTCCCTAGTCATCAAAATCCGAAGCTGATACGTGAAGCCATCTATAAATCTCCTGATCATCTCCCTATCAGTAGGGACTAACTTAGAAGCATGTCTAGCCAACTCGGAAAACCTCATCTCGTACTGAGTAACTGACAACTCTCCCTGGCGCAGCTGCTCAAACTGCCTGCGTTGCTCCTCTCTATGGGATTGAGGGACATACTTCTCCAAAAAGATCGTGGAGAACTGCTGCCAGGTGAGTGGTGCTGAACCAACTGGCCTACGCCTCTCAAATGCCTCCCACCTAGTGAAAGCAACACCAGCAAATTGAAATGTAGCAAACGAGACCCTAATGGTCTCCAAAATACCCACAGTACGTAGTATCCTCTTGCATTTATCCAGAAAGCCTTCATCCCACTCTCTGTGCCACTGAAAGTCGGAGGCTGAAGTCTACTGAACCTCTCCAGCCTACGCTGCTCATCCTTGGGCATATCTGAAACCACATAGTCCTGAATAGGGGCAACCGGCTGGGCTGGAACTACCCCCGGTGCCTGAATACCCTGTACAGCCTACTCAGGTGTCCGGGCAGCTGGAGTCTGAATGCCTCCCCCAGCCTGAGTTGCAGTGGCAGTAGTAGACATAGCAACTACCTAAGCCAAACTGGTACACACCGTCAATATCTGAGCCAGGGTCTCCTGAAGACCCGGAATAACAATAGGCATTGCCGGTGCCGGTGCCTGAGCCTGTCCCGCTGGAGCACCCTCGGCGGGAACCTGATCCTGAATGAGAGGGGTATCATGTGGTACTGTCCCGGCTGCTGGTCCCCTAACCCCACCACGGCCTCGACCCCTTGTGGGTCTGGCTGGTGTCTGGTCACCCTGATCGGTAGTGCGTGTCCTCACCATCTGTGAGAGAATGAAACAACAGTAGTTTAGATTTCAAGAACCAATAGAATGGAACGAAAGAGTTCAAGAAAATGAGATTTTTCCTAAGAGTTATGTAGCCTCTCGAAGATAAGTACAGACGTCTCCGTACCAATCCGAAAGACTCTACTAAACCTGCTCATGATCATTGAGTCCTATGTAACCTAGAGCTCTGATACCAACTTTCCACGACCCCAAATCCTAACAGGTCGTGATGGCGCCTATCGTGGAACTAGGCTAGCCAACCATCACATAACTACACATTTGATCTATTATAATATTTCGAAAATCAATAATAATCATCAAACAAAGTATAAAATAATTTCTTTAAATCTTTACGCCGCAATAATAACCTAACAGTCTAAACAAATCCCCCAAGACTGGAGTCAACCGATCACGAGCATCTAAGAAATAAATTAACTCTGCTCATGTCATAATAATGTATATGAATCAAATACTAAGTACTAAATGAAGAAGGGAAGTGGAGAAGCTGCGGACGCTGGATAGCTACCTCGAAATCCCAAACGCTGATGACAACGAGCTCGAACGACTACTGCTCCGAACCAGTACCTGGATCTGCACACACGGGTGCAGGGAGTAATGATGAGTACACCAACTCAGTAGTAATGAAAATAAATCACAATCTGAAGTATATGAACACACATCACAAAACACCAATCCACAAAAAGTAAAACATCAAGTCTCAATACAGTATACATAAGTTCGAAAACCAGTTTCCATAAAATCCTTTTGAAACAAGTATATTTCAATATATCTCAGTAAAACTCTCAGCAATATCAGTTTGAAAAATGAAGTGAATCATAGTCAAAACTCAGTAAAATATCATCATAAAACTGCCCCTCAGGCCATAATCATCACTCGTAACAATTTCCCTCAGCACCTCACCATCACTTAGTATCAGCTCTGCGGGCAACCTCACTGTCACTCATGCCTCCCAATCACTCATCATTCATCACTCAACACTCGCACTTAGTAGGTACATGCGCTCACTGGGGGTGTGTACAGACTCCGGAGGGGATCCTACAGCCCAAGCGCTATAAACAAGCCAAATCATGGCATCAATCACTCTCAGGCACTCGACCTCTCTCATATCATAACATCCTCATAATATTGGCCCTCGACCTCACTCAGTCAGACACTCCCAGCATACCATTCAGGCCATAAATAAAACGGGGTTCTCGACCCAAAATAGTATCTCATTTCAAGAAAGAGTAATATTATCAAATAAGAGTGTCAACAATTTCACAAGAAAGACTGAGTGTAAAATCATAGTTTCAAAGTGAGGAATATCACTAAAATAGCCCTCAAGGGGTTAGGCCCCAAACATGGCTTACAACCCAAGTATAACAAAACATAGTAATACTAATAAACATATGCTTTAAAAGCGGTTTCACAACTCAATAGTTGCCTAAAAAGATACATTTTCCAAATTTCTAATTCGTGCAGCCCCACACTCGTCATCTAGTGTGTGCGTCACTCTAAATCCGTGAAAGGATGTAAAGTCCGGGGTTTCATACCTTCAGGACAGGATTTAGAGACATTACTTACCTCAAATTAGCCCGAAAAGCTATTCTGCAACACGCTTGCCTCTCGAATCAATTTCTGAGTGCTCCAAATCTATAAATATCAGATCTTTCTCATCAAATTATGCGAAGGGAATGAATTTCAATTGAAAAATACCAATTTTAGCACAAAACCTGAAATTAGCCAAAACCCAACCTCAGTGAACGCGTCTTGAAACTCGACAAATATTATACCAAAATATTCTTCATCATCTCACGAGTCCGTACATATAAAGAACTCTAAAATCGGAGTTCGTTTGACCCCTCAAATCATCCCCTAAAGGTCTCAAAATCTCAAGCCCTAATTCCATCTTTTTCTACTGATTTTCATAAATTAAACGATGATAATTTGACCCTTAATCACATATAATCGAGTTTTAGGGTCCAAAATCCTTACCTCAATGAAGAACAATGATTTTCTATCGCCTCAAAAGCTTCTTCTTGTTAAAAAATGGTGGAAAAGTGGGTTATGGTCGCAGAGGGTTTTAATTTATACTTCCCAGGTCCGGACACTGTGCGATCGCGACTCCATGAGTGCGTTCGCGAAGCACGCCAAGTCCTACCCTACGCGATCGTGTAGCTACACCCCCGCTCGCACAGAACAATCAGTCAACCCCTCCCCACGCGCCAAGACCTTATGCGATCGCGCCCAGCCAAACGCGACCGCACTGGCTTCCTCACTCCTCTCTCTCCGACGGCGACCTTGTACCTGCGGTCACATAGAGTAATGTTTTGGGCCTCACCAATTAACCTGTGTGATCGCATACATCACCCCGCGATCGCATAGAAGAATCACACCTGCAACACACCAGCAAAACAACTATTTTTCTAAGTCCAAAAGTGCCCTTAACCCCCGAAATCAATACCGAGCCCCTCGGGACCCCAACCAAATTTACCAACACATTATAAATGATCATTCAAACTTAGTTGCACTCTCGGAACACCAAAAATAACATCAAAACACCAAAATCACGTCGGATTCAAGCCTAAGAACTTTAAAATTTCTAAAATCCACCAACGATGCCGAAACTATCCAACCGATTGACCTGAAATTTTACAGACATATCCAAAATGACATTATGAATCTATTCCAACTTCCGGAATACCATTCCGACCCCGATAGCCTATTTTTCACTACCGACCAGAAATCACCAAAAACTAACTTTCACTAATTCAAGCCTAATTCTACACCGGACATCACAAAATTATTCCGAACACACTCCTAAGTCCCAAATCACCTAACGAAGCTATCCGAGCTATAAAATCCGCATTATGAGGTCGTTTACCAATAAGTCAACTCTCAGTTGACTTCTCCCACTTTAAGGCTATTCTTAAAGACTAAGTGACTAAATTCTCACTACAACCATTCCGATTCCGAGGCTACCAATACTAACACATCATAAACAGTATAATTAACCTATGACGAGACAATAACAGTAATTATAATGCAAGTTCTACGTAACGACCGACCGGATCGTTACAAATAGAAGGGAAAATTTGGAAGGTTGTAGATCAACAACAAATTAGTGTATGATTCATGATTTTGATACTAAAAGATGGAGACAAAGTAGATATGAGCAGTGTTTTAAAAAGCATGGGCGTAAGGCGAGATATTTATCTAACACGAGGCGAGGTATAAGCCTTGAGACGCAGGGTGAAAGCTCTGTGGGTATTAATTTTAAATATTTAAAAATTAAAAATAAATATATAAATAAACAATACATTAAAATTAAAAAATTGAAGAAAAATAAAATTAATAGAAAAATGTATATATCTATTATAACATGCTACCATGTGCACAAACCTTACAAAAGAATATTTTTTTACCTTGAAAAAGTAAAAGAAGTAAGGATGCATAACATCTATAACATGACTATGATGGAACATAAGTATAGTTGTAAAAATAATGTTTTAGTTCTAAATAATTTAAAGAATTAAAAATAAAAATAAAATAATGTTATTATCTAAAAGCCTAAAACTATATAACATATCACAAATACTTATTATACTACCAGAACAGAGTCTTCAAAACAGTATATAAACTAGAGTGATACCAAAGAAATTCTAAAACCAAACACAAAATTAAGGAAAAGAAACTTGAAGGAAATTAAGCATAAATAAGAAAAATGCCAACGTGGAAGAGAGTAAAAACTAAAGATTTTTTTTTTTGAACTTCATATTTAGCGGACAAAGGTCTAACATATATTTATTACTCAGTAAACGACAAAGAGAAAAAAAAAAGAAATTAGGATAAATTTTTTTGAAAATGTTGACTTTTAAGATTTTTAGTTTGAAAATTTACTATGAGTTAATTTTTGAATATTTAATTTTAAAAAAGAATCTATTAAGCAATTTAGCCTCAAATTTTGGAATTATTTTTTGGGGTTTACGCCCCAAATGTACACCCAGAACATTGGGACTTATGCCTAAGCGAACGCCCAGAAGGTTGGGGTGTATGCCCCACGATACTTACGCTTCACCAGTACGCTTCCGTGCGATTTTGGTACTCCTCGCCCCAAGTTTTGTCTTGGGGCTCGCCCAGACCATCCCTTTTAAAACATGGTTACATTTATAGCATAACGTATACCTAGTTTGGTTGCAATGTTGCATCTTCTTATAAATATATTGTGCTATTCACACAAAAAATGCGAAAAATAATTTATTATCTTATGTGAAATATGATATAAAATAAGTATATACCATCTATATATATATATAGGTGGAAGACAAAAAAATGCATTAAGTAGCTCTTGTATAATAATAATGCTTTCATTATTAATTAGTGCATAATAATTCTTTCATTATTAATTATTGCAAAATAATCACTGCATAAATAACTTTTGCATGACTAATATTTACATTGCTAATTCCTACATAATTTGTCTTGGAATCAAAATAGTCCTAAAATATTTTAAAAAAGAAAAAACGATTGTGAAAGGAGGCAGTCCAACAAAAAAAGAAAGTATGGAGGCGGAGAAATTGTGAAAGCAGAGAGTGCAGATAAATAGCAGTCGTTCACCTAAAACCCTAAACCCTCTCCTAAATCGCGAGTGCAGCAGAAATGGGGAAGAAGAAGAAGAGAGCCGAACGAGAAGCTGAATCGGAACCTCTAAATACAGAAAACATCAATCTCGCGAATGGGGGTTTGCTGGAGGAGCAGAGGAAGAAAAAGAAGAAGAAATCGAAAGAAAACGTGTTAAAGAAAGAAATAACGACAGTTTCCATAGCATTACCTGGCTCTATCATTGACAACACTCAATCACTCGAACTCGCCACACGGGTAACTTCCTAATCTTCATTATAATCTTCTCTTTCTCATCGAGTTTCTTTTACATAAGAAAATGTTTAATACACACAACAACAACGACTATGCCTCAATCTCAAACTAGTTATGCTCTGTTGTATAAATCGTAATTATCCATTCTACTACATTTGAACCGGCTTCATACCCAATGTAGTGTCAAGCGTGTGTTTATTAGAATGTGTCTATGGGGATTTAACTTAATTAGCAGCCACTCCATTCCATATGGACCCGTTTCGGTTGTTGTGTTAGCAGCAGCGTAACTAGCCCTTTGGTATGAACCTAGTATTTTGGACGTGGAGCAAAATATATATGTGAAACCCCACTTAAATTTTAATTATTGTTAGATTTGAACTCATAATCTTGAAGATAAATGAGTTCAGTGCTAAGACTCTTAAAGGCCTAACCTATCAAGTTAAAATCATTGATTTGCCTCTTGTTGTGTGTACCTAGAAAACGTCCCTACACATTGATTATCAACTAATACTACTAGTTTTTGGTACTGCATCCCACCTCCTTTATCAGGGTTTGGCACTGGCAATGGAAGCTCATAGGGATGGAGTTAGATGAAATAATGTTTGAGAGGAAACCAAAAGTTGGAAATGATAAATGCATACAATACTTGATTTTTTATGCAACTTATGAAGTGTTTATGGTTCACCATCCAAGTGTTCTAGTAGTTTTTAATTCTGTTACTTGTCTTCTAATTATTTGTTATTTTTCTATCTTATATGAGCAGTTGGCCGGCCAGATTGCTCGTGCTTCCACCATTTTTCGGATAGATGAGGTGCTCATATTTGGCAAGTTATTGATTTGATCATTCGTAGATTTTGTTTAGAGAATTGGTATATCTTTCACTATGTGGACGTCATACCTATATGTTCAACATATACTATACAAAATATCTAATTTGGTTATGTGTGGTTCAAAAGTGAAACAACTTGCAACTTTGAGTGCTGAAATGAGTTGTAAGGTTTTTTCTTGAACAGGTTGTTGTATTTGACAACAAAGGTAGTTCAGTGGACGGTTCAAATCCGACTATGGAGGACGAGTCACATGATGATGAAAATGGTGCTGCATTTCTTCTAAGGATTTTGAAGTATATGGAGACACCTCAATATCTTCGGAAGAGTCTTTTCCCCATGCATAACAATCTAAGATTTGTGGTGAGGATCACCTCCTGAAATTATAAGAAAAATGTTAAAAATAGTGTGGTTTGCTTGAATTATGAAAACTAGTTTTATTATTTAAATAAGTTACTATTGTGTAATTGAATAAATTTAATTCAGTACTAGATGGTGCTTGATTATTGCTTTGAGAATTGATTTTGATATATTTACTTTTTGTACGGTAACCGAACAAAGGTTGTGATTAACAATACTATTTTAATGATTTAAAAATAATACAATTTTGATGAGGTTTACTAATTAAGTGCACTGAAATGTCCAAACCAAACAGGCTTAAATTGAATCAATTTCATGATTCTGAATCTTAAATTCACTATTTGTATTCAGGGTTCATTGCCGCCACTTGATGCCCCACACCATTTGCGGAAGCATGAATGGGCTCCCTATCGAGAAGGTAGCATCCTAAAGAATACCCCTATCATTTGCATGTTTGTTACGACTTGCACACTAGCAGAAGATCAAAGAACTAAAAGGACCTTGCGCTCAGTCACTTATTAATTATTAATTTTCTTCTTTGCTAAACTCTCCTATAATGAATGTGTTTCCATATTATGCTTACAACCACATTCTCACTTCCATATCTTGCAACATCTTCGAAATGTTGATGTTTAGAAGAGAATAGCAAAATAGATCTTATATGTAAATGTTGCTCTCCATATAAAAGCTCAGACTATCTTGATTTCCATTTCCCAGTATCCTCCATTGGGGAGGTCTGGCACACATAGTTTTGGCCCTTGGATCAGCAAAGGTGTGATTGAGATGGTATTTGATATAAGTGTTTATTTTTTTAACTTTTAAGTTGCTCTCCCCAATAGTGCGATCATACATGAAAGTGATGAACAGTGTGATCATATATGAAAATGATGGCTTTTTGTTTGGCATATATGTAGATAATTACGTGTGCATGGCTGTGTGCATGTACTTGTCTCTGTCTATTGCATTGGCATTTGATCGAGTTATTGGTGGATATGGATTCTGGCCACTTGAACAGTCTATATGGTGTAGGTGTATAATTAAAAAATATCTATGTCTCTATTTGTATATGATATATGGTGTGACGGTGCAAAGTTTGTTGCATATGATGGCTTACACTTGATCTCTGAACTTCAGGTAGGTCCTGTTGAAAAATTCACTTTACTGATGCTACAACTTTGCACCTGTCTATTGTCTTTAGCTAATGTATCTTGACCAAAAATAGTTATTCTGCTTGGCATTGAAGCACAATTTTTCTTGCGTATAGTTACCTAAGTTCAAGAGTTGGAATATAAAAATTCTAGAAGACTATTATAATGTAATGGTCTGTTTTGTTTTCAAACCAATCATGTTCCGGGTCAGTTTTCAAAGATATAGTAAATGGATAATGGTGCAGAGTTTGGTGCATATGATGACTTACACTTGATCGCTGAACGTCAGGTAGGTCCTGTTGAAAAGTCCACTTTACTGATGCTATAACTTTGCACCTATCGATTGTCTTTAGTTGATGTATTTTGACCAAAAAATAGTTATCTAGTTAGGGATCGAGGCATAGCTATTGTGTATAGCTACCTAAAAACAAGATTTGAAATACAAAAATTCCAGAAGTATCAAAATTTAAGGGCCTGTTTGGTTGTCAAACCAAACATGTTTCTTCTTTGTTTTCAAATATATGGTAAATTGGGTATGGTGCAAAGTTTGATGCATATGATGGCTTACACTTGATCGCTGAACTTCAGGTAAGTTCTGTTGAAAAATTCTATTTACTGATGCTATAACTTTGCACCTATCTGTCTTGATTAAAGAAAAAACACTTTGCACCTGTCTGTTGTTAAAGATGGAAATATAGTAAATGAAAAAACTAAGGGCCTATTTGGACTTAATGCGAATCTTACATTACATGTTTAAATATACCTTATTTTCCCTATCTATCAATTAAATATCTTTCTTCTCCTTGTAACATCTTTTCAAAATAAATTCTCAAGTACTTTTGTGATCTGGTTATCCCTTTTGCTTATCGTGCTGTGTCGTGATCTAAATATCATCTTGACGCACTTGCTGGATAGGTAATACCTCGAGACATCTTTTTCTGTGTCTAGGTGTCACATTGAAGAATCGAAGTTTAAAATCTGGGAGCACACTTGTTGACATCGGGCTTAGCAAGGTACTTCATGCTCCAATTTCGACGTGCTGTCTTACTTTGTGTACAGGCTTGTGGTTGCTACTTTTTTCCTTGTAGTGTAGCTGTTGTCATCATGACTCATACCGTTTCTGTAGCTGATAGGCAGATTCACTTTGAATGTTAAGAAGCGTATGCATGCAAATGAAAGAAGAATCTACTCACTAGCAGAGTTTGTAACAGTAATACAATTGGAGCTACTCTCATATGTCATTTCTATTTCATATTCTTCAGATTGGCTGTTACAGTTATCATTGTTTTGATGAAATATTGTTAAGATGGGCTTAGATATGAATGAGAACAACTTGACCTGGAATGGGGTTTCAAGATATTGGTAAAATGGTATTAAATATGGGCTATGAAAAAGAAACCACATAGAAGCTTTATGTAAATTAGGTAATATTATTATTCTCTTTTGATTTATTGATCTTTAATTGCTTTCAAAAGCTAGAACTTTACCATTTCCTAGGGTCCTTTTTTTCTTCAAAATATGAAGTTGGTCAGAAAGAATAGGATACATGGAGATGGAGTACCTATGTGGATTTGGTCACCAGTTTAATGTGAAGCTAAGTGTAGATTCTTTATCAGTCTTTGAGGAATGTGAAGCTTAGTGTAGATTTTTTTCATTCTATGAGGAATATTTGGCTTGATGTTCAATCATGAGGTTGGAGCGCTGAATGACCGAATTGGGGCCTTTGTATGCAGTGCTTTGGCATTGCTTCCGTTCCCCCTTGTTTTCCAATGGTGTGATTGCTTGTAAAGCAAAAGTTCTATTTGTCATTAATAGGATGTTTGGGATTTTATTTCCCCCCTTGTCTTCAAATAAATTACTATTGCTCATCCCCGAAAAAGAAATTGAAATAGTGTTGGCATTTTCTATCAAAATTTTTGGGTTTTATGAGTTGGCTGTCAGTTTATATTGCCAGTTTTACGCAGCCTGTCGCAATTGATCAAGTCATTGACCCAGGAAAAAGGGTGACAGTGTCCATGGGAACAGAGAGAAACTTAAATGCAGGTCTGTACCAGAACTATACGACTTACATGGCTGTATATCTTGCTTTCCTTTCAATATTCATTGTGCTTTATTTGGCTGTTACATTAATTTCCAATTTTAACTCTGTTATGGCTACTCAGGAGGTGTTGATGAAGTAATCTGGTTGAATAAAATCTGTTTTTACATTGCTGGAATCTTTTTTGCAGACAAGTTTGCTGCCCCCCCCCCCCCCCCCCCCCTCTTTTTAATTTGGATATATTTCCCTTTTTTTCCCAACATGTATGTGGTGGTTTCAAAAGGGCATCTTTGCAAACCTTGTTGATGTTTATAGACTTCAATATAGTTTGTAGCTAACCCTGGCACAATGCGCTGTAACATTAAAACATTCCTAATTTCTCAAACTTATCGAACTTGCTTACATGATGTTTTAGTAAAACAACCAAGGAAGCAAATGCTTCCAGAAAACTGTCTGCAAACCTGAAGTACTGCCACTGGAACTGCTCTTTTCATTTAATATTGTTGTTCGCTACTTGAGTTCACAATTCCGTATTTCAATTCTCAGACATACCGCATCAGGTCGTCTCTTCTTCAACACCTAAGGAAGATGCAGGGATGTATTGGGGATATAAAGTACGATATGCTCCAAACATCAGTTCTGTATTTAAGAATTGCCCATACGAGGTATTTGTGGTTTAGTGTGCTCAACCCCTGCTTCAGAAGCAATGTATAGATGATAACTGTGTAACACCTCTTGTTTGATTAGGGAGGGTATGATCACTTGATTGGTACCTCAGAGCATGGTCTTGTTATGAATTCCTCGGATCTTATTCTCCCATCATTCAGGTATACCTGTCTACAGTTGGTGGTGACATTTTTGTGTGTAGGTAGCCACCTTTCTTGACTTGTGATACTTGTAGCTCAATATGTTCCTAGGCTGAATGATTTTGGAAAGTATTTCCTTTTTATCTTTATCGAGTAATGCTCTATATAAAATGTGTGTTGACCATGTGGAAAGCCATTTCACAGCAAAGGCTTCAAGGGCTAGAAAAGTGAGAACAAATAACATCTCCACCTTTGGGACTTGTTAGCAGAGAAAGCTTCTTAATGTCTTCTCATTTTTCGTTGGCTGAATTCCTTGCTATTGTGCTGTATTTGACTTAAGGACACTACTGCTACAGTGCGTAGGTTTTGGGTACTTTTGTCCCCTAGTTTCCTTTCTTACATCAAGTCATAACCCCAATGTTTTCTGCTCATAAATCCTAACCTTTACCTGCTTTCTCTATTTATATGTTCCCCTTTTTTGGGCTACCAATTCACAACTTAAAAAGCTGATGGGCTCTGTAACAGGGACCCGTTTCTTGAGTCTTGGCTAATTGTTCATGTTAAAGTGTCCATCGTTGTTTGAGGGGTATGTGTTGTTGTCTTCTCATAGGGTCTTGTGCAATTCTCACCTCATGACCTAACTTTTAGGGTTGAGTTAGATCTAATTTCCATATTCTTAATTTGGTAACAGAGAGAGACATACCATCCTTGACCTTGGTCTACTCAATGTTATGCTCTCAAGTTATGCTGTCCACGCTCTAGATGTCTAGTCCTGAGCATACGGTATGGGTTGTTGTTATCACCTCATGACCTAATTCTTAAAGTTCAGTTAGGTCTAATTTCCATATTCTTAATATGGTATCGGAGACAGACCATCCTAGATCTTGGTTTACCCAATGTTATGCTCTCATGTTATGTTATCTATGTTCCAGATGTCTAGTTCTGAGCATACAAGAGGGGCGTGTTAAAAGTGTCCCATATTTTTTAATTTTACGTGTTGTCTCTTTGTATGGGCTTAAACAATCCTCACCTCATGAGCTAGTCGGCCTAATGTTCAAACTTTTAATAGGTCATATTTGCTCTATCTTCATATCAACATTAAATAGAAGTGCTGAAGTCTTTTCTTGCTTTCTTTTCTGAACTATTTTGCGTTACGTTGAAAATTCATCCTTTTCATGGAACTGGCTTATCCTTGAAGTGAGCATTGGGCTCAAAATATTGTGTATTCATCTGTTAATGCAGTTGGATTTTGTCTTGGTTTATCTTAATCTTTAGGCACCTCCTAATTGCTTTTGGTGGACTTGCGGGGTTGGAAGAGTGTATAGAAGAAGACAAGAGCCTAAAGGTACTATTTGTGGAAAGTTATTTAATTGAATATGATAGGTCTCCAAATGTTAGAATCTTTATTTTTGATGAAATGAAGTATGTAGGTATTCCTTTATTCAAACATAGGTTTTTTTAAATGTTTGAATCTTTATTTTTATATGATCACCTTTCACGTCTTGCCCGTGAAATTAAAAGCAATTTTTCTGTGGCAAGTCGTAGTTTCTGTGACCATCTCCTAAGTCACATTTTCTCTTATTTAGTCTCTGTTCAACTTTGAGCATATAGGGACAGTATTTAATCATTCTGATGTTCCAGAACATTAACTGCTATAGTTCTAATAGATATTACAAGTGTTTAGTGAGGGAAGAAGCAGATGAGCTGTCATTGAATTGATCTTTTACCATTCAGGGAAAAAGTGCGAAGGAGGTATTTGATTTATATTTGAATACATGTCCACATCAAGGAAGCAGGACAATTCGGACAGAGGTACTTCTTCAGGCCTTTTTTATGTGTGTGTGTGTGTCAAGTTTCTAAGTCAGAGCAGCTCTTTTGCCACCAGTGAGTTATCCACTAATAGTACTTCCGACCTTTTCTGCAAACAGGAAGCCATCTTCATTTCTCTCCAGTACTTACAAGAGCCAGTCAACCGTGTTTTGCAGAAGATTTAGTACCTTGGAAATTACCAACCGCCTCAAGAACCTAGAATATATGTCAGAAGCTTCTGTATGGCCTCTTCTAAGCTCAGATATTGAAAAATCTGTCAAGGGGAGGAAATCACGAGTTTATGGCAGTTAGTGATGACTCCTCCTGATTTGGGGATTCGAGATGATTGGATTATGAGCTCAGAGAATTCACTTGGCTGTACTCTTTTGCTGCGCTGCCGCTATAAGTTTTCTACCAATGGCAGCTGAATCAAAAATATATTCCTGCCCAAACTTCCAACTTCAAACCCCTGTTTGCGTACGTCAAGTTGGGGAGTCGTCAAATTTTGTGACCTTCATTTGATAATCTTCTTCTACTTTCTCTTTTTGTACTCTCTTTTTAACATAAAACTAACAGGGTGAAAGTGAGTTTAGAAGTTTTGACTTTAGAGTTTGGTAGGCTGGGTGTCAATTGATCTTCAGGTTAAGTTGAGCTGGTTGGTCAACTATTTTTATTGTGTACCTCCAGTTCTATTATAAACCTCATGGGAGCTTCCATTCTATAATTCTTGTAATTTATAAAATGATGGAGGCTTGATTCAACGCAAATTTTCAAGTGTCAGCATCGACAACACCAACAATTCTGTCTCAACCCCAAGGTAAAGTGGGTGGGTTGGTCATATGAATTCTCATTGTTCATGTTGCTTTATTTAAGCTTTTCCTGTTCTAATATTATAAAAAAACTAGTAGTTTTTAGCACTAGAAATTTTCTTAATTTTCTATTGGCATGTCTTTGATCAGACCACGGACTCATTGACAAAATATTTGAAACAACTAAGTAGTAGGTTTCCTTACTTTTGAATGTAGATCTTGTATGCGGCCTTTTACCTCATAATCTCAACAAAAATGACTAACAGTTTAGAACTTCAAATTAATGTGCAGATTTATAGGCTGTGGTCAAGTTTCTAAAATCAGCTTATTTTGAAAAATACTTTTCTCAAAAGTGCTTTTCAAAAAATTACTTTTGGTGAGAAGTAATTTGTGTTTGGTTAATTAATTTGAAAAGCATTTTTAAGCAACAATTAATGTTTGACCAAACTTTTAAAAAGTACTTTTAAATGTATGTTTTTGAGAAGTGTTCTTCAAAAAAGCATTTTGAGAGATAAGCTACTTTTTTTTTGCTTCTATTCGAAAGTACTTTTTTCCCTTTTAACGATTTGGCCAAATACCTTAGCTTTGTAAAAAAAGCATTTTTGGCAACAAAAAGAAAATACACTTTTGGCCACGAAAAAAACTTGGCCTAACAAACTAATTAATTTTGTTTACTTATCTACTTCTCTGTTTAGATTACAAAAAGTGAATTTTATCTTCAAGCATAAATATTGTATTGGTCAAAATTTGGGCTGAATTTAATGATTGTAAATGGACGAGATGTAGTCAAGCCGAAGCCGACCACAGCTCAATGGCGAGGAGTGGCCTAAAGGAGAACTAGTGCCGAGGTCGTGTAAAAAACATAGGAAGGCAACGGTTAGAATAAGTTAATAGAATAGCGAGAAGGAATATTATTGTACTTTTTAGAGTTTCTTAGAAATATACCCTATAAATAGGAAGAGATAAGGAACAAAATGGTTCTTCACTTTTCTGATAAGAACACATTGTAAATGGTTAACCATAAAGAACATACAAAAGCTTGTCTTGTCCACTGATTCCATTGCTCAATATGCATATTTTATTCACAAGATCCAAGGATTCCTTGTCCACCTTCGTTCTCCATTATTTCACGTTGTTGTCAGAAAGGAGAATCATCCAAGTCATCTAATATTTGGGTGATAAATTCCTTATTACATTTATTGCCATTATCCATTTATTGCATATTCTCATTGCTATATTCATTAACAATCATTGAACATCTTTGGTAGGCATTCATAATTTTGGAGACGGTCATACTTCATCATTATATCTAAACTTCAGATCGTGTAGTTATTATATTTGACTAGAATTCACCCTCTATTTTCTCATTAATCAGTTTGACAAAAAGGATTTAACATTTTTTGGTAAAATAAATATAGATTAATAGATTTCAGTAACATTATATTGCAGTTTCAAACCAATTGAAGTCTCTATATAAATTGCTTGTATCTATTTCGCTGCATTGATTGAAAATAAAAGGTGGAATATCTAAAAAAAATCTTATTTTGGCGTGAATTATTAGTTGCACCCCTAAACTATTTGTGGTCTTAATTATTCCCTTGAACGTAGCTATTTGATAGTTTTTATTTTGTTGGACACTGGTGCGGTAAAGAGCCAGTTTGGGTTTATGCCGGGACGTTCGACTTTATCGACTTAGAAAAGGCGTACGATAAAGTTTCGAGAGAGGTTTTGTGGAGATGTTTAGAGGCTAGAGAGGTACATGTTGCCTACGTTAGGTTGATTAAGGACATGTATGATGGAGTAAAGACCCGTGTAAGAAAGGTGGATGGGGACTCAGACCATTTTCCGGTTATGATGGAGTTGCATCAGGGGTTGGCACTCAGCCTTTTTTGGTTTGCTCTAGTGCTGGACATACTGACGCGCCACATCCAAGGGGAAGTGTCGTGGTGCATGCTATTTGCAGATGATATTGTATTGATAGACGAAACGCGAGATGGTGTGAACTCGCAATTAGAGGTATGGAGGCAAACCCTTGGAATCTAAAGGTTTCAAGTGAGCGGGAACAAGACAAAATACTTGGAGTATAAGTTCAGTGGCCATACTCAAAGAGGGATAGGGGAGGTGAGGCTAGACTCACAGGCCATACCTAGGAGGGGGAGTTTTAAGTACCTTGAGTCTATTATTCAGGGGGGTGGGGAGATTGATGAAGTTGTCACACATCGTATTGGCGCGAGATGGATGAAATGGAGACTCGCTTCTGTTATTTTGTGTGACAAGAATGTGCCACCAAAACTTAAGGTTAAGTTGTACAAGTGGTGGTCAGATCAACATGTTGTATGGGGAAGACTGTTGGCCAATCAAGATCGCCCATTTCCAGAAGATGAAGGTAGCAGAAATGAGGATGTTGCAATGGGTATGCGCGCACACCAGGTTAGATAGGATCATAAATGAGGCTATCCACGACAAGGTGGGTGTGGCCCTATTGAGGACAAGATGCGGGAAGCGCGGCTTAGGTGGTTTGGGCATGTGAGAAGGAGGAGCACACACGTCCCAGTGAGGAGGTGTGAGAGGTTGACATTGGAGGGACTATGGAGAGGTAGAGGTAGGCCAAAGAAAAGGTGGGGAGATATTACTAGGCAAGACATGTCATAACTTCAGCAGACCGAGGACATGACCCTGAACCGAGGGTCTATTGGAAACAACCGTCTTATCCTCACAAGGTAGGGTAAGATCTGTGTACACACTATCCTCCCTAGACCCCACAGTGTGGGATAATACTGGTATATTGTGTTGTTGTTGGTGTGGCAAAGAACGTGAATACCCTTCTAAGGCGCATGGAAAAATAAAAAATCAGCTTCAAAATAAGCTATTTTCTAACTAATAATTGCCACATAATCATATATAATAATTTATTTGTTACGGTTGTATATTTCTTCTTGTTTCATTTTAATTTACAATGCACACTTTACTTCAAAGTTTTATTTTCTTAATTTCTTCTATAAATACAATGTCTATTTTTTTCCAATTGTGTGTTTTTTTATTTTTGGGTCAAATAAGTGAAAAGTTTGGCCGGAACTTCATCAATTTAGCTAAACTAAAATATTATATCTAAAATAATGGAGTACAAAATTCTTTTTATTTATACTTTAAATATAATGGCTATTCATTTTAACTTTGCATTTTTATTTTTGAGTCAAATCAGTAAAAACAATTGGCTACAATTCCATAATTTTTTTACCAAATAAAATAGTATAGCCAAAATAATGAACTTGTGATTGTGTATTTCTTTATTATTTCTTCTTTAGATGCAACAACTATGTATCCTAACTGTATTTTTTTCGGGCAAAATATGAAAATAAAAGTACTTGCTTAGAGGTCCATAATTTTTAGCTAAATAAACTTTTTAGCCTAAATAAGAAAGTTCAAACTATGTATTTTTATATTATTTTTTAAGATGCTATAAATAATGTATACTTACGGTGTATTTTTTCTTTTTAGGCTAAAATTTTAAAAAATTTAGCTGAAACTTTATCATATTTAGTCAAATTAAAAGAATTAGCCAAAATGATGGAGTTATACCCTAGTTGTATTACAAATTTTATCCGGAAAAGATGATCTAAATTGAAAAGGTAAACTATATATTTTATTATTAAAAAATATCATGTGGACAAAAAAATTTACGTCGCATATGTGTACATGTCATTTTCCTGAGTTGAGATTCTTCAAGGAGGTAACAACTATCGAATAATCAAGTTCAGGGAGTAATTAGAATTATAAATAGTTTAATTATGACCAATAAAAGTGACCGGGGAGAGAAATGACGTCATCATTCTCATTCCAAAATTGATTAAAATTGAGAGTCTTATCGTCTATATTAAATTTTAAGTTTTAATCAGCTTCTTCTTCGAGTATATGATCCTTTGGTTTTTTTTTCCCAGTGGTGCCATTGCATAGTGTAGACAATAAATTACGCCGAGTAAATAAAATCAAGATCGAAAACTATCGCAATAATCGTAGTATTTTTATTTAAAATATTTGAGTGTTACAATCTCTATGAATCCTCTCATTCTTCTTTTCAATAGTAAATAAAAGAGCCTCCGAGCTTAATCTTGAATTTTATTTTATTTTAATCCAAGTGCTTGAGGCTTGATCTTGATCTTGACATACTTTTAATCCAAGGGCTTGCAGCTTGTTTTTGAATCTTCGTCTTGATTTTTTAATCCTAAGAACACTTGAATGCTTGTAGCTTTTAGAGAAATCTGCAGCGTTTGATCCACGAGCTCCCTCTTGCTTCTTGTTATAACTTCTAGTGGTTTTTTGAGTTATGAAGACCCATATTTATAGTTGTGGAAGGGAAGAGTTGTGATAAGAACAAACTCTTTCTGACCAATCAAATTGAAGTATGACAAGGCCGCATTTGATTGGCCAGAACATGTCACTTGCACACGTGGCACAGTTTCATTGGCCTTTTAATGTGACTTGGCATGCCTTGTCATTTTGACACGTGCCATGATCCTATTGGCTCTTCTGTTTGATTTGTCATGCCACGTCATTTGACACGTGGAACCAAACTGGGCCTCTAGGAAGATGGCATATTGGGCCTAATGAAGTGGAGCTTTGGTCCTGACTGGTGTGACCCACATACCCCAGAATGTGCCTCTTGCAAAGCTTGGAGTGTTTCTTCTTCCCCTAAGCATCGCAAGATTACCCCCTCGAACGACCTTCTATATAGAGTATCTTTGTAGTAAAGAAAGCAAGGTGCACGACGACGGATTTCAGTCCTTCTCCTCGGATTTTCAGGAAGTATCCCATAGCATAAGTAGTCGATAATGGGTTGTCGCCATTCTTCTTTCTCAACTTTAGAAACAACAACAAGATGCTTGAGTTCATTTTTTTCACCTTCAGCCTCATTTGGCGGCGGTACTACCCATTTTTGGCAGACGGTAACTTTCGCTTGATCATGCGGCACTAATGATGAAGCTAGGGCAGCTAAAGCATCAACCTTCTTATTTTCTTTCCTTGGCACATGCTGAATAGTCACATCACCGAGCCACCCCATAAACTTTTTAGCGTAATCATGATATGGGCATAGTTCAGGCTTCCTAACCTCGTAACTACCCAAAATATGATTGACCACTAATTGGGAGTCACCAAAGATTTGTAATTGCAATTGCTTCATATCAACGACCATTTCAAGCCCAAGTATTAATGCTTGATACTCAGCAACATTGTTGGAACAGAGTTGTGTCAAGGTGAAGGAGTAGGGCAAGACTTCACCTTGGGGAGTGACAAATACTATACCAGCACCAACTCCCCCACGATGCGCATCACCATCTAAGTGCATCTTCCATGGAGGTTGAACTTCAATGACCATTGTGTCTTCATCAGGTTGTTCGTCAGTTAGCTCCCAATCATTAGGTATAGGGTGATCTGCCAAGAAGTACGCTACGCTTGTCCTTTTATAGCCTTTTGAGGGATGTACACGATTTCAAATTGTTGAAACTGGAGGTACCACCTTGCTAGTCAATCACTAAGGACAGGTTTTGACATCACGAACTTGATGGGATTCGCTCTAGAAACCAAACGAACGACATGAGCTTGAAAGTAGTGCTTCAACTTTTGAATTGAGAAGACTAGAGCCAAACACAACTTTTCGATTGGTGAATAATTCAGCTCGTTTGGTGTCATCATCCTGCTCAAGTAGTAAAGAGAGTTTTCTTTCCCCTCACTATTTTCTTGGGCCAACAACACTCCAACAGACCTTTCTTGTGCTGAAATGTATAATATCAGCGGCTTTCCAAGTATAGGGGTTGCCAAAAATGGTGTCTTCATCAAGTATGTTTTGATACTTTCAAAGGCATTGCTACAAGCTTGGTCCCACTTGAAAGGAACGCCCTTCTTCATGAGGCGACTGAATGGTTGGCACCTCCCAGCTAGGTTTGAGATGAATCTCCTAAGGTATGCTAGCTTTCCTTGCAAATTTTTTAATTCACGAATATCCCGAGGCTCAGGCATTTTCAAAATTGCATCTACCTTGGCTTGATCAATTTCGATCCCTCAATACCGGACAATGAAACCAAGGAACATTCCAGAAGTAACTCCAAAGGCACATTTCAATGAATTCATCCTAAGTTGGTACCTCCGGAGCAACTCAAATACCATTCTCAAGTCTTTCAAGTGGTCGCCTTTCTCTCTTGATTTTACCACCAAGTCGTCAACATAGCATTCGACATTCTTGTGGAGAAGATCGTCGAAAATATTCTGCATAGCTCTTTGGTAAGTAGCACCAGCGTTCTTCAAGCCAAAAGGCATTACCTTGTAGCAATAAATACCCTTTGGGGTATGGAATGCAGTAAGCTCTTCATCTTTTGGTTCCATGTTGGTTATAGCTCGACGAACCGTCCATAAAAGACATTACCTCGTAACCAGTAGTAGCATCGATCATCAGCTCTGGAATAGGAAGCGAGAATTCATCTTTGGGACACGCATTGTTGATGTCACGACCCAAATTCCAACCCATGTTGTGATGGCGCCCAACACAGGAGTCGGGCAAGCCAACATCAATTTACTAGTTAGATTACTTTACTTATTTAAATATTTAAGTACTTGTCAAATTTTATATTTAGAAATCATTTAAAGAAAACGGTCAAGTGAATGCAACTTGATTAAATGAACTCTAAAGATCGTTTGCCATCATATGTAGTATAGCAAAAATATTAGGAAACCAACTACGTGTGCCAAGACCTAGTGTCACAAGTCCACAGGCGACTAGTGGAATATACAAAGTAGACAAAATAAATATACAACTGTCTAAAAGGGGTAGACAGAAATATCCAAGAAATAATAAAAACTCCACAGTGTTGTTGAGGAACGTCGGGAAGAGCAACTCACCGTGTAGTCTAATCCAGTAAGTACCCTCACGATCGTGCTCCTGTATGATAACCAGATGCACCAGCCTCAGAAACTGTACAATTAAGTACATACGCGTAGCGTGAGTACATATAAACAAATATGTACCCAGTGAATATCCCGTCTAAACACGAAGAAGTAGTGACGAGAGGTAGACGTATTACTCACTAGGGTCATTAGCAATAATATGATTAGGCAGATTTAATTAGGATTAGCAATTATGGAAATCAAGTAGACATGGAATATCAAGTATGTGCACTACCACCTACCGCAAGTGCCAAATAACAACTATAATAAAAGTCCAAAGTCCCCTCCCACATAGAAAAATTTGTTTAATAATAATAATAAGACTCTCAGTCAAATACATAGCATATAGTATGCCGAGGCGTACGGCCGAAGCGACGCAAAAATTAAATGTACACTGCCGAAGGCTCGAACTGATCGAACCATAGATGCATCTATTACCCCGCTCGCGAATCGATCATGCAACGCGGTTGGCATAACATAAGGCTACCCTGCTCGCGAATCATACATGAGACATGGGTGCTCGTATACATACATAGAATTATCAGGAAATTCAGGAAATATAGAGTTCACACTTGGAAAACAAGAATCATGGCAACAACAAGATTTAATGTAACCTTCCATTTTCTCATGCTAGTTCAAGGATAATAATCGACTAGGAATACATACAGGGATACAAGTATGGCATATAAGCATGCTTGTGAGTCCTAAAGACTACCCGACATAACATAGTAGTAGCTATGCACGGACTCTCGTCACCTCGTGCGTGCGTAGCCCCTATAAATAAGGACAATTCAATCATTTATCATTACCTAAGGGGACAATTCCCTAATAAAAGGTTAGAAAGGAGACTCACCTCGTGCCGAACCTACTCCTCGGACCAAGAACGCACCCGAAACTCCAAAATCTACACCCGAGGACTCGAAACTAGTCAAATGTTATATAAATACATTAATATACACTCAAAAGTATGAAATTCTCTTACTAGCTTAGCTAATTCATCTTGAAGAAATCCCAAAATACACCCCCGGGGCCCACATGCTCGGATTCCGGAAATTTTTGAAGAAAACACTCACCCATAGCCTAAGGATCATTAATATATAGTTTTGTATGATTTCATGGTGGAAAAGTGGTGAATTTCTCTAAAGTTCATCAAAACTAGGTTTCCACTCTAACCCCTTTGATTTACACTAATTGGGTATTAATCTACCGAAGATTGATGTAATAAACCAACGTTTAAATGGAAATTACTTACCTCTTAGTAGTTAGGCCGAATACCCTCTTGGAAGCTCTCAAAATCACCTATGGTGTGGAAGAAATAGTGAAAAATGGTTAAGTCCCGAATTAAATGAGCTCACTGCCTTCAGTGACCTCGCACCTGCAGCTCGAGGACCGCACCTACGAGCCAAGGCTCGCACCTGCGGAAATTGGCAAAGGGACTGGGGATCGCACCTGCGAAGGGGTTTCCGCACCAGCGGACCCGCTCCTGCGGAGAAAGGTCCGCACTTGCGATCTGGGCCTTCTCCCTCATAGGTCACACCTGTGAGGCCTTGACCGCAGGGGCGGTCTCGCACCTGCAATCTGGTCAACCGCACATGCGGTCACACCTGACCTGGTGCACCAGCAGCTGAAGCTGCTGGTTTTTGACTCCGTTTGGTGTCCGGGAGGCACCTGGGCCCACCCCAGCCCCCGTGCAACTATACCAACTAGTCCTAAATCATATTACGGACTCGCTCGAGCCCTCGGAACACTCAAAACCACGCTAAAACTCAAAAACACTCCTCAAACCCCTAGAATCAAACTTAAGAATTTTCAAGTTCTTGAATTGGTTCCAATGCGCCGAACCGACCTATACTACTCGGAATGACACCAAATTTTGCAAGAAAGTCATAAATGACATAACAAAACTATTCTCTTTCTCGGAATTCCGTTCTGACCTCGATAACACAAAACACATTCCAAACTAAATTATGAACTTAAGGAAACTCTATTTTCATTATTTGGCGTCGAAATGCTCCCGGGTCATCCAAAACCCATTCCGAACATACACACAAGTCCAAAATCATCATACGAAGCTACTGGAATCGGCGAAACTCGATTTCGAGGTCGTTGACTCAGAATGTTGACCGAAGTCAAACTTGGCCTTAAAAGCCAATCTTAAGGAACCAAGTGTTCCTATATTACTCTATACACTTCCGAATCCCGAACCACACGTCCACGCAAGTCATGAATCAATGAAAGCCACTATGGGAAGTCTTATTTAGGGGAACGGGGTCTGAATACGCAAAATGACCGGTCGGGTCGTTACATTCTTCACCTCTTAAACAAATGTTCATCCTCGAACGGGTCTAGAATCATACCTGAAGTGTTGAATAAGTGTGGATATCTGCTCTGCATGTCCTCCTCGGACTCCCAAGTCACCTCCTCAACTGGTTGGCCCCACCACTGGACCTTCACAGCACAAACTCTCTTGGATTTCAGCTGGCGGTCATGTCTATCAATAATAGCAACTGGCTCCTCCTCGTAGCCCAATATCTCATCCAACTGAATAGTGCTGAAATCAACCACGTGAGAGAAGTCGGCGTGATATCTCCGGAGCATGGATACATGAAAGACCGGATGGACTCTTGATAAGCTGGGAGGTAGAGAAAGACCATAGGCAACCTCTCCAACATGCCTCAATGACCCAAACCGCGTCAACCTTCCGCAAGGTCCGAGGCAACCCAACCACGAAGTCCATAGTGATGCGTTCCCACTTCCACTCAGGAATGGGCATTATTTGAAGTAGGCCTCCTGGCCTCTAGTGCTCATACTTAACCTGCTGGCAGTTAAGACACCTAGCCATATACTACACAATGTCTTTCTTCATTCGCCTCCACCAGAAATGCTGCTTCAGATCACGATACATCTACCAGGATGAACAGAATACCGCGAACTGTGTGCCTCCTCTAGAATCCTCTGCCTCAAGCTATCAACATTACGAACACACAAATGACCCTGAAGTCTCAGAACACCATCCTCGCCAATAGTAACCTCCTTGGCACCACCCTAAACCACTGTCTCCCGTAGCTCTGCATAGCGTGGATCATCATACTGCCAAGCCTTAATCTCCCCCAATAACGAATACTGAGCAACTACATGTGCAAGAACTCGACGAGGCTCTGAATCTAATCTCACCAAGATATTAGCCAAGGATTGAATGTCCAAGGCTAGAGGTCTCTCCTCCGCTGCAATGTAAGCCAAACTACCCATACTCTCCGCCTTCCTGATCAAGGCATCTGCTACTACATTCGCCTTGCCCAAATGATAAAGGATGGTGATGTCATAATCCTTCAGCAACTCCAGCCACCTGCGCTGCCTCAAATTAAGATCCCTCTACTTGAACAAGTGTTGCAAGATGCGATGGTCTGTATAAACCTCAGAAGACACCTTATACAAGTAATGCCTCCAAATCTTAAGAGCACGAACAATCGCTGCCAACTCCAAATCGTGCACCGGATAATTCTTCTCATGAACCTTCAGCTGGTGTGAAGCATAATCAATAACTCTCCCTTCTTGCATCACAACACACCCCAATACAACACGTGAAGCGTCGCAATACACTGTATACATTCCAGAACCGGAAGGCAATACCAGAACTGGTGTTGAGGTCAATGCTGTCTTGAGCTTCTGAAAGCTCGCCTCACACTCGTCGGACCACCGAAATGGAGCATTATTCTGAGTTAATCTAGTCAATGGGGCTGCAATGGATGAAAAACGCTCCACAAATCGCCGATAGTAGCCTGCTAGACCCAAGAAACTCCTGACCTCTGTAGCTGTAGTAGGACGTGGCCAACCCTGAACTACCTCAATCTTCTTAGGATCAACCTTGATACCGTCTCCGGATACTACATGTCTAAAGAATACCACGGAATCCAACCAAAACTCACACTTGGAGAACTTAGCATATAACTTATGTTCTCGCAAAGTCTGGAGCACAACTCTCAAATGTTGCTCATGCTCTCCCAGGCTACGTGAGTAAATGAAAATGTCATCAATAAGACAATGACAAAAGAATCAATATACGGCCTGAACACCCTATTCATCAAGTCCATAAATGATGTCGGGGCATTAGTCAAGCCAAAGGACATCACCAGGAACTCATAGTGGCCATATCTCGTATGAAAAGCAGTCTTCGGAACATATGAGGCCCGAATCTTCAACTGATGATAGCCCGATCTCAAGTCTATCTTAGAAAACTCCCTGGCACCATTTAACTGTTCAAACAAATCATCAATGCGCGACAATGGATACTTGTTCTTGATGGTGACCTTGTTCAGTTGGCAGTAGTCAATACACATCCACATGAACCCATCCTTCTTCTTCACAAATAGTACTGAAGCACCCACGGTGATACACTCGGTCTGATAAACCCCTTATCCAACAACTCCTCTAGCTGCTCCTTCAACTCCTTAGAAGTCAAATGGTATGGGGAAATGGAAATAGGCTGAGTATCTGGAGCTAAATCAATGCAGAAATCAATATCACGATCCAGAGGCATGCCTGGAAGGTCCGAAGGGAATACATCAGCAAACTCTCGAACAACGGGCACTGAATCAATCGTCGGAGACTCGGCGGTGGTGTCCCACACAATAGCAAGATACACCAAATAACCCTTCTCGACCATATGTCGAGCCTTCATGAAGGAAATAACTCTACGGCTGCACTAACCGAGGAACCTCTCCACTCCAGCCTAGGCAACTCAGGCATGGCCAAAGTAACCGTCTTGGCATGGAAATCCAAGATGGCATGATGAGGAGATAGCCAATCCATGCCTAGGATAATCTCAAAATCAACTATATCAAGCAATAGGAGGTTCGCTCTAGTCTCGAACCCACAGAATGTGATCACACAAGACCGATAAATCCGATCTACCACTACAGAATCACCAATGGGAGTGGATACATATATATGAGAACCCAGGGACTCACGAGGAGCATCCAGAAAACAAACAAACAAGGCTGACACATATGAATAAGTAGATCCTGGGTCAAATAGCACTGATGCCTCTCTACCACATACTGAAATAATACCTGTGATCACGGCATCTGATGCCACTACATCTGCTCGGGCCAAAATGGCGTAGAATCTGGCTGGATTACCTTAAGACTGACCTCCGTTGGACTGAATAAGATCTAGCTGAGCTCTCCCTGCCTAGCCTCCACCTCTGGGACGACCTCTACCAGCCTGTCCTCCACCTCTAGGTGGCCGGTGCGCCGGTGCTGAGAAGGCGGGCTGATAACTCAGCTGAATAGCCTTGCCCCAGAACCTGGGACAAGTCCTCCTCATATGGCCTGAATCCTCACACTCATAACACCTCGCTGAAGGCATGTCCTGCTACCCTGAAGAAGACCCCTGAATAGCTGGGGGACGATGAGAACCCTCTGGCATGAAATTGAAGTAAGGACTAGGAGAACCATTATGACCTGAATACCCACCGGAGGGACCCTGAATAACTGGTGGACGGTAAGAACTCTCCGGCATGGCGCTGAAATAAGGTCTCACTGGAGCACCACGAGAAGATGGTAGAGGGGCTGAATATGGAGGCCTGCTGGGCTGGCCTCTACTGAACTGACCTCTACCCCTGGCTGGGGCACCTCTAAAATCTCTAGAAAATCTAGCTCTCTTGTCCTGCTGACCCTGCTCTCTGCTCCTCAATCGGTAACCCTCAATCCGGCGAGCTATCTCGACCACAAGATGATAAGGAGTACCCATCTCCACCTCTCGGTCCATGTTGGCCCTAATACCTGAGTGTAGCCCAGCTACAAACCTCCACACTCTCTCAGCATCAGTAGGAAGAATCATAAGGGCATGACGGGATAACTCTGAAAATCTGGCCTCGTAGTCTGTCACTGACATCTGCCCCTGCTCCAGCTGCTCAAACTGATACCGCAGCTCTTCCCTCTCAGAGAGTGGAATATACCTGTCCAGGAACATTTGAGTGAACTGCTCCCATGTGATAGTAGGGGAACCTGCTGGCCTACCAAGGATAAATGACTGCCACCATCTGCGGGCCCTACCCTCTAGCTGGAAAGTAGTGAAGTTGACTCCATGGGACTCCAAAATCCTCATGTTGTGCAGTCTGTCCCTGCACCTATCAATAAAGCCCTAGGCATCCTCGCCTTTCTCACCTCCGAAGACAGGAGGGTGCAATCGAGTCCATTTATCAAGTAGCTTCTGCAGATTGCCGTCCGCAACTGGTCTGAGCACTGGTGCTGCTACTGCTATCTGTGCTCCACCCACGGGCAGAGTACCCGGTGTCTGATATACTACAGCTGCATAACCTGCGGCCTGGGCGGTAGGGGTCTGAACACCCCCTCCCGCCAGAGATATGACAGGATCCGGTGGAAATAAATCAGCCTGGGTCATAGTGTCCATGAACCGCATCATACAACCCATGATCTCCTGAAAGCCTGGTGCAGTCATGAAATCTGCTGGAGCAGGATCTGCTGGAGGCACCTCGTCCTGCTCCCCAATTATAGGATCCTCTGGGGTGCTAATGGAGCAACTCTTGGACACCCTCGTCCCCTACCTCGGGCCGGTGCCCTCCCCCGGCCTCGGACGACAGGGGTAGCGACATCTACCGGGTCTGGAATATCAGCTGCACGAGTCCTCACCATCCGTGAGAGAATAGAAGAATGAGATTTAGTAAGACCATCAACTGCATGATAGAATAAGAATAAGGACAGGTTTCTTAACACCCTATAGCCTCCCAAAGATAAATACAGACGTCTCCGTATCGATCCGCAAGACTCTAATAGGCTTGACTGTGACTTGTGAGACATATGTGAACCTAGAGATCTGATACCATGTTGTCAAGACCCAAATTCCAACCTAGGTCGTGATGGCACCCAACACCGGAGTCGGGTAAGCCAACATCAGTTTACTAGTGAGATTACTTTACTTATTTAAATATTTAAGTACTTGTCAAATTTTAGATTTAGATATCATTTAAAGAAAACGTTCAAGTGAATGCAACTTGATTAAATGAACTCAAAAGTTCGTTTGCCATCATATATAGTATAGCAAAAATATTAGAAAACCAACTACGTGTGCCAAGACCTAGTGTCACAAGTCCACAAGCGACTAATGAAATGTACAAAGTAGACAAAATAAATATACAACTGTCTGAAAGGGGTAGACAGAAATATCCAAGAAATAATAGAAACTCCACAATGTTGCTGAGGAACGCCGGGAAGAGCAACTCACCGTGTAGTCTAATCCAATAAGTACCCTCACGATCGCACTCCGGTATGATAACCAGATGCACCAGCCTCAGATACTGTACAATTAAGTACATAAGCGTAACGTGAGTACATATAAACAAATATGTACCCAGTGAGTATCCCGTCTAAACTCGAAGAAGTAGTGACGAGAGGTAGACGTATTACTCACTAGGGTCATTAGCAATTATATGATTAGGTAGATTTAATTAGGATTAGCAATTATGGAAATCAAGTAGACATGGAATATCAAGTATGTGCACTACCACCTACCGCAAGTGCCAAATAACAACTATAATAGAAGTCCAAAGTCCCCTTCCACATAGAAAAATTCGTTTAATAATAATAAGACTCTCAGTCAAATACAATAGCATATAGTATGCCGAGGCGTACGACCGAAGCAACGCAAAAATTAAATGTGCACTGCCGAAGGCTCGAACGGATCGAACCATAGATGCATCTATTACCCCGCTCGCGAATCGATCATGCGACGCGGTTGAAATAATGTAAGGCTACCCGCTCGCGAATCATACATGCGACACAGGTGCTCCTATACATACACAGAATTATCAGGAAATTCTAGAAATATAGAATTCACACTTGGAAAACAAGAATCATGGCAACAACAAGATTTAATGTAACCTTCCATTTTCTCATGCTAGTTCGAGGATAATAATCGATTAGGAATACATGCAGGGATACAAGTAAGGCATATAAGCATGCTTGTGAGTCCTAAAGACTACCCTACATAACATAGTAGTAGCTACGCACGGACTCTCGTCACCTCGTGCGTGCGTGGCCCCCGAAAATAAGGACAATTCAATCATTTATCATTACCTAAGGGGACAATTCCCTAATACAAGGTTAGAAAGGAGACTCACCTCGTGCCGAACCTACTCCTCGGACCAAGAACGCGCCCGAAACTCCAAACTATACACCCGAGGACTCGAAACTAGTCAAATGTTATATAAATACGTTAATATACACTCAAAAGTATGAAATTCTCTTACTAGCTTAGCTAATTCATCATTCTTGAAGAAATCCCAAAATACACCACCGGGCCCACATGCTCGGATTCCGGAAATTTTCGAAGAAAACACTCACCCATAGCCTAAGGATCATTAATATATAGTTTTTGCATGATTTCATGGTGGAAAAATGGTGATTTATCTAAAGTTAATCAACCCTAGGTTTCCACTCTAACCCCTTTGATTTACACTAATTGGGTGTTAATCTACCTAATATTGATGTAATAAACCAACATTTAAATGGAAATTACACCTCTTAGCAGCTAGGCCGAATACCCTCTTGGAAGCTCTCAAAATCGCCTATGGTGTGGAAGAAATGGTGAAAAATGGTTAAGTCCTGAATTAAATGAGCTCACTGCCTTCAGTGACCTCGCACCTGCGGCTCAAGGACCACACCTACGAGCCAAGGCTCGCACCTGTGAAAATTGGCAAAGGGACTGGGGATCGCACTTGCGGAGGGGTTTCCGCACCAGCAGAGAAAGGTCCGCACCTGCGATCTGTGCCTTCTCCCTTATGGGTCGCACCTGCGAGGCCTTGACCCAGGGGCGGTCTCGCACCTGCGATCTGGGCACCAGACCTGGTGCACCAGTAGCTGAAGCTGCTGGTTTTTGGCCCCCTTTGGTGTCTGGGAGGCACCTGGGCCCACCCGAGCCCTCGTGAAATTATACCAGCAAGTCCTAAATCATATTACAGACTCGCTCGAGCCCTTGGAACACCCAAAACTACGCTAAAACTCAAAATCGGTCCTCAAACCCCCTAGAATCAAAATTAAGAATTTTCAAGTTCTTGAATTCAGTTCCAATGCGCCAAACCGACCTATACTACTCAAAATGACACCAAATTTTGCAAGAACGTCATAAATGACATAAAGGAACTATTCCCGATCTCGGAATTCCGTTCGGACCTCGATAACACAAAACACGTTCCAAACCAAATTATGAACTTAAGGAAACTCTATTTTCGTTATTTGGCGTCGAAACGCTCCCGGGTCATCCAAAACCCATTCCGGACATACGCACAAGTCCTAAATCATCATACGAAGCTACTGGAATCGGTGAAACTCGATTCTGAGGTCGTTTACTCAGAATGTTGACCGAAGTCAAACTTGGACTTAAAAGCCAATCTTAAGGAACCAAGTGTTCCTATATTACTCTATACACTTCCGAATCCCGAACCACCCGTCCCCGCAAGTCATGAATCACTGAAAGACACTACGGGAAGTCTTATTTAAGGGAACGGGGTTATGCAAAATGACCGGCCGGGTCGTTAAAGTTGAGATCCCTGAAGTCAACACATACTCGAATCTGGCTATTCTTCTTCCTTACAGGGACAATACTTGAAACCCATGTTGGGTATTTAACTTCCTGAATAAATCCAACTTCAATTAGTTTGTTAACTTCTGTTTCAATCAGGGGAAGCAAGTCCAGCCTAAAGCGCCTTTGAGCTTGCTTAACAGGATGAGCGCCATTCTTGACCGCAAGGTGATGGACTGCCACTTTAGGGTCCAAGCCATGCATCTCTTTGTAGATCCAAGAAAAGACATCCATTTACTCCTTGAGTAACTCAATATAAGTGTTTTCTTCATCAACTTCTAATAAAGCACTTAGGTAGGTGGGTCTTGGTTCTTCATCAGTGCCAAGGTTAACTTCTTTTAAGGAATCAATCGTTGCCTTCAACCCTTCCTCAAGTTCCGACAAAGCATCTTTTTCATCTTCGTCTTCTCGAGGGTCCCCACATCAAAGGATATGTGATATCATGGTGAAACATCCTCCAATTCTACATTATCCTCCATTGAAGATGGAACACCGTTCTCGCTTTGTACAGTGACATGATACAAAAAACCCACACTTTCTTCATCGTCATCACGTTCTTTAGTGTAGACCATAATGTATGGCTTCACTTTCAGTACTTCATCACAAGAAACCATGACTTTTGTTTGTCGCCTCATTCTAGAAGAAACCAAACATTGGAAATCTTTAGAGATCTTTTGAATTTTGGGCGAAGTGGGTGTTCTTGTATTTCGATAATTTCTTTGGAACTTATTCCCCTTCTTTATAATGGACCCAATATCTCAAATAAGGAAGTTCTCACAGTTGATTTTCCAAGTCTGTAAAATATGGAAGGCCTGTTAGAAGCGGCAGATTCGTCTTCTACAGTGATATAATTGCTACTCGCCCTCCTTATTGAGATGCGCACTGGTGACGACCGCTTGTATCCCAAATCTTCACGTGGTTTCCTCGTTGCAGCTTCTGATGGGAGCTTCCCTAACTTTGACGGCTCATCGGGATTGTATCCAGCTTTCGCAAATAACTTGTAAGCGTTAGGATCAAATCCTTCATTTGTTCGCTTTGTAGGGAGTGCCACATTCTGCAAACGATTTTGGGCTATGAACCCTGCAACCGGCTTTGAGGACGACTTTATCGCCTTAATTCGTTTTACCGGAAGAGTTAACTCCTTTAGCGTGTTGGTTTGGAGATTAGATGATTCGCCCTCGTCTTTCTTCCTTTTAGGGACATATTGGAGCTTAGAACTTACTTTCTTGCCAGAAGATGCACTATCCCCTCTATGAGATTTATTCACATTGGATTGTACCTCCTTAGTAACGGCTTTGGCTTTACCAATAGTCACCTCAACTCTTTTGGTTATGGGCTCATCATTTNCGGTGAATGGCTCATCATCAGCAACTATCTTCTTCTCGACTTCACCCTCATAGTATTTTAAACATTGATGGTAGGTAGATGGAACTACTTTATTCTCATGTATTCGAGGCCTTCTGAGGAAAACATTGTATGAAGTCTTCGCATCGATCACATGCACTTAATTCCATATCTTCAATAGTGATTCCCATCCTGATCGCGCCTATGGCTCTTTGCCCCCCTTGGTTGAATGCTTGGATCATCACACGACTTTCTGAGAGTTCGTTCATGGGAATACCAAGTTCTTTCACAGTGCGAATTGGAAAAATGTTCAGTGAGGATCCTCCATCAATGAAAATTCAATTTACCCTTTCATCACGCATATAGCCAACCAGGTACAATGGGCGGTTATGAGGAGTGTCACTTAGCAGAAGATCGTCATTTGTGAACATGGCTTTTTCCTCACAAGCATTAACTTCTTGAGGAGTGGACTCGATAAGCTTTTCCGAAGATGGTGCCAATGGTAGGTCATCACTCTTTTCTTTCCCTTCGTCAGTATGGCAACAATAGGCATCAATACTCCCATGGGAAATCTTCGTGCGAAACCAACTTGGTAAAAACTCCTCCAAGGTCACCGGATGTCGTGGCTTTGAGGGTGATGCACCTCCATTTTCGCTTTCTTTTCATGCTTAACTGGATTCCATCTCCTAGGCCTTTTCACCATTATTTTCCTTGTTAGTTTTTCCATTGATCCTTTTCATGGGCTCCTTTTATGGCGCCTATGACGAGTCACCAACGTCCAACCTTCATCGTCCTCAGGTTGACCGTCTTCAACTTTGTAGTTCTCCAGTAATTCTTCATCTTTACTTTCTTTAAAACTACATAATTCATCTGGACTGAATGAACCAAATGTGATCGAGACTGGGTTTGCACTTGCTTTCTCATCTTCAAGCACGATCTTCTTTTCACGAGCCAAGTCCATAACTTTCTCCTTGAAGAAAAACACTTCTCCAGAGGGTGGCTCACAAGTCGATGATATTTGCAATAATTTGGGTCATCAATTTTCCCAGCTTCATTTAGTCGCTTCATCTACGGGAGCTCAATGAGATTTAACTCGAGGAGTTCTTCAAAAATAGTTGGCACATCAGAATCCAGAAATGGGTACTCTTTCTCTTGCATTTCTTTTAGAGTTAACTTTCCACTTGGCTTATCTTGAAACGAAGTGAATTTCATACTCTGCTTTTTTCTCACCTTCATCGTGAACTTCATAGGTGATGTGTTGACATTCATAGCTTCTTTGTTTTCAGATCTTGGTATAAACTTGCTCCATTTTCTGACTTCTTAATTGTCATTCCCTTTGCGAGGTTCATAGATGGGCAGCCTTTCATTTCCAGCGGAGGCCATGCTTAATTCCATGTCATGGGCATGAGTTGCAAGTTATTCAAATGTGCTAGGCTTGACACCTTGCAAGATGTAGCGCAATACCCAATGCATGCCTTGGATGCACATCTCTATGCCAGAAGCTTCACTAAGACTGTCTTTACAATTGAGGCTTGCATTCCTCCGACGATTGATAAAGTCGATAACTGGTTCACTCTTCCGTTGACGAGTACTTGTGAGTTCTATCATACTCATAGTATGTCTCGTGCTATAAAAGCGATTGAGGAATTCTTGCTCTAGTTGATCCCAGCTATCAACAGATCCAGCCTCGAGGTATGTGTACCAATCAAAAGCATTTCCTTTTAATGAGCGGACAAACTGCTTGACAAGGTAATCTCCATAAGTCCCAGCATTGTTGCATGTCTCAACGAAGTGCGCCACATGTTGCTTTGGATTGCCTTTGCCATCAAACTGTTGAAATTTCAGAGGTTGATAGCCAGCATGCATCTTCAACATATCGATCCTCGAAGTCTACAGCTTTGCGTAGGTAAAGGAGGACTTGGAAGAAACTTCATATTTGTTTCTTATAGTCCCTTCAATAAATTCCTTTAGTTGATTGATTGGAATCATCCCTTCCGAAGAGACTGGAATTTCCTTAGTGGATGCAACTTGTCGTGGGGGAGCATCAATCTCTTGAACTTCTAGGAGTTTGCCAGGAGCATGGGTGGATTCTTCTTCCATCAAGATTCCCACCCTATCTGTTAGCTTATTGATTCTAGCATCTTGATTTTGCATGTACTTGGTCAAGCCAGCGATTGCTTCCGTCAAGTTTGCCAACTGCTCCCCCACAGATGAAGTGTTTGTCACCATGACTTGCATGATTGTCATGGACGATGGAGAGTAACATGAATTTTCACACAGATTGATCCTTGATTGGCTCATGCTATGTGGTGTAAGTTGGGAGGATCCATCACTTGAAGCGTCATCATCTTCCTTCACAGCAGAGTGCTTGGATCCGGAGAAGTCTAGCAGAGCAAGAGTTTTCTTGATCTTTTCAGCAACATCGCTTCCTCTTTCGGGTGCATTTGTGGAAGATCTTGATTCTTTTGAGGATGAAGATCCGAAAACAGGGGTAGATGCGAACGACACTTGGGGTGTTTGTTGTCCTAACGAGCTTGATTTGCTCCTCATAACTGGTCCAAAGCTTCCAAAGGTAACTTCGAGTATGTTTTCCACATCAGCATAGAACCTGGAATTGGCAGCCTTGGCGGAAGTTGAACTGGAGTTGATTTTCTTGGAAGCCATTTTGTTGTTCTTGAACTTTGGTGATTGAAAAGTTGAAATGAGAGGTAGAGATTGTCCCACTGGACGTGCCAGAATTTGTAGACAATAAATTACGTCGAGAAAATAAAATCAAGACCGAAAAATATCGCAAAAATCGTAGTATTTTTATTTCAAATATTTGGGTGTTACAATCTCTATGAATCCTCTGTTTGTTCTTTTCAATAGTAAATAAAAGAGCCTCCGAGCTAAATCTTGAACTTTATTTTATTTTAATCCAAGTGCTTGAGGCTTGATCTTGATCCTGGCGTACTTTAATCCAAGGGCTTGCAGCTTGTTCTTGAATCTTCGTCTTGATCTTTTAATCCTTATAACACTTGAATGCTTGTAGCTTTTAGAGAAATCCGCAGCGTTTGATCCACGAGCTCCCTCTTGCTTTTTGTTATAATTTTGGTTGTTTTTCTGGGTTATGAAGACTCATATTTATAGTTGTGGAATAGAAGAGTTATTATAAGAACAAGCTCTTTCCGACCAATCAAATTAAAGTGTGACAAGGCTGCATTTGATTGGCCAGAACATGTCACTTGCAAACGTGACGCGATTTCATTGGCCTTTTAATGTGACTTGACATGCCTTGTCATTTTGACACGTGTCATGATCCTATTGTCTCTTCCGTTTGTTTTGGCATGCCACGTCATTTGACACGTGGCACCAAACTGGGCCTCTAGGAAGATGGCATATTGGGCCTAATGAAGTGGGCTTATCACTTGTAACCCAAATTAATGGGCTAACCCAATGGATTAAGACTTATTTAATCTATATATATATATATATATATATAATTTCATTATATTAGCCCATAATATTAATTTGGACCAATATATCTTGAATTTATAATATAATCCAAATTATTTTATAAATTTAATTTTAATAAAATTTATATGCCTACACATAGTAACGAGAATTGATTCTAAGTAAAAAGTTGATTTATATAAGATTTTCTTTTAGAATCACTTGATGAAGTCATATTGTGAAAGAGCTTATCCTTTAATTGTTAATTGTTAAATGTTTTATGTTATAATATTTGAATTCTGAAGTATAGAAAGGAAGCAAGGGAGTAGAATATAACAGTTTTATAAATAAATAAGGTTATGAAAACAGGAAAATAAGATATATGCTAATCTACGGAGTGCAATTAAATCAAATCCGTAAAAAAATTACTCATATTTTATGGAGTGCAATTAAACCAAGTTTGTAAAAGACATTATATTATTTTCACGTAGACTCTCCACATCATTTCAATTTTATGGAATGTTCCCGTAAGGACATATTATTTTCACCTAAATAAATATTCAGATATAGGTAATTGGTGTTTACAAAAATTTACCTTAAATCAATAAACTAAGTAATCAGCGCCGAATATATGATTTTCTTTTCAAGAAAAAATGAAAAGGAAATAATACCAAAATTAAGAAGGGGGTAATATAGTCATTACGGAACAAAGGAGCTCACCGTCATTAAAAATTGGACAGGGGGTTTTCAGTAAATTTAATACCTGATCGATTTACAAAACGAGAAGCCCAAACCGAGTCGAATAGAAAGGGTTTGGGAGAAAGAGAGATAAGAAGGAGAGAAAAGGCTCGTTTTAAGTTTTTCGTTTTATAGTTTTTAAGAACTTTTAACAAAAATTCAAAATCTCAAAAAATTAAATACAAAAACAGTCCTCTTCGCGCGCAGTTGTTAAGCCTCACTGGAGCCAGCCATGGTGGCTCAGGTAGTAGAGACCACCGCCGCTGCCGCCGACGATGGCGGAGGAATTGGAGGAATTAGAGGTTCTCCAATCGCCGTTGATGAATCTCAGGAGGAGCAGTTAGAGAAAACGAAGACGTTGATTTGCGCTCTCAATTTCCTCTCACGCAATCTACCGATACCTCCTGACGTCTTCGATGCCGTCTCTTCAATTTACCACGGCGGCGCTGATGATATAGATGTCGGTGACGATGATGCCTCCGCCGCTGCTGACGTGGACAGCCGCGACAGTGTGTCTATGCGAGTGAGTAGTTAGAAATTCTTATAGAGATTAATCTCTCTTCTTTTTTTTTTTTGAATATTTCGCATTATAGTAATTGTGCTAGAATAGTGTTACATTTCGCTAGACTTTTATGTGATAGATGTTGATACATATAGGCACTGAGTATATGATCTTCTCAGCTTTAGAGGGAAAAAAAAAAGCAATACTAGGGCTTGATACATTATTTGCTTTTCATAAACCGCACATACTTATGTTATACACACACACACACACACATATATATATATATATATATATATATATATAATGCATATGTATTCTATACTTTTAGATGTGCTACATATAGGCACAATGCGCTATATGTTTAGATGCAGATACATAGAGGCAGTGATAGAGCTAGGAATTTTAGCAAGGGGATTCAAAAAATGCAAACTTGCAATCTAAAACAATTTTTGAACTACCTTTGTCACTACATGATAACTTCCTTTATCTCAAGGGGATTCAAAAGTTCTTATATATACGAAAAAAGTTTATTTTTGCCCTATTTACACAGTATAATTTTCTAACAAAGGGGATTAAATTGAATCCTCTTCATTGGCTGTGGCTCCGCCACTGCCTACATAGTATACTTTTCTCAAGGTTATAAAGAAGTTAAAACAAGACTAGGGCTTAATACATTATTTGCTATTCAATTTACCTTTTTTTTCTTCGTACTAAAGTTAATCCTTTTCCCCAAGATTTTTCACTTTTGTAAATACTCTATGTTGCTGTTGCTGTTTTAGTAGAGATTTCAGTAGAGGTCATTTGGGTAAAAATCAACAAATTGAGTTGTGAAGTATAGCAGTATGCAGTTTGTGTTGATTGGTATGTGCTTTTTGTATGTTTAAGCATGAAGAAATAGGTATTTTTTTTTAAGAGAAACTTTTTTCTTAGAGGACAAGTTCTTAAATTTTGTGTAATTTGAAGTTGTTGATGAAGCACATCTGAGTAGTCAAGCTATCATTTGTTTATTTGCTTAATTTGGGATCTGAACCATGGTTGAGTTTGATCAAGAAAGAAGTCATGTTCAAATATTATGCCTCTTTGTACCAATATGTTTTTCCTTATATGCAGAATGGTTCAGGTATGGGAAGTTACGGAGACCTGATGGCAGATTTTGAGGATTCGTTGTTGAGGCAACGGTCAAGTTATACATCAGGTTCTGGTTTGACAAAGTTAAAGGAAGATCGTTTTCAAAGCCATATCCAGCATCGCCTAACTGAACTTGAAGGTAAGTGTAGCTCAGAAATAATGGATATCCATGGAATTGTTTGACATGGTTCTGCATATACTTAGGGCTGTTTTGAACATGATGTGGAGATTTTTACATAGCGTCATTAGTTTTATTTGCTTTGATATGCTTTTAGAATGGTTTTTGCCTTTCACTTTTGAGGTTATAGAATTTGAGGTGCTAAATCCTCTTGCTAGTGACATAATTAGGTTTATTGAAATGCTTAGTAGGTATCCTCCTTAGCAGATATGTGGTTCGCCGAATTTGATTTTGTCATAGTATTCATCAGACTGAATCTATTTAGATTATGAGAAAAAGGCCTATATATATTGGCCAATTCATTAGTTCTTAGAAATGCTCTTTTTGAACATGCCCAACCATGCAGCTCCTGATACCAAAGCTTCATTATCTTTTGTCTTTTTTGGGAGAGAACAGCATGCATCTTTATCTTTTCTGTTTGACAATGGATAATCAAGTTTGAACATAATCTGTTGACGCATGTTATGCGTGTGCTGGGGCTTAATGTAGGTTTTGGTTGTTGCGAGTCTAGCTGTTTGCTGAATTTTGGCTTTCAATGTTACTATCATCTCTCTTTGTTCTTACTATATCATTGCACCTCTCTACTGGTTTTGTCAAGTTATAAGTAATCCCCCCACCCCAGCCCAACCCAATGTGCTCTGTTAGCACAGAACTTAGATAATAAGATTATCTTGTTCACTATAGAGGGTAATCACTCAACATGTTTGGATATATTTATATTCGGCAATGCTGTATGCCCTTTATGCCAGCCCTTCTTATACATGTGGCAAATATCTTATACTTTCATCTATTACCAGACTTGCCAACCAGCAGAGGCGAGGACTTGCAATCAAAGTGCTTGCTGGAGCTTTATGAACTAAAGGTAAAGGAACATGTGGCATAGTGTTGTTTAATAAGACATATGACTGTTATTCATGATCTGTCCATTGCAAAGGTTTATAAGGGTTTTCTTTTGTGATATACATTTTCGTCTATGTTGTATTCAACCATGGCAGTTATCTTGCAAATCAATTGTAAGATGTCCTCCCTGCTATAAGGTACGGTGAAATAAACAGGAGTATTTCTGACCTTTCTGTGTTACATTTTTAAAAAAGCATAAAAGTATGCTTCTAACTATGACTTAATGGAACTATGTCGACGGTGAAACAATAGTATTACAATTTTCTGTAGTAAAGCCCTTATCTTATGTAGCATGGATATGGATCCGAGTGTTATACTCTGCATGACCTATGAGTACAATATGAAGATACAGAAATTTTAATTATGGGGATATGATGCACAAATTTGGGGGCAATATTATGTCCACATTTTACATATATTTCATCATGTCCTACAATCTTATGAATTTTTCCAGAAGCATTGATGTCTATTCAAAATCAAAATAAGATGCAAATATGCACATGCTACTCAAACCTATCAATATAATGATAAAATGTTTCTGAAACATTAAATACAATAGGAATTTATCAATATTAAGCTTAAGCAAAAAAGTTTGTTATTATGATAATAATAATCCCAAATCTTCCTTTTATAATTGCTTTTTGGCCCATAATTATCCAATAGACTCGAAATTTGGGATATTCTAAAATATGAGTAACTTGTCTCCCAGAAAACAATATAACTTCTCTCTTTTGATACAGAAGTGGTTCCCAGTTCAGAATTTAGTTCATGTGCTTCATTGCCCTAATCCCCATTAATACCTGCCATACTCCCAAGCATCTGTAGCTCAGCAAATTGTGGAACTAATCCATCTCCATTATGCTTAACCTGGGAGGAATTCTTTGTTTTCTGCATCATATGTGCTAGTGGAAGTGGACAGACTAACCACCTATTTGAGCTTCTATTTTTTGGCTGTAGAAGTGGTGTAGGTGGTTGGCAATGGTTTTACTTCTCATTGTTATTTCTACTTTGCAGTTAGCAGATTTACAATGCAAAGTTCGGTCTGAACTGAGTTCTGAATACTGGCTTCGCCTGCATTGTGCTAATCCTGACAAGCAATTGTTTGACTGGGGGATGACGCGATTGCGACGCCCTTTATATGGTATAGGAGACGCCTTTGCTGTCGAATCTGATGATCCTTTGAGGAAGAAGCGTGATGCGCAGGTAAAGTGATATATGCCTAGCCTGTCAATTGTGCCATATATGTGATAGAGACAGTTGCCAAGACTCAAGTTAATGTTTTTAAGCACAAAGGGTGTAGATGCTTTCTTTTTTCCTCTCAATTTCAAAGATGGGGGTTTGGTCTTGATATAGGAAAGTACAGATAGTCTTAGTCATATCTGCTATCTAATGGTAAAGCTGAGAAGAGAGCTACGCTGAGAATTTGGGATTTTAAGAATCAGTTCACTGTCTTTAATTCTTGTGACTCCATGGTAGGAAGCTTTTATATACTAATTTTACAGAATTTGATGTCAGAAGCCTGTTGGTAACAACAATAATTTTTTTGCAGAGGTTGTCAAGATTAGAAGAGGAGGAGAGAAACCGTGTGGAAACTACGAAAAGAAAGTTCTTTGCGGATGTACTCAATGCAGCACGTGAACTCCAATTACAAGTACAGGCTGTTCAGAAACGGCGGAAACAAAGGAACGATGGTGTTCAGGCATGATATTGTTTACTTTCTCCTATTTATTCTACTGTCTATTCATTTATTGAACTCCATGTGCATAATTGAAAATACCATGAACCAAAATTGAGTTGTGACCTAGAGAGCGGATGCAGTCTTCACCTGTTATACTCTTAGAATGTGGCGGATTTTATCTTGGCTAAATGAAGCAATCTCTGTTTCATAGGCTTGGCATGGAAGGCAAAGGCAACGGGCTACTCGTGCTGAGAAACTGAGGTTACAAGCTCTGAAAGCTGATGATCAAGAAGCTTACATGAAGATGGTGGAGGAAAGCAAGAATGAAAGATTAACAATGCTTCTAGGGAAAACAAATGAGCTCCTTGGTCGTCTGGGAGCTGCTGTTCAACGGCAAAAAGATGCTGATCATGATGTTATTGAATCTATGGAAGGTTCAGATGCTGAAATGGCCCCTTCTAAGACTGGAACTCCTGGGCAGTCGCTTCCTGAGGAAGAAGAGGATGTTCTTGATGATGAGCCCACACGTGATGTAAAGACTAGTGACTTACTTGAAGGTCAGAGAAAGTACAATTCAGCTGTACATTCAATCCAGGAGAAGGTAAAGGGACATGCCTCTTCTCTGTTATCTTTTACCTTAAATATTCCAGGGAGTCTTGTTGGAAGTTGTGCCTAAGTTTCAGATATTGAATGCATGGTTGGTAGCAAATATTGAACCTTCCATAGGTTTTCTAGATTTAGAATCTCATCCTTTCTTCTAGTTCCTTGGTCAATGTGCTTGAGTTCCATATTGGTTGTGACTGGGTGTCTTCTCATTTCATAGCAGGGTTTCCATATTCAGAAACTATTGCTGTTGATTATTTCAGATGATCTCGTCAGCGTTTTGTTACTCATGACTGGTGTTTCGTTATTACAAAGGAGAATCTATCTTTAATCTAATCATGAAATTTATTTAAGAGCAAGTATTTAGATTCTGATTAATTGTAATCTATAATGTGAATATGTGGTTAAACTGATTCGCTCCTTAAGTTTCTGTTCTTACTTCCTTTATTTTATGGAAATATTAGACCTAGCATGTTGCCAAATTATCTGAATTGAATGACTATTCGGATATGTTGTTGTGAGACTCTTTTAAGCTCCACTACTTTATGTTGTGGAACTGAGCTAACTAAACCATAGAATGTGTTACCTCTTTTTAGTTATGCACTTTGTGTTGGTGTCATCGTCCTGTTTTGCCTCCAGACCAGCTTCACCATTCAGGTTTTATGATATATTTTCTTTTAAGTCGTAAGCAGCCAAGAATCTGTACTAATTTTATACCACATCCGATCTTGATTTCTATTCTCCAGTCCCAAAATATCATGTTACATCCATTATTTGTTTCTAATCTCAGCCGAATGACTTCAGGCTGATGTACAAGGATCTTATCGTTTATCACTAACTCCATGACGATTGCAATATAGCTGTTCTCCCTTTTACTACTGAAATCTTATTAGTATTTCCATCCCTTGTTTTGTGTTAGTGCTTTTGCAAATCTAATGCAGTATTCATATTTGTAGGTTACGGAGCAACCAGCTATGCTTCAGGGTGGAGAATTAAGACCATACCAGCTGGAGGGCCTCCAGTGGATGTTGTCTTTGTTTAATAACAATTTAAATGGAATTCTGGCGGATGAAATGGGACTCGGCAAAACGATCCAGACAATTTCTTTAATTGCTTATCTTATTGAAAACAAGGGTGTAACTGGTCCCTACTTGATTGTGGCTCCAAAAGCTGTACTACCTAATTGGATTACTGAATTCTCTACATGGGCTCCCAGGTATGCACCTCTCTCTCTCTCTCCCTC
>ML402539.1:101770-208571 GCA_005239525.1 Nicotiana knightiana | reverse complement strand
CTCTCTCTCTCTCTCTCTCTCCCCCTCCCTCCCTCTCCCTCCCTCCCTCTCTCTCTCTCTCTCTCTCTCTCTCTCTCGTGCACGGAGCAGGGAAACACACACATGGATTTTGTCTGTTTAAAGGTGCACTGTGCATCACATTTCATGGGATTTTTTTCGCTTGCAGCATTGATGCTGTTCTTTATGATGGTCGTCTGGAAGAAAGGAAGGCACTGAGGGAGGAGTTAACAGGAGAGGGGAGGTTCAGTGTGCTGATCACACATTATGATCTTATTATGAGAGACAAAGCATTTCTTAAAAAAATTCATTGGCACTATCTGATTATTGACGAAGGGCACCGATTGAAAAATCACGAATGTGCTCTTGCACGGACTCTTGTGTCAGGGTATGTGAAATGTAGTTTTTTGTTAAGTTGCTAATGTATAAGAATGTTAACCAAAAAGGTGTAGGAACAAGAGCTTATGATAATCTTCTTAGTTATGAGTTATGGATTTGCTCATCTCAGTTAAATTTTAGCACTCACCTTTGCTGATAAAGGTATAATCTGATGCACCGGCACACAATCGAATGAGTAATGAGTTTTATTTTAAAAAACAATTATGGGGATATGCCAAAAATCGGGAAGTCATTTTTTGGCAGTTCAATTTTCAAGGATAAAAGTTCAGATATGGGAAGCGTTCCTCTAATAAGGTGTGTAATATTTGCAGCTATAGGATTCGTCGGAGACTTCTGTTGACTGGTACCCCGATCCAAAACAGCTTACAGGAGTTGTGGTCTCTTCTCAATTTTCTTCTTCCGAACATCTTTAATTCAGTGGAGAATTTCGAGGAGTGGTTTAATGCCCCCTTTGCTGATAAGTGTGACGTCTCTCTAACTGATGAAGAGGAGTTATTGGTTATTCGCCGGTTGCACCATGTACGTCTTGGTTCATTATTTGCTGATGTACTTCTTTCCTGCCTATTTTGAATTTATTGCACCGTTTCATATGCACTTTATGCTTTCTTGATCTAATGCTTTTGACTACTTTTAGGTAATAAGGCCGTTTATATTGAGGAGGAAGAAAGATGAAGTGGAGAAATTTCTTCCTGGGAAAACACAAGTTGTTCTTAAATGTGATATGTCTGCATGGCAGAAAGTATACTACCAGCAGGTCACGGATGTCGGGAGGGTTGGATTGGATTCTGGTGAGTAGTAGCTGCCGTCCAGAAAGTATTGCCTTTAATCCATTCCTTTTAGACATGGTTGAACTTAAAGATTGTATTTTTATTTTTTTATTTTTTTTGCGTTGGGTGGGGCGGGATATAAATTCCTGGAGAGGGGAAGGGAAAACAACTGTGCTTTGAATACTCTCTCTCTCCCTCTCTTCCTCTATTTCTCTTGGGCCCCTACAGATCCATTGCCTTGAAATCAACATCCTTAATAATGCCTTATACAGCTCCTGTGCTCTGTTTTTTTTTTCTTCCCGTTTTTTGTTCCCCTAATAGAACTTCTTGCAAAAGCAGCAATCTATAGGTTCTGATAATTATCATTAATGACTAGAATCTAAAAACATTGGTAGGATATTGCTTTAGTAAAATTATTGCTGAGGCTATAATTAATCTGTAGCCAAATAGAATAAATTTGCTGACAATGTGACTTCGCAGGAACTGGGAAGTCTAAGAGCCTACAGAATCTCACCATGCAGCTAAGGAAATGTTGTAATCACCCATATCTATTTGTGGCCGATACTTCTGCGTATTATCGGAAGGAGGAGATAGTCAGAGCATCTGGAAAATTTGAGCTTCTTGATCGTTTACTACCCAAACTCCGCAGAGCAGGGCACAGGGTACTCCTCTTCTCACAAATGACCCGCCTCATGGACATTCTTGAGGTCTATCTGCAGCTTCATGACTTTAAGTATCTTAGACTTGATGGCTCAACCAAAACAGAGGAAAGAGGGACTTTGCTAAAGCAATTTAATGCTCCTGAGTCTCCTTACTTTATGTTTCTTTTGAGTACTCGTGCCGGAGGACTCGGTCTGAATTTGCAAACAGCAGATACTGTGATAATTTTTGACAGTGACTGGAACCCTCAAATGGACCAGCAAGCAGAAGATAGGGCACATCGGATTGGGCAAAAGAAAGAAGTTAGGGTTTTTGTGTTAATCAGTGTAGGATCAATTGAAGAGGTCATATTGGAACGTGCAAAACAGAAGATGGGCATTGATGCTAAGGTCATCCAGGCTGGATTGTTCAATACAACATCTACAGGTTTGTCTTGTACACAGTGTAGTCTTGGAGAACCCTCCACACCCCAAGCCCCTGCCTTCTTTACTTTTCTTATGGGGAAGAAGCAAATCAGGTTGAATTATAAGAAGAAATTGCATTTTCTTTTTTGTAGAAGTATGGAAACTAGATTCTGAAAATTGTACAAATACTTTAGTTTACTTGCAATAAGTGGTGCTTTACCAAAAATTGCCTGTGTACTTTCAACATGTTAGTCTCAGGAATGCTGACTGAAGCTTTTATTCATGGTCTTGCTTGTTGATATCATAATCCATTCGAACCGACTGTCTTTGTTCTTCATGCAGCTCAAGAGAGGAGGGAGATGTTGGAAGAGATCATGCGTAAAGGTACAAGCACCCTTGGAACAGACGTGCCAAGCGAAAGAGAAATTAATCGTCTTGCAGCCCGCTCTGATGAGGAGTTTTGGCTGTTTGAGAAAATGGATGAGGAGAGAAGGCAAAAAGAACGTTACAGATCTCGTCTCATGGAAGATCACGAGGTGCCGGATTGGGCGTATGCTACACCTGAGGCTAAGGAAAGGGGAAAAGGGTTTCTATATGAAAGTGCTAATCTTACTGGAAAGCGGCGCAGAAAAGAAGTGGTTTATGCCGATACTTTAAGTGACTTACAGTGGATGAAGGCTGTGGAGAATGGAGATGATTTCTTTAAGCAGTCAGGTAAAGGTAGGAACAGGGACCATCACTCAGTCTCAAATGGTGAATTGCCGAGTGACCATGCTGAAGTGGAGAAGAAAGAACAGGACTTGCAGACTGAAACTGCGTCTGTGGGCGAGGCAACAAGTGAAGATACCTTTGGAATAACTCCTAAAAGGTTCAAATCCGAGAGTGCTAGTTCCATGAGAAACGATTATCATGACTTGCCTGGTGGCAGTTTGGACGGATTATCGTGGAAGGCACACAAGAGGAAGAGATCAAGCTTAGTATCTTGAGATTGCCCCTTTAAATTAGGAATTATTTTCGCCAGTGAAGCCATTGGGGGACGTAGGGGACACTCTGAAAGACAACAGAATTGGCTACAGGCATTTCAGAGCTAACTATGGGTTAAGTTGTCCGGTGTCTTACATGTAAATTAGCAGCTCATAGTTCTTAGCTTATTATTTACTATTAGTTGATTGTGCAGTAGTGAGAAAATTGGAGACATCAACTGGTGTACCATTATCTTTTTTGCCACAATTCCCAATTATTCTTGTTTGGAGTTACTGCTGGATCAAGTTTCAGCGACTTGGCAACGATGTACAGTATATTCTCAAAGTTGATGTTACGATCTAGTTTACATTTTTGAAGGACCAGAGTCCCTGTATTTACTGTTGATTTTTAACCGACCCGGTGCATGGCATTGTAAGTGAATACAGCAAGGAGAGGAGCATGAGATAGTCGTAATATGATCTTTTGATTGGTCCTGGGGCAAAAGCTAAGGCCTTCAATAACATTTGTAGAACTTCAGTGAGAATGTGGATCCAGGTTTTTCTGTCAGGTTGAGAAATGGTAACTTTACTTCTGACACAATTCCTTGTCCACAAAAGGGAAGAATAACAATCAGAAATAAACAATGAAAATAAGCGTGGTTTACGAAAATTTATACTTGCCAAAATTCAAATGAAAGTAGTTTTTGGAAAAATGTCACCAGCAATAAGTGCTTGCTTGTCTGATAAAATCACAACTCATAAGGGACGTATTCAGTTCGCTAATAAAATCAAACAAGTCAAATGCAATACAGGAACAAAAAAGGGTGAGATTATCCGTCTACGTAACCCCAAAAAGTTCAACATAAATAGTTGTTTTCTCCGGTAGTCTACATAATTTAGCTAGAGCTAAGTTGACCAATAAAACAACAGTTCATCCCACCAAATTTAAATGACTGATGGAATTATATGTTAGCACCTGCTGGAGGAACATAATATGGCCAGCTTGGCATAAACAAAAGATGGCAAAACCAAAACTGCAACATGCAGAAGTCAACAAAATACCGGATTCTAATTGCTATCTGGTGAGTCGAGACTCTCCTCATCTCACTTGACGTCCAGGTTTTTGAGTTTTGATTCCAGTTCATCCTCACCGTCTTTGCCTTCATCTCCAGATTCCTTCTCCTCTTCCTCGTCATCGTCACCATCATCTTCTCCCAGCGGGTCATTGTCTTCCAAGGATGCAAGCAGTTCAGGAGATTTCTTAAAGATGTCTTTCAACTCATCAACACCTTCTTCGGAGATGAAATTCCCATTAACATTTAGTAATTTAAACTGATCTTTGTGCAGCACGGTTCGAGCCAGCACTCTAGCCCCAGCCCTTCTTAATGTGTTCGTGTTCATATCAACTTCCTTCAGATGGTTGTGTCCTCGAAGAGCCTTAGCAATCTCAATTGCACCTCCATCCATAAGTTCATTCTCACCCAAGCTTAGCTTTGAAAGAAACTGCTTTGCAGCTATACAAGAAGCTATTGCTGGAGCAGCTTCCTCAGTTATATCATTACCAGCCATCTCCAAGACACCAAGTGAAGGGGCTGAATCTTTGAGAGCGTTAGCTATTGCAATTGCTCCTTCATCCTCTAAATTAAGGTAGCTCAGGTAAACTTCTGTAAGATTTTCATGTTTGCTGAGTGCCTTACTTAGCACAAGACCAGCTTCTGGACCAAACATATTGTCCCGCAAATCAAGCTTCTTCAAATGGGAGCACATCCCAAGTGCTTCACACAAGGCACTCCCTCCTTCAGAGCCTACCCTTGTAGAAGAGCACCTGAAATCTTCCAATAAAGGGGAGCGCTTCACAATTTCAGCAATGGCAACAGCCCCTTCATCACCTGTCATATTATTATGAAAATGAAGAATCTTAAGCTTCCCGGTGGAAGGAACTAGCTCGCTAACAGCCCTTGCAGCTTCCTGTGAGATCCCATCGTTGATCAAAAATAGTTCCTCCAAGTTGGTTTGAGACTGAAGGAGCTTTCCAAATGCTCTAACTCCCTTCTCGCCCAGAGCATTGTCAGAGAGATTCAGAAACTTCAAGTTAGAACCTTCTAGAGCTTCTGAGAACATATTCATGACATCAAGTGCTTCTGACTCAACTCTTCCAGCAACAAAATCTGACAAATCAACTTCCGTCAATTGATCCTTCAAGGATGCCAAGATAGGGCCCGCAACACGTGCTGCACCTCGACCGAAACTTCTATTACTGAAACAAATTTTGCTGTAAGGGTTTCCAGGCTCTTTTAATGGCTTCAAAAGTTCTTCAGCCTCTTCAGCTTCAATAAATGCTCTTTGACCTTTCGAGATATCGAAAAGATTCTGCTTAACAGCAGGAACCACCTCAGAAACTGAAATCTCCCTTTCCTCTGTTTTGGGGCTCTTTTTTAGAATCTCCAGGATAAGCTTGCTGCACTCCTTGGCATAAAGCTGCACAGCGGAACTCCCATCACCATCAGGCTCCTCCTCATAATGTTGACTTGCAATGGTAAAAGCTGCATCTTCAATTTGCTCAGCATTTTTGGCAGCATCTTCCTTGGATAGACTGCGGTACTTGCGAGTGAAAATGGTTGGACTAGAAAGATTATTCGTCATTCTTTCCACCAACATTCTTCTCGTGTTCTCACTTGGAGGCCACAACTTAATTGAAAATGGTCTGCGCTGAGAATTTGGCGTTGTGGCATCCATTGGAAGAAAACCTAGAATCAAGGACAGCATAAGTTTATATACGGGAAAGCATGCCTTAATTTCTATATAAAAATAAGGTCATTATCTTTCAAGAAATACTAACTACTACAAGACTCGGAAAGTATCTCTTGCAGTTAAGAGACACAACAATCAAAACAAAGTAACAGGCCAAGAACAAGTTTTTGCCTACCTACTCCACATAATACAAACTAGTATAAATCAGAAGGAAACAAAAGTTCAAGAGTTCAAATTCTTCCTCATAGGAAACGGGATATATTACAACAACAACAACCACAACCACCCAATGTATTCCCACCGGGGGGTCTGGGGAGGGTAGGATGTAAGCAACCTTACCCCTAACGTAGAAGGGCATAAAAGGGCAAAGAGACTGTTTCCGATATACCCTTGGCAGAAAAGATGGAAGAAGCACTGATATCAAGCAATATCCATACAAGATATTTAGAAAACTAAATCCAAAATAGCAAAAGAGAAGATGAAAGAATACTGATAGCAAGTAATAACAGTACAAGATATGTAGTGATAACAACTAAGTACTGATAGCAAGTAATAAGAATACAAGATATGTGATAATAACAGACCAAGGCTAAAAGGGAGGAAATATATCCGCCAAAATTATGATGATGTTGTTTATACGACTGAATCCAATAATCCAGTCATCCATCAAGCAACATGACAAAATGAGATTAAGGATGTGTTTGGTAGGAAGGAAAACATTTGCCAAAAAATATTTTTCAATTTTCCCCTGTTTGGTCGGCTTAAATGTTTTGGAAAACATTTTCCCCATGCCTACCAACCCACACCCCATCCCCACCCAACCCACCCCACCCCAAATAAAAAATATTATTAATAGTGCTTTTTTTATGTTATAGATTGATTTTTTTCCGTTTCAACAAATGATTATTTTCTTTTCATTTGGGGAGCAAGGAAACACGTGGACTTGGGGGAAGGGGCCAGGAGAGTACCATAAAAAATATTTTCACTCTCTAATCAAATACTAAAAAAATAATTTTCGAAAAAAGTTTTCCACTCCCCAACCAAACAAGGAAAAATAAGTGATAAAATCACTCATTTTCCATGGAAAACATTTTCCTTCATACCAAACACACCCTAAGTTACATATTCAACAATGTAATAACATTCAAAACAAAAAAATGTTATACTCCAGGTGCATTCAATTTAACCACACTAAAAACACTTTCTTGGATATAACGATGCTACACAACTACAAACTTGCAGTACCAAGCAAAAAATCTTTATAGCCAACAATTGCAGATGTAGCTTTCCACAGTCAAACTAATAACATGTAAAAACTACAATAAACCACACATGAACGCACCTTAAGAAATATAAATTTAAAACCCAACATAGATCTATGAAAAAAATGAACTTAAGTAATGAACAGAAGAAAAAAATAAGTAGATACATGTAAAAAGTATATGTGCAGAAACCCTAGGAATGAGAGAAAAAACAAAACCCTTTTGGCCCTTTTGCGTTTCTCTTTTGTGTGAGTTTATGTTCTGACTTACCGGGGAACTACGAGAGAGAAGGCGTGAATTGAACGCGCCGGCGAAGAGGGTGTGAGAGGCAACTGCAGAGGAACTGAAGAAAATTAGGGGAGTGAGACCAATGTGGGTGTGGGAACAAGGTTTTATTCTGTTCTCTTGGTTTCTTTTTGTAAAATATAGTAATAATTTGCTTGTGGAAACCGCTGTTTGGGCGCAGAAGGATACGGTGATAGTTTGATGTAAAAAAATTAATCTTTTTTTTAAAAATATTTTCCAAAAAAGTATTTTAACTTGCAATAATTTGTATTTACCCAAAGAAATGAGAAGCTTTTATCATACAAAAACAATTTGTGTTTGAACGATTATTTTTTAAAAAGTATATGTAAATGACAAATTACCAAAAGACATCTTTACAGTTAGACGACGACGACAACAATAACATACCTAGTATTATTGTGTGCAGATGCAGAAGTCCTGGGCAAAGAGTTTATATTTGAGTGTTTTGCCATTTTCTTCATATTTTGAGTTTTAAACCTCAATTTTGGGAGATTCTTCATAGGTTTTTCAAGCAAATCGATTGGCTAAATGTTCTTCACCTAAAATTTAATATATTCCATGATTTTATCTTTATGTTTATCATTTAGTTAGTGTTTTTGAGTGGGAAAAATGGGAATTTTTGTAGAAAACTTTCAAAATGAAAAATCATGATTTGAGGGACAAATTGGTATCAGAATTTGATAAATTTAGTATGGTTGAACTTGTATCGGAATGGATGTCCGGGTTTTGTAAAATTTGTCGGGTTCTGAGGTGCAGGCCTGGGGGTCGATTTTTAGATTTTGATAAAGATCGAGTCTTTATGATCCGTAATAGTTTCTTATGAGTTTTATTTATGCTTTGAAGTTAATTTGGCTAGATTTGAGCCGTCCGGAGGCCATTTCACCATAGAAGTTCATTTTTGAGTATCAATCTGTCTTCTTTGAGATAAGTATCTTGCTTAACTTCCTGTGGGGGAACTACCCCTTAGGATTTGAGTCTCTATGCTAATTGTAGTCTGTGAACATAAGGTGACGAGTGCGTGCTCGCACTTATTTGTGAAAAGTTGACCTTTTAGGGTTCTTAGGTCCTTGTATTTACTAAATATGTAGTTGTTTTGTTATGAATACGTTTCTTACTTACTAGTTTCACCTCTACCTGCTTTAATTATAATTAATTGCTTTATAATTCACTCTTGTTGCTTATTTGATTCATTTGTGCCTTAATTGAAATTGTTATATCTTCTATTGCAGTCTTATCTTTCCCCTAACTACTTATCTTTATTTGAAGTTATAATTATCTCTTCTGTAATTGTTCATCCTTTATTGAGTCTATGATTATCTTTCTGCTGCTTATCCTTAATTGAATTTGTTGTGTCCCTTTCATAATTTCTCAACCTTAAAAGAAGTTTAGATATCCTACATCTTACTTGACTTGTCCTTATTTAGAATTATTCGACCTATGTTAGCTCCCTTGTTGTTAAACTGTACATTGCGGGCCATTGTTACATATTATTTCCTTCCTCGCTGAGCTGTTCTTATTATGACTAGCATTCCCTATTGTGGCTACTCCATGTGAACTTGTTCTTCCGTTTCTTTGAGTTCTAGAATTTTTGAGTTTATTTATTTGTCGAGCCTTTGTATTAGTGTTATTGTTGCTATTGTACTTGTTGTGATGCACAAGGTTTCTGCCGTGCTATTGTTACTATTGATACTTGCACATGCAACGTGACAAGACGAGCATTCACTTTACTATTGCTCACGTGGCGAGACAAGGTGGGGTTGTGTCAAGATTGATTTGTGATGACTTGTGATGGCCTGGGGGCATTCTTGTTGATGATATTTGTGTAGTGGTATACTTACCCGTGTGAGATTTATCTTGTGAAAAGTTGTGGCAAAATGTTCTACGTGCTGTCCATTTCCTTTTCTATACATACTAGCTGGCATGAACTATGTTAGAACACTTGCACAAGCATACACATAGTTAAGCACTCGTATCGATTATAGAAGATTCTTGATATTGTTGAGTATAGATGCATACCCTTGTTTTACTTGCCTTCTATGTGAGAATGAATCTATTTGGCACATGAGTCGTTCGGGCGGTTATAAAATGTAATGAGAGCACATGATGCCAAGTATTAGGGTTCAGGTATTGAGACTCGTGAGTTGTGAATAGTCTGAGGTTCGATACCTCGTGAAGTTTATTAGCTAAAACCTGGTGTGAAAGCGGTCGTTTTTGTTGAGTTGTTATTTGTCCTTTCTTTATCTATGATTATCGGATTTAGGTTGTGTTTCCATTCATTCTTCTATGTCATTTTTTATAGTATTCCGCTGATAGTTGTTGTCTTCCTTCCTTACTGCAATTATCGTATTATTGCCATTTCGCGTAGTCTGTAGGTAGATATCATACTCTTGTTCAGGTTATTTAGTCCAGTAGGTGTCTTGACTGTTCCTCGTCACTACTCCACTGAGGTTAGTCTTGACACTTGTTGGGTACCGCCGTGGTGTACTCATACTACACTTCTGCATATTTTTTTGTGCAGATTCAGGTATTTCGAAGTCAGTTGAACATTAGCTAGCTGTGCAGATTATTGTTGCGGAGACTCAAGGTAAACCTGTTGCTGTGTTTGCAAGCTTCGAAGTCACCTTCTAATTTTGTATTCACACTGTTTACCTTATTTCAAACAGTTGTATTTGGAAATTTCTAGTAAACTCTGTAGACCTTATGACTTGTACTACCGGTTTAGGGAATTATAAATTTTATAGAGATTTTCTTTTTCAAAATTGTTAGATGTTATTTAATTATTGTTGTTATTCGGTTAATGTTAGGCTTACCTAGTCTCTAAGACTAGATGCCGTCACGACACCCAACAGAGGAAAATTTGGATTGTGACAAGTTGGTATCAGAGCTCTAGGTTCATAGGTGCTACGAGTCATAAGCAAGTCTAGTAGCGTCTTGCGGATCGGTACGGGGACGTCTGTACTTATCTTCGAGAGGCTACGAAACAATTAGGACAGTTTCACTTCCTTCATTCCAATCGCGTGAGTTTATTGATCTCGAAGTTTGAACTTTTATCATTCCATTCTCTCACTGATAGTGAGAACACGAGCTGCAGTTACTGATGACGTAACCCCCGGAGCAGATGTCGCTAGGGGCAGAGGCAGAGGCCGAAGAGGAGCACATGCCACACTAGAGTATCTATCGGAGCAGTAGTTGAGGAGCCGCTAGTAGCTCCGGTTGGAAGACAGGTACTAGAGGCGCCTGTTGTTACCCCCGGACTTCAGGAGACCTTAGCAGAGTTCCTGAACATGTTTGGTACATTGGCTCAGGCGGGGTTGATTCTGGTTGCACCAGCTACTTCACAGACCGGGGGAGGAGCTCAGAATCCCGCTGCCCACACTCCAGAGCAACGAGTTCACGTTGGTCATGTTCCAGGTGTGATGGCTGTTAACCCAAGTCACTGCATAGTTTTGAAGATTGACAAATGTCTGACCAGTTGAACCAGGTCCATCAGAGCACACATACTTGACCTGACGCGTTGGCACACAAACCTTATATGCATAGGAGATGAACGCGATTGTGAAGTATCAATGACCAAGGAGAGTGTCTTCTAATGCGAAAAGGTTGCAAATTAATAAGAGAATAGAATTTGAATTCAGCAAGGACAATAACGAAGGAAGGAAGTTGAGAAACGAACTCGTTCTCCCAAGTAGAGTTGTACTAGAACTGAACGACAAACTCAACAACTGACTTCATAAATAATTGAAGTATTCTTGCTTGAATCAAGAACGCACAAGTGCAAACGTGAATCAAGATCTGAAAGCAAAATTCCCAGATATTTTGCAAGCAGAATTATTGTGCGATACAAAGGCTACAGACCAGCTAGAAGAACCAGTTCCATCTGTTTGTCATTGAGTCTAGTTGGTTGTAGTAGGATATTTAATATAATATCTTTTCAACTTTTATAGATGCAATTGTAATAGGTACGCATTGTTCAAGTTAGAGTTAACTTGAAGCTTGTAGAAATTAGCTAGGGGCTAGTTACTACGAAAGGATTAGACTTAGTCCTAGGATTACAAAAGAGTTTATTTTGTAAGTCCGTTTGGCTTAGAGTTTTAGTGAAGAGTTTGAGCAAATCCTACTGAGGAGTAGGTCGTGGTTTTTTCACCTTTTAATCCAGGTATTTTCCACGTAAAAATCTCTGTGTTTTTACTTTACTGCTTTTATTATTCCGCAACAGTAGAAGTTGGAACACCAAGAAGAACCAGGTTCTTCTAGAGAGACAACACTCGAAAATTGGGTACCACACAAATTAACCTATCTTCTTGTGTGGTATTGATGTCTAAAACATCAATTGGTATCAGAGCAGGTTATCATTGAAAGGCTAACACCTTGGAGAATATAAAGATGAGTGCACCACCTGGAAACTAGGAGGGTCAATCAACTGCAAGGCCACCACTCTTCAATGGCCAATATTACTCTTGGTGGAAAAACATGATGAAGGACCACCTGATTGGAGAAGACTATGAACTCTGGCACATAGTCACTGACGGTCCTCTAGCTACCATGATGAAGACTGCTGAAGGTATAGATGTAGCAAAGACTAGAGCTGACTGCACTGCTGAGGATCTGAAGAAATGGGAGAAGAATGCAAAGGTCAAAAAATGGCTAGTGTGTAGACTAGGTCCAGACGAGTAAAACAGAATCCAAAGCTGCACCACTGCCAAAGAGATCTGGGATACATTGCAAGTATCCCATGAAGGAACACCTCAGGTAAAAAGGTCAAGAGGTACTCTACTATACTCTTAGTATGAAAACTTCACTATGAAAGAAGGAGAGACTATCCAAGAGATGTACCCAAGGTTCACAACCTTGACTAATGAACTGAAGTCTCTTGAAAAAGTCATTCTTGAAGAGGACAAGGTTGAGAAAATCCTGACAAGGGTGTTGCCTATTTCCTAGGAAAGCAAAATCACTCTATCCAGGAATCCAAAAATATGGCAACCCTGAGATTGGATGAGCTGATTGGAAACCTCACTGCCTATGAACTTAGAAGGCAGCCAATGAAGATGGATGGTCCAAAGAAGTAGATGAGTCTAGCACTAAGAATCACTGAGGGAGCATATCTGGAGGATGATGAGATGGCCATGATTACCAAGGAATTCAGAAACTTTCTCATGAGGAAGAAGGGCATCTCTAGAGGAGGAAACTACAACAAAGCAAAAGCTCCAGAAAGGCCAACCAACGAGGGATGCTACAAATGTGGTAAGACTGACCATCTCATCAAAAACTGTCCTCAGTGGGAAGTAGAATGGAAAAAGGAGAGATATGAAAGAAGGAACAGGAAGAAGGAACAGGTCCAACCCAAGAAAACCACAACAAAGGCTATGGTTGCTGCTTGGGGGGAAAGTTCAGATGAGGAATCAGAAGATGGGGAGACTGAAGATCAGGCGCTCATGGAAATTGGAGAATCTGATGAGGAATCACATGAAGAACCAGAGGTAAGTATCTCCCATCTTAAAAACAAAGTAAAGTTCCTATCTAAGGAAAAACTCTCTGAGTTGCTACTTGATTTCATAGATGATTCTGAGGAAACAACCAAAGAGAAGGATAAACTATCTAAAGAATGTGCAATGCTAAAAGCAAAGTGCATGAACCTGGAAATTAGAGTCAGTGAATCTGAAAAGAAAAACACTGTCTTGTTAAACCAGGTTCATCCGCTTGAAACTGAGATTCTAGAATTAAAATCTAAAAACTTAAAGCTAAAGGTAGGATCCAGTAAAAAGGTTGTTGATTATTCTCATATCATGTTAGAAGAAAACGTGGGAAAACTAAAAGATAAGATCTAGGCCAAGGATGAACAGATAAGAACTCTTAACTAAGAACTTGGCAAAGTCAAACATGAATTAGATCGAACTTGTAAATGGAATAAATCATCTGATGCCCTGATATGGCTTCAAGAGAATAACAGTAGCAACCGGAGAGGGATTGGCTTTGGAAGTCAATTTCCAAAGTGGGATCCCAAAAGCAAGTATCTCACTCTCCCTGAGAATAAAATCTGCACCCATTGTGGTAAGACTGACCACTACAAATATGAGTGTACTGCAAAAGAGCAGGCCAGTCAAAAAAATAAGAGGTTTGTAAAAAGGAAAAGCCGGCTACCAAATTGGGCCAGAAAAAATTTGATTCATCCATTCTCTCATAGAAAAGGACCCAAACTAGTTTGGGTTCTTAAAACTAACCCCTGATTATTTGTAGGTTCAAGTGAGAGGAGGCAGCCAAATTTCGTATTTGGATAGTGGCTGCTCAAAACATATGACAGGGAACATGGAACAGTTCCTTTCACTTGAAAGTCTCAAAGGAGGAAATGTCTCCTTTGGAAACGGAAAGAAATGTTAAATTATTGGGGTTGGTAAGGTAAGTAAGGATGACACACGACCCATCGAACATGTGTATCTAATATATGGCTTGAAATATAGCCTGATTAGTGTATCACAACTGTGTGACAGAGGTAACCTGGTTGCTTTTACTTCCACAAAATGTTTTGTGATTAACCTGCTTACTGACAAGATTGTTTTGCAGGGAAAAAGAATGAATAACATCTATGTCATAGACTTGTCCACACTGTCTGAAAATGAACTCACTTGCCTAAGTGTGTTGGACAGTGATCCCCTCCTGTGGCACAAACGACTTGGTCATGCGAGTCTAACTCAGCTTAACAAACTAGTCTCTAAGGACTTAGTGGTAGGACTTCCTAACATTAAGTTCAAGGAGGACAAAATTTGTGAGGCATGTGCCAGAGGGAAGCAGGTAAAGTCCTCTTTCAGAAGTAAGAAAATAGTTAGTACCACCAGGACGTTGGAACTGGTTCATATGGATCTATGTGGTCCTATGAGAACTCTGAGTAGAAGTGGAAATAGATATGTGATGGTGCTCGTTGATGATTATTCAAGGTTCACATGGACCTTATTCCTGACATCTAAGGATGAAGCATTTGATATGTTCACCTCATTTGTCAAGAAAACTCAAATTCAATTAGGACATCAACTAGCATCAATAAGATCCGACCATTGTACTGAATTTAAGAATGCTAAGTTGTTTGAGTTCTGTGATGAACATGGTGTCAATCATAATTTTTCTGCTCCTAGAACCCCACAACAAAATGGGGTTGTTGAAAGGAAAAACAGAACTCTTGAAGACATGGCAAGAACCATGCTTCTATCTAGCAAACTACCTCACAACTTCTGGGCTGAAGCAATAAACACTGATTGTTACATAATCAATAGATGCATGACTAGACCTCTGGTAGAGAAAACTCCCTATGAATTACTTAAAGAGAGAAAACCCAACATATCCCACTGTAGGGCTTTTGGATGCAAGTGTTTTGTGCATAATAATGACAAAGATTCCCTAGGAAAATTTGACCCCAGAAGTGATGAGGGAGTATTCTTGGGATATTCATCACATAACAAAAGTGTATAATAAAAGAACTATGTGTGTAGAAGAAAGTGTATATGTTGTATTTGATGAAACTAACACTCTTGCTGAGAGACAGGAACCAGAAGATGAGGAGGTTGGACTGGTGAGAAGCAGTGATCACATTGAAGCAAACATGGAAGATGGAACATGTGATGGACCAGGTTCAACTACCCCAAGCAACATGACAGGGGGAATTCAACATATGCAACCTGGCCCTGATCCTGCTCCACAACAACAAGACACCATGGAATTGTCCAGGAATGAACATATGGTACTCAAACCACACAGATATCAGAGTTCTCACCCTCTTGAGAACATCATAACATATTTGACATCCGGAATCAAAACAAGATCATCCTTGAAAAATCTGTGTGTGTTTGATGCCTTTCTATCCATAATCGAACCAAAGAACATTGGGGAATCCCTACAAGATGATGATTGGGTAAATTCCATGCAAGAAGAGCTAAATCAGTTTGAAAGAAGTCAAGTATGGCATTTGGTACCTAGGCCACTAGACATATCAGTAATTGGCACCAAGTGGGTCTTCAGGAACAAGCTCGATGAGGATGGAACTGTTACAAGGAATAAGGCAAGACTAGTTGTTCAAGGGTATAGTCAAGAAGAGGGAATTGACTATGATGAGTTTGCCCCTGTGTCAAGAGTGGAGGCAATCAGACTTCTTATAGCATTTGCTACACACATGGAATTCACTCTTCATCAGATGGATGTTAAGAGTTCCTTTCTCAATGGCTATCTGAAGGAAGATGTATTTGTCAAGCAGCCTCTGAGTTTTGAAAGCAAGGAGTCACCTGACCACGTATACAAACTCGACAAGGCTCTGTATGGTCTCAAACAAACACCAAGAGCATGGTACGAACGAATATTAAAATTCCTGCTAGAACATGGGTATAAACGAGGCAAAATTGACAGTACCTGTTTCTTAAGGGAAAATGGTAAGGATCTCCTGGTTGTGCAAATATATGTGGATGATATTATATTTGGGGCGACTTATGAAAAATTGAGCAAGGAATTTGCTATGCTTATGGGGAGTGAGTTTGAGATGAGGATGATGGGTGAGCTAAACTTCTTCTTAGGCTTACAAATCAAGCAAAACTCAAATGGAACAATGATCCACCAACAAAAATATATGAAAGAATTGCTCAAGAAGTTTAAAATGGAAGACTCAAAGGAAATAGACACTCCCATAGCCACAACTACAAAATTGGATGTGGATGAACCTGGTTCATCCGTTGATCAGAAGCTATACAGAGGGATGATTGGGTCTCTATTATATCTCACTGCCAGTAGAACTGATGTTGTGTTCAGCGTGGGACTATGTGCTAGGTTTCAGGAAAATCCAAAGGAGTCCCACCTCACTACAGTGAAGAGAATTTTGAGATATTTGAAAGGCACCACTGATTTGTGCCTTTGGTATCCTAAAGGTAGTGATTTTGACCTTGCAGGATATGCTGATGCTGATTATGCAACTTTTCTGGTTGACAGGAAAAGTACTTCAGGTATGGCTCACTTTCTGGGCTCATGCCTTGTGTCTTGGGCTACCAAGAAACAAAATTCAGTAGCCTTGTCTACTGCTGAGGCTGAATATGTGGCTGCAGCCTCCTGCTGTGCTCAGTTGCTATGGATCAAGCAACAACTCATGGACTTTGGTATAGTTGTGGGATGCATTCCTATTTTCTATGATAACACTAGTGCCATTAGTATGAAGAAGAACCCGGTTCATCATAAGAGAACTAAGCACATAGATGTTAGGCACCATTTCCTGAGGGATAACTATGAAAAAGAAATGATCTCAATTGAATTTTGTGCTACTGATCAACAAATTACAGATATCTTTACTAAATCACTAAGTAGGGAGCATTTGGAGAGAAACAAGCTTGAATTAGGAATGATTAAAATCACCTGATTGAGAAAAAAAAATTTGAAAAAAAAGATGATTTTTTTTTGGCTAGAAACACTAACATAGATAATCAACCAGTCTAACCATTTCTCATCATCATGACTTTACTATCACACTCTCTTGCCATGTATTAATATGATTCCTTGGTTGCTAATGATGTTTCTCTATCTTTGTAAATTGAGGCAAATTAAGGACTTTAACACGATGAACCTGGTTCATCTCTGCTGGTTCATCTGACTGACAAGGTACGTGCTCATATCCATACAATTATTGAACTAATTACAGTCACACATGAGCATGATTCTATCTATATTTGGTTTATTTCAAAGTCTTTGTACTAATCCCTAAATGAATCCGTTCTAAGAAGTCACATCAGTACTCAATTAGCCTAGAGGTAGGGAACTCTTAACCGTCTTATCAATGACACTCCTACAACTATTAAACTTCCACTTGAATAAATGTTTTACCCATTGTAAAAGTAATAGCCATATCTTATATAAGGGTCATCATTACTCTCCTCTTCATAAAGTAACCGTCAAACCAAGATCATTAGTCTTCAAATCCAAAAACTGATCACTCTTTCTTTTCTTCCTAACAACACTCACAATCATGTCTTCACCACCATCTGCTTCTTCTTCTTCATCACTAAATCGTGATTATGATGGAGGGAACTATGAATCAAATTCAAATTCTCCATCTATATACAGTTCTCAATCACTTGAAAACCCTCATATTCCTGAAAACACTCATGTTCCAGAACCCACATCTAACCCTAACCCAGCCCCTCGTGGTCGTCGTGTAAAGGTTCTTGCCAGAAAATCAGTGGCTTCTGGGTCACGTGCAAAATTCTTAGAGGCAATTCTGCAGGCTGAAAAGGATAATAATTCTGAATCATTAAGTGAATCCTTTAAATCAGCCAACGAGGATGAAGCACCTGGTTCATCAATTTCTGAACAAGGTAATCTTGATGAAATTTCTGAGTTTGTTAATGCTGAGAACATGTTTGTTCTGGTTGGGTCGGTAGTTGATGTTGAAGTGCCTAGTAGGCAAAGAAAATTGGAAAAAGGTAAAGTTCTTGAGGGAAAGGGATTTGGGAAGGATGGTACTACATTGACTATTTGTGGTCCCATTCCTGAGAAGGTTGGAGAAGATGTCACAGAGTTACGGGGGAGTGTAGTAGAGGAAGCAGCATCAAGTCTAGAAAGCTTAAAGAAAGGAGTAGATGAACCTGGTTCATCTGGGAACGAGACGCTGGCTGACAGGCTAAGGAAACTGGGGGAGTCCTATAACCCCAAGAAAAGGAGGACTCAGAAGTCCAAGAAGGCTACTAACCCAGTTCCTTCTAAGAAGAGAAAAGCGTCTTTAGCTGCTGATGCTCCTGTTCCTAAGGTGCGTGCTACACGTAGTGCTGTGAGAGAGGAAGAAGAACTGTTTGAGAAGGCTCTGCTTGAGAGCAAGAAAAAGAGAGCTGCAAAGGGAAAGGCTAAAATAGGAGAGCCTGTAGAGACTATTGTGGTTGAAGAGGATACGATGAACCTGGTCCATCATGAGGAGCAGACTGCTCCTGTTGTGGTTGAGACACCAAAATCAAAAAAGGCTAAGGCTTCTTCAAAGAAGTCAGCTACAATGTCTCCCACACTCACAAAAACTGTTAAAAGGACCAGGTCCAAGGCAAGAAAGGTGAAGGTTGTTGAGAAAGATAATGATAAAGAGTGGAGTGGAGAAGATGAGGGGGAAGTTGGCGAGGTGGCTGACAGAATCACCTTGTTTGTCAAAAGAACAATTCTGAAGGGGAAGTTGTTGAAGGATCTTGAGGAACGTGGGATGAGATACCTGCTGGACACACTGGATGTTCAGGGGTGGAAAAACATGGCCCTTCGCATGGAAGGAAGATTGGCTAGAGCTGAACTGGTGGAGTTCATGGGTAATGTAGTGGTCAAGGACGGCATGGTCACTAGCACAGTCAAAGGAATTCAAGTCTCCTTTGATGCTACAGATCTGGGAGAAATTTTGCATATTCCTGCTGAGGGCTACAAAGATTACACGAAGCAACAATGGCCTAGTTTGGATGGGATGGCCTTAGCGATCAACATTACCAGATTCTTCAGTGACAACGAAAGGGAAATTGAACCCAGGCCAGTATACAAAAGTGAAATAAAGCCAGAACACAAGTTGCTTTTCGAGTTTGTCATCAAGTTCTTGCTGCCAAGACAAGAAAGAAGGCACATAGCCAACTATATAGATCTTACCTTGATGGAATGTTTGTATAGGGGAAAGCAGATCAATTGGTCAACCTTCATCATCCAACTCTTGGATAGAGTTTTTAATGGAACAAAAGCACATGCAATCCCATATGGCTTTATTCTGACAGTTGTGCTTGCTCATTTTGATGTTCTTGTGAAAAAGGCTGAGATGGCTACTCCCAAGGACTATTTTGGGAAGGATACTTTGCTGACTTGCGATTATACTATCAATGTTCCTGTAGATGAACCTGGTTCATCTAGGAAGCAGCCTGTTAATAGCAAAGTTAGAACTCTGGTGCAGGAAAGCGAGATCAAGGATATGGAAATCCTTCATTTGAAATCTCTTTTGATTGAGGTTGAAGCTGAGAGGGATGCTCTCAAGGCTGAATTAGAAAAAGAGAAGGAGAAAAACGAGGGTGATCTTAATCAGATGCTTTCTCTTCTACAAACTAAGACCACAACCTCCTCTGCACTTTCTCATCCTTAGGCTGTCCAGAGCTACCAAAACCCCTCTTAGACCAGTTGTTATATTTCTGTTGTTTTATTCTGTTTTGCTCATGGTTATGGTTGTTTTTGTTTTTTTTTGTATGGTATTTGATGTTCGTTCCTAATCAATGAATTTTTGCTGTTTTGTTATTGACTTGTCTCAATTTCTTAGATAGCTTACATTTATTGGTTTCTTATGATGATTAATCATGTTTGCACCTGCAGTTGCCTCAATGGCCATGAGTAATTGTTAACAACACTGGTGAGTTTATCATTTTGCAAACTTTTCGATGATGCCAAAAGGGGGAAGCAATGTGCTTTTATATTTCGAAGTGATATTTATAATCTAATGAACCTGGTTTCTCTATGATAAATGCTTAAAAAACATACAAAGCGTTTGAGCTGTATACAGGGAGAAGCACAAAGTTTGTCATCATAAAAAAGGGGGAATTATTTGACCCAAGTCACTGCATAGTTTTGAAGATTGACAAATGTCTGACCAGTTGAACCAGGTCATCAGATCACATATACTTGACCTGATGCGTTGACACACAAACCTTATATGCATAGGATATGAACGCGATTGTGAAGTATCAATGAACAAGGAGAGTGTCTTAGAATGCGAAAAGGTTTCAAATTGATAAGAGAATAGAAGTTGAATTCAGCAAGGACAGTAACGAAGAAAGGAAGTTGAGTTTAAAACGAACTTGTTCTCCCAGGTAGAGTTGTACCAGAACTGAATGACAAACTCAACAACTGACTTCATAAATAATTGAAGTATTCTTGCTTGAATCAACAACACACAAGTGCAGAAGTGAATCAAGATTTGAAAGCAAAATTCCCAGATATTTTGCAAGCAGAATTATTGTGCGATACAAAGGTTACAGACCAGCTAGAAGAACCAGTTCCATCTGTTTGTCATTGAGTCTAGTTGGTTGTAGTACGAGATTTAATATTGTATCTTTTCAGCTTTCATAGAAGCAATTGTAATAGGTACGCATTGTTCAAGTTAGAGTTAACTTGAAGCTTGTAGAAATTAGCTAGGGGCTAGTTACTACGAATGGATTACAGTTAGTCCTAGGATTACAAAAGAGTTTATTTTGTTAGTTCGTTTGGCTCAGAGTTTTAGTGAAGAGTTTGAGAAAATCCTACTAAGGAGTAGGTCGTGATTTTTTCACCTTTTGAGCGAGGTGTTTTCCACGTAAAAATCTCTATGTTTTTACTTTACTGCTTTTATTATTCCGCAACAGTAGAAGTTAGAACACCAAGAAGAACCAGGTTCTTCTAGAGACACATCACTCGAAAATTGGGTACCACACAAATTAACCTATCTTCTTGTATGGTATTGATTTCTAAAACATCAATGGCGATACATCCCGTGGTTCCAGTTCAGCCCCGCAGTTAGGGGGACAACATTTGAGGAAGAACAACTTAGACTTGAAAGGTACAAGAAGTACCACTCTCCTACCTTCAATGGATTGGCAACGAATGATGCCCTGAGTTTTCTGGAGGAGTGTCACCGCATTCTCCGTACTATGGTTATTGTGGAGATGAGCTGGGTTTGGGAGCAACTTGTCAGTGATGGCAGGCGTATGATTTAGGTTACCCGGCCGAGTCAGCTTCACTCACATGAGTTTAATTTTCAAACATGTTCCTGAGAGAGTTTGTACCTTAGTCCCTCAGGGATGTATGGCGCGCGGAGTGTGAGCAGGTGCGCCAGGGCACTATGTCAGTATCAGAGTATACCATTAGATTCAGTGATTTGGCCAGAAATGCACCTTCTTTGGTCGCTATAGTTAGAGAGCGTGTCTGTAGATTCATTGAGGGGCTCAAGCATGATATTCAGTTTAGCATAGCTCGAGAGTTGGAGTCAGATGTTTCATTTCAACAGGTGGTAGGGATCGCTCGTCGAGTGGAGGGTATGTGGGGCCAGGAGAGAGATGACAAGAGAAGACAAGAGAGGGAGGACAAGCGAGGTCAGGGAGGCAAGGAGGCCTCATAGACCGGAGAGATTTACTGGTCCTTATTTTAGAGGTAGGGTACGACATGACAGAGGTTTGTGGGTCACCAGTTCAGTTTGCACTTCAGGCTTCACACAGTGTTTCATGTGCTCATGGGTCTCAGGGTACCTGTACTGCACAGTTTCCATAGCCACGTCAGCAAAGAGGTTGCTTTGAGTGTGGAGATACCAGCCACATAGTGAGATATTGTCCCAGACTCCGGACAGATATGTCACGGCGGGGGATTAAGGCGGGTAGAGGGCGACCAAGAGAGAGAGGCCCGACCCGTTTATGTGTTTCATATAGTAGGATTGGAGTCACCTTTCTGATTTTGTATTCACACTGTTTACCTTATTTCAAATAGTTATATTTAGAAATTTGTAGCAAACTCTGTAGAGCTTATGACTTGTACTACCGATTTTGGGAATTGTAAAATTTTATAGAGATTTTCTATTTCAAAATTATTAGATGTTATTTAATTATTATCGTTATTCGGTTAATGTTAGGCTTACCTAGTTCCTAAGACTAGGTGCCGTCACGACACCTAACAGAGGGAAATTTGGATCATGACAATACGACACTACGAGAAGCCACCCAAACAAGTAGGGTCAAATACTTATTGCTAGATTGATCACATAGTAGTTGTTTATCATGTCGATATCAGTATAGTACTCCGAGTGAAGGTAAAAGAGAATTTTCGTATATTAGGCCTAAGGAGCAGAAAATGATTTCAATAACTTAGTGAAATTGAATGGTTTTATATGCTTCATATTATAATTTTGAATTGATATAAATGTTCTAAAGAAACTTATATCATGACTTACATTTCACTTGTCTTTTCATTTAAAATGATAAAGATCATGATTTATATAACTCTTTATCACTTTACTACCAAATATTGATTTCATAGTATTTTTATAAAATCATGTCCTAGGAACTTGAGTTAGAGAGAGCCTATTGTGATGACCCGGCCGGTCGTCTTGAAAGTTGTAGCCCTATTTCCCCATTTTCTGCTTCTATTGTGTTCAACAACTGTTATATGACTTACTGGGTTGGTTGGTCCGGGTCCGGAGTGATGTCAGAGTGAATTGAGACACTTAGTCTCTTAATTGGGAGCCTAAGTTAGAAAAGTGAACCGAATGTCGACTTATGTGTAGACGGAATCGGATTAGAATTTTGATAGTTCCGTTAGCTTCGTTGAGTGATCTGGACTTAGGAGCATGCCCGGGATATGATGTGGAGGTCCGTAGTAGAATTAGGCTTGAATTGGCAAAAACTGGAATTTTGGCGAATTTGACCGGCAATGGAAGTTTTGATATCGGGGTCAGATTTGATTTTCAGGAATTGGAGTAGGTCCGTGGTGTCATTTTTGGCTTGTTTGAAAATTTTGAAGTCAATCAGACGTGGTTTGATAGGTTTCGGTGTCGTTTGTGGAATTCGGAAGTTAAGAAGTTCTTTAGGCTTGAATCTGGGTGTAATCCATGTTTTGATGTTGTTTTGGGTGATTCGAGGGTTCTACTAAGTTCATAATAGGTTATATTATTTTTTGGTATGTTTGGTTAAGGTCCCGGGGCCTCGGATTGATTTCGGGTGGTTATCGGACTTGGTTTCTAGTGGTGAAGTTGCTGAAGTTGGCTATTGCTGGTGTAATCGCACCTGCGAAGGGTCTAGCCGTAGGTGTGGAAGGATGGGCGCAAATGCGGGCAAGGTCAGGATGAGCAAGAGGGGCATGTGTGATAATTGGGGCTCATCTACGAGCACGCAGATGCGAGGCTGAGCTGCAAATGCGGAAAATGGAAGACTTGGTCATTTTAGCAGAAGCGAAACGAAGGGCCGCAGAAGCGAATTCGCAGGAGCGACACCCGGAGCGCAGGTGCGAGCCTAGTGGATTTAAGTGATTTCTGCTGGTGCGGATCTTTTGGCGCAGGAGCGGCCCACAGGTGCGAAAGGCCTGGGGCATAACATATAAGTACGATACTTCGAGATTTTTTCACCATTTTCACATTTTGGAACTCGGATTTTGGAGGATTTTGAGGAGTATTTTGAAGTGATTACTGAGGTAAGATCCTTGTGTCTATTTATCTTCGATAATGGTGTTTCCCCACTATTTTTGCACCTAATTAGTGAGATTTTGAAGTGAAATTTGGGGGTTTAGGGATTGAGAATTTGAGAGTAAATTTTGGGGATTTGGATGACCAAATGGTGTCGGACTTTGATAAATTTAGTATGGTTAGACTCGTGAGTGGATGGGCTTTCGGGTTTTGTGACTTTTGTCGTATTTCGAGACATGGACTCAGGGGACCGGGTTGAGCGTATTTCGGATTTTGGTTTAGAATTTCATGTTTTTCATTTGGAATTGATTCATTTAGCCTATATTAATTATCTCGTACTGCTTGTGGCTAGATTCGAGGCATTTGGATCATTATTCGAGGGGTAAAGGCATTTCAGAGTAGGATTTTGCGCAATTTGAGATATGTAACAGTCTTAAATCTGGTCCTGAGGGTATAAAATCCAAAAATTTAGTACGATATGATTATTTAGAGGTGACACACATGCTAGGTGACCGGTGTGTAGGCGTGCACCGTGGGGGATTCTAACTTGGTCTATCCCATGAGACTGTAAAGTCGAATAGCCTATTGTTGATTACATGTTTTCCTTGTCTTCTAGAAATTTGACTACTATTCATGTTAGAAACCATGCTTAGTCCATATGATATCACTGTTGAGACCCAGAACGATCGTGTACTTGTTGAATTGACTGATAATTACTGTCTTGTACTCAATCGCAGTCTTACTTGTGTATCATATCTCCGTTTCATCTTGTTTCTTGTTAATACTTGGTATTATCTCTGTTTGGGATGAATTGTATGATTTCTGTGAGCTCGAGAGGCTGGAGAGTTTAGTGACTGAGATAGGGCTTGAGTGCCAAGCTGTGAGCTATGTGAGTTTATATGGATTGGGTTGCACGCCGCAACGAGCCTGAGGGCTGAATGTATATGGATTGGGTTGCACGCCGCAATGAGCCTTATTGCTATTTATGGATTGTGGATCAGGGTGCACGCCGCAACGAGATTAGATCGGGCTGCACACCGCAACTATATAGCGCTTGGGCTAAAGGAGCCCTTCCGGAGTCTATACATCCCCAGTGAGCACCGGTACCTATTGAGTGTGTGTATTGAGGACTGAGAGCCAAGTATTGAGCTATTGAGAGCTTGAGTGACTGTTACCCTGAGAGGTTGTAGCTGTCTTGCTTCGTTGCTACACTTAGCTGATTTATGTTACTATTCTGAACTTATGGAAAATATTATATCTGGTTTATCTGAACTCAGTAAATATACAGCTGACTTGACGTATATTGCCTGAATTTACTCATGTCTACTTTCATTGTTGAAATTACTGAAATGAACTGTATTTGTATAGCTCGTCACTGCTTCTCAATTACTTATTTATTTTTGTTACTTACTGAGTTGGTTGTACTCACGCTACACCCTGTACTTCATGTGCAGGTCTAGGTGTATCCGGTCACGGAGGACGTTGAGCTTGTGCGTGGTCAAGTATTGGAGATTTATGAGGTAGCTGCCTACGTTCGCAGTCCTTGTCTCTCCTTCTATGTTGTTTTTCTTTTTTGTATTGACATTGAGACACAAACTCTTGTAGATGCTGTTTATTAGACTGGTTGTTAGATGCTCATGACTTGGTGAGACCCCGATGTTTGGGGCTATCTTTCCGCATTGTATTTTGAGTATAACTCTTGTTTTTACGAAAACTCTGTTATGAAAAATATTTTGGTTTATATTTTATGAAATATCGAATAAATACAACATACTCAGTAAAATCCCACTAGTGGGGTCTGGGGAGAGTAGAGTGTATGCAGACCTTATCCCTACCCCGAAGAGGGTATGAAATGTCAAAGTATATTGAAAATCGGGCTTGCCTAGTACCATCGATAGGCACCATCATGACATGTTAGAGTTTTGGTTCGTGACAAGTTGGTATCAGAGCCTAGGTTACACAGGTCTCACGAGTCACGAGCAGGTTTAGTAAAGTCTTGCGGATCAGTACGGAGATGTCTGTACTTATCTTCGAGAGGCTGCCGAACTGTAATGACCCGGCTGGTCGTTCCGAGAATTTAGCCCCGTTTCCCCCATTCTACTTCATTTTATGTGATTCAGTTTCATTTATGTGTATTGGGTCGGTTGGTTCGGATTCAGAGTGTTCATGGTGAGAACTGAGGCAATTAGTCTCTCAAGGTAGCCTAATAGTTAAGAAGTCAACTGAGAGTTGACTTATTGGTGAACGACCTCGAAATGCGGATTTTATGGCTTAGATGGTTTCGTTAGGTGATCTGGGACTTAGGAGTGTGTTCGGAATGAAGTTTTGATGTCCGGTGTAGAATTAGGCTTGAATTGGTGAAAGTTAGTTTTTGGCGATTTCCGGTCGGCAGTGGAAAATAGGCTACCGGGGTCGGAATGGAATTCCGGAAGTTGGAACAGGTTCTAATGTCATTTTGAGTATGTATGGAAAATTTGAGGTCAATCGGAGGTGTTTTGGTTGGTTTCGGCGTAGTTGGCGAAATTTGAAAGTTTCAAAGTTCATAGGCTTCAATTTGATGTAATTTTGGTGTTTTTGTGTTATTTTTGGTGTTTCAAAGGCTCGACTAAGTTGGAATAATGCTATGGGGTGTGTTGGTATGTTTGGTTGGGGCCCCGCGGGGCTCGGGATTTTATTTCGGATGGTTGGCGGAGTTTTTGGACCTGGAAAATTGTAGCAATAGCTGCTGGTGTGAAGTTCTGGTGTTGACCGCACCTGCGGTCGGGAAGCCGCAGGTGCGATGGGCAGAGCGCAGGTTCGAAAAGGCTAGGCAGGGTATTTTCCGCAAGTGCGAAGTTTTGGACGCACCTGCGAAGCCGCAGGTGCGGAAGATTGGCCGCAGGTGCGGAATTTGGTTCATTGAGTGGGATTCTGCAGGTGCGCACCTGGGACCGCAGGTGCGGAAATGCTGTAAAAATAATATATAAGAGGCATCCGTGAAATTCATTTCATTTCACCATTTTTGCATGCGAGAGGAGCTCTTTGATGGCAGATTAGAGAGAGGATTTGTGATTCTTCAGAAAAGGTAAGTTCTCGGGTTATTAACATCATTTATATGCTATTTTAATTCGGATTAGGCTTGTATTTGAAGGATTAAAGTAAGAAAAGTTTGGAAAATGGGAGGAAAGAGTTGGGAATTTCTTTTGGAAATTTTAGTGGGCAATTGTGGTCCGATTTTAGTGTTCTTGGTATGTACGGTCTCGTGGGAGGATAAGGATTCTTGTGATGTAAATTTTATCAGATTTCGAGACGTGGGCCTGAGGCTCAGGTTTGGCCGAATTTCGAGATTCTTGTATAAATTGATAATTATTGATTGGGTTGTGTTCCTTGAGTATATATTAATGATGTTGAACTGGTTTTTTGCTAGATTCAGAGCAATCAGAAGCCAATTTGAGGGGCAAAAGCATAGCGGACTAGTGTTGTGGCCCGGTGGAGGTAAGTAATGGTTATATATCTTGTCTGAGGGTATGGAACCCCAGACTACATATTTTCTTACTGATTTTGGAATGGCGCACATGTCAGATGACGAGTATATGGCGCGTACTGATTTTTGGATTGGACTATGTCCTCTCCGCGGCAACTAATGAATTGCATATTTTACTCAAAACCTTATGTTAAATTATATTCTAAAGATTGTTGAAATATTTGGGCTATAAGTCATGTTTGCGGCCTCGTGCCGATCTGTTTAGAACTGTTGGGGGCTTTTTACTGCTGTTTTTCCTCACTATTTGTTGATGATTTCACTCAGCATCATTGTGCATACTGTTTTTCGAAACTCAGCATGATTTACACCACTTTGAGATTTAAACTGATGTTTTGGGTCGAGTACCCAGTTTTACTGATTCGCCCGAGGGGCCTCTCGAGTGGTTCTGCTGAGTGTGGCCGAGGGCCAAAAGTGATGGTAAGGTGCTGAGTGATATTAGTGCTTGGGCTGAAGGAGCCCCTCCGGAGTCTTTACACACCCCCAGTGAGCGCACCGAGTGCCAAGTGACGAGTGATTGAGAGGCATGAGTGGCTGTGAGGTATGCCTGAGGGGCTGATTATGAGTGACTGTGAGGCATGCCCGAGGGGCTGATTATGATACATGTTTTTGCCCAAGAGGCTACTTATGATTTTACTACTTTTATTTGCTTATTAAATCTTTCGGTTTGAAGTTGTTAAATATATGCATTATTTAAAGGATTTTTCTGAAGATGATTTTAAGGCATTATGATTTCACATATCTATGTCATACTGTTGGAAAGAAAGGCTGTGCCTCTTGTGATTTGATGACATTGATTTTATGTGTTTCTTGCTGCTCAGACCTGATTTATTTTCATTACTACTGAGTTGGCGTACTCACATTACTCCCTGCACCTTGTGTGCAGATTCATGTGTTAGGGCAGGGTGAGCTGTCTATCTGTCCAGAGATTCTAGGAGGTTTGCAAGGTAGCTGCATGCATCCGCAGTCCTGCTCCCTCTCTTGATTAATATTATAGAATTTATTTTCGTTGAGTTGTATATTTATGTAGATGCTCATGACCAGTGACTCCGGGTTTTGGGGGGATTGTATTTAATGTTCAGTATAGATTTAACTGTTTTTATAAATGTTTAAAGGAACCTTTATGGGAAATAATTATAGTAAAGATGTAAAAGGGAAGTTTATTATGATTTGAGTGAAGTTTTGGCTGTCCTAGTTCCATGATAGGTGCCATCACGACTGGCCTGGATTTGGGGTCGTGACAGATTGGTATCAGAGCGCTAGGTTACATAGGACTCACCGATCATGAACAGGTTTAGTAGAGTCTTGCTGATCGGTACGAAGACATCTGTACTTATCTTCGAGAGGCTGCGGAACCCTTAGGAAAATCTCACATTTAAAAAAAAATTCTTGTCGTGCGAATCCATTGTGTTCAGTTAAGAGCGTAACTCTTGAATTCCTTCCATGTATTCGAACGCGCACGAGAGCGCTTGGTATCAGTTGTGCATCGACGGCTTGTGGATTCCATGGATGAGATATGATTTTGGCATGTTGGTAATGGGCCAGTCTGGAGGACTTGAGGCCAGATTTATTCTGTGGCTTGATTGTCGAGATTTTCGTTGTGTGAGCACGTGTAATTTGGGGACTTGTATGTCCGTTTGTGTTCTTATTGCTGAGAATTGGTGACTAGATGCCTATGTGGTGGGTGTGAATTGATGGTTATATGTGTTCAGACTGTGAAATGTGTTGAAAGGGTTGGCTGGAAATGTGGTAAGATTTATTGAGTGTTTGATTTCTGTCTCGATTTGGTATATGGACTTGAGTTGTGAGTATGTTGGAAGACCTCTCATGCTGTGTAGTTGTGGAGTGAAGCGAATTTCTCTATTGGGTTATGAGTTCCTGGTGATGTCTTTGAGTTGAACATTTGCCCCAATAACATTCACGTATTTGATTGACGGTGTATTCCAGTCGTATTAGCACTCCTTGTTATTGCATTCATTGATGGCGTTCGAGCATATTCGCGTAGCCGGGAGTAGCATGCTCAGTATCTGAGGATAGCATTATAAGGATTCAGGGCGAGAAGGCTCTATACCAATTCTCCGAGAGTGAATTTTGGCTCGGTTCAATAGCATTCTTGGGAAACGTGGTGTCCAGTGAGGGTACCCACGTGGTCATTCCTATGTAGGTAGAGCTTCCAGAAGCTCAAGATTTTTGTGACCATCGCTCCAGTGTTAGTTCTTCCATCAGCTTCAGGTTTTTACTGCATAATGTGGTGCCTCGAGGGTAGGCGTTGATTGTGTTCAGATGCAGGTAGGTGTAGTGATTGCGTGAAAGTTTTGGTCTTCAGAAGTGTATGGAGAGATAGAAATTAAAGCTAAGCGAGCAGGGGTATCTCCTGCGGGTTGTCCCAGGGCGTGTGGTTAATAAGTTCTCTTCTACCCGTAAAAGATATATGTTGTAATTTGAGTTTGGATAGCTTGGGGGAGTTGGCGTGACTATTGCAATGGTGGATGCGAGATTGGCAATTGATTTGAGTGTTAGGGTTTGGGTCATGTAAGCTTATGGAGGATTTAGTTGAATCCCACCACAACATGGTGGCAGTGATAATGTGTGGGCATAGGCTTGTTTGTCTTGATCCTTGGCTTTGAGCCAAGTGGGGGAGTTAGTTATTGATAAGTTGATTACATGAATATGTGTGTTATTGGTTTCAGTTCGAGGTATGTTGGTAAATCAGTTATGACCTGCAAGCATGAGGTTTGGGAATGTCATGAGTAAGGGAAATTTCTTCGATATAGGTTTTAGTGTACTTGTTTGGGTATTTGGGTTCTACTGAATGGTTTAGTGGAAATTGAAAAAGGTGTAGTGTGTGTAGTGTATGAATTTGCTTGTGATTTCAAGTGAGTGGATTACTTTCCTAGTATGTTAGTGTGCAACGGGTCAGGTCGATTCTGTCTAATTGGTCAGTGTGATTGGGATTTACGTTAGAGGATGTCAAGACTTGTCGTATTCTACATCATCACGTATTCTACATATCGGTATCAGGAAGTCTCTTCAGGGTAAGTTTTTCTAATGTGGTGCATTTGGGGATGATTAAGGGAGTATTCAGTCGCTTATGAGCCTTAGACGATATGGTTTTGTGCTTGGGTCGTGTGTGGTGAGTCTGGGTTGCAAATTCGTGGTATTACGGCAGGAAGAAGTATCAATTTGAAGGTATGTCAGAAGGAACTTGGGTAAATAGGGAAACTTGGTAGTAGGTCGGATCGACATGGTAAGGGATATAGTTAGTTCTTTGGGGTGTTCATAAGGTGACGAGTTTTTCGGGTATTTCTTAGCAATGCTCTTAGATTTTTGGTGGGCCGCGTAGTTGGTTGATTTAGAAGAATTCAGTCGTGATGGGTTGGTGTTGTGCAAATGGGATTTCGGATAGTTCCGGATGGTTTCTACCGCGGTTAAGGGTGCATATTTTCTTGTGGCGTGTAGTGAGTTTATTTCTAAATGGGATCCAATGGAAGTTCTTAGCTAGTTGGGTACATAGTTGCTTGTGGCTCAGAAGGGACCATGGGGTTCCCGTATTTTTCCTAGGTTGGCATGGCGTGTGCGATATGTTGGATAGAGTTGAGATTTGCATATGTGAGGTCACGATTCGGTTCTGGAAGGAAGGTCATAAATTCTTAGGCAGCATGGGCAATTTCAGACGACTAGGTGGATGATATCACTAATTGGCGCGACTTGATGAGGGTATATATTTTAGAAAGAGCAATGTGTTTGAGTTAAGGGTACTTTATTGGTATCGTGGTGCCCTATTGTTGGATCGACTGCTGACATTCAAGGTTGCTGGGTAAACGGAAGAATTATAGGGGTATTCCCCGTGGAATGAGTGAGTATTTGGGATGTGTTATGTATTTGAGCGGTGGAGTTGTGATCAGATATGGAAATCGTACGTTTCATGAACTTCGAGACTGAGAGTTCTCATAAACAGGATATTTTGTGGAAGTGAACTGTGAAGATGCGAGGTGAGCTAGTCGGATATTAGTATGTACCATGATTATGTCATTATGAACTTTTCGGTAAGTTATTTATCTGTTGTGGGTGATAAAAGTTAATTTAGGGTCACTGGTACGCTAATATGGGTGCGTGTTCTGCACCGGGTCAGAATTGTTGGCTCTGAGTTTATATTGTTGAGGAATGTACCATTCGATTGTGATTGAGCTTATTCATGTTCTAGAGTGATCTATGAGTTACCCTTCGATGTTGCGAGAAGTGGTGATTATTGGTCATATGCACATATGGTGCGGTTCTAATGGGGCTTTATAGCTAGATTTGAGTAAGGTAAGTAACTGGGTGTTGCGGGATTGAGGCGTGTTGGTTATATACCTTCTATTTCGGGTGGCATGGTATCGTCCGATTTTTCCCATGGTTATGGCAATGCACTTTGAGTACCCGATGACGAATTTCGAATGGTTATTGATTTTGGGCAAGGTGTCTTGAAATATTTCAAGTGGACCAGCGGTTGGATAAGATCGCGCAGTATAGCAGAGTTATCTAGGGGTATGACCTTTGGTATCGGATTCATGTGTTTTTTATTTTTACGGTGTGTGCTAGGCTGTTAGTACGATATGGTGATGGTAATTTTTAATGGAAGGATAGTCCTCTCGTATGGATCTTTTATATAATTTGATTACATTCGGAAGTTGCTGTTAAGTGCCCAAGTTGCACAGGTTTTGGCTTCGAATTGTATCGATGTGTCGAGTGGTTAGTGTCATGTTATCAGGGTGGTTGTGATGGATGAGAGGAGGTCATTAGACCTAGAATGAATATTTTCGAAATTTTCTACAGCATAGTTGGAAGGATAAATATCGGGAGTCGGCTTAGAAATCTGCTATACTCTTGTTTGGGAAGGGGGAGTTTCATGTCTGGTTGATCAGACGAATGATTGTTAGTTCTACGTGCTTCTTTCATCATCGGCAGTATATGGAAGTGTTAGAGCGAGGCATTTCTTGACCAGGGGTTATGTACTGATATTGGGTTATTCTGAGCAGTTATTGTGGTTAAGAGTTATTGCTATGAGTGTTAGAGTCATGCGGTGTATTATGTGATTTCATCTGGGGTACGTATATGGCTTGATTCAGCATGTTCAGACTTGTCCATTTTATAGTTGTGGAAATTTTGATCTTATATATCATTTCAGAAGTGGGAATTTGGTTCTAAGGTTTATGGGCCAGGATTTGGATTTCAAAATTTCAACGGTATTGTACTATTGGACCTATATGGGATAGGGTGACGTGGGATCACCCCCGAGTATGTGCATGATAAGATGCGTAACCGTTTGATGGTGTTGGAGAACAACTCTTGGCACGTTCGAGGACGAACGTATGTTTAAGTGGGGGAGGATGTAACGACCCAGCTGGTCGTTCCGAGAATTTAGCCCCGTTTCCCCCGCTTTTGCTTCATTTTATGTGGTTCAGTTTCATTTATGTGTATTGGGTCAGTTGGTTCGGATTCAGAGTGGTCATGGTGATAACTGAGACAATTAGTCTCTCAAGGTAGCCTAATAGTTGAGAAGTCAACTGAGAGTTGACTTATTGGTGAACGACCTCGGAACGCGTATTTTATGGCTCAGATGGTTTCGTTAGGTGATCTGGGACTTAGGAGTATGTTCAGAATGAAGTTTTGATGTCCGATGTAGAATTAGGCTTGAATTGGCGAAAGTTAGTTTTTGGCGATTTCCGATCGGCAGTGGAAAATAGGTTACCGGTGTTGGAATGGAATTCCGGAAGTTGGAACATGTTTGTAATGTCATTTTGAGTATGTCTGCAAAATTTCAGGTCAATCAGAGGTGTTTTGGTTGGTTCGGCGTAGTTGGCGAAATTTGGAAGTTTCAAAGTTCATAGGCTTCAATTTGATGTAATTTTGGTGTTTTCGTGTTGTTTTTGGTGTTTCGAAGGCTCGACTAAGTTGGAATAATTCTATGGGGTGTGTTGGTATGTTTGGTTGGGGCCCCGAAGGGCTCGAGATTCGATTTCGGATGGTTGGCAGGGTTTTTGGACTTGGAAAATTGCAGCAATAGCTGCTGGTGTGAAGTTCTGGCGTTGACCGCACCTGCGGTTGGGAAGCCGCAGGTGCGATGGGCAGAGCGCAGGTGCGAAAAGACTAGGCAGGGGATTTTCCGCAGGTGCGAAATTTGGTCCGGTAAGTGGGATTCCGCAGGTGCGCACCTGGGACTGTAGGTGCGGGTCCGCAGGTGTGACTAAATGTCCGCAGGTGCGGAAATGCTATAGAAACAGTATATAAGAGGCATCCGTGAAATTCATTTCATTTCACCATTTTTGCATGCGAGAGGAGCTCTTTGAAGGCAGATTGGAGAGGGGATTTGTGATTCTTCAGGAAAGGTAAGTTTTCGGGTTATTAACATAATTTCTATGCTATTTTAATTCGGATTAGGCTTGTATTTGAAGGATAAAGTAAGAAAGTTTGGAAAATGGGAGGAAAGAGTTGGGAATTTTTTTGGAAAATTTAGTGGGCAATTGTGGTCCGATTTTAATGTTCTTGGTATGTATGGTCTCGTGGGAGGATAAGGATTCTTGTGATGTAAATTTTATCGGATTCCGAGACGTGGGCCCGGGGCTCGGGTTTGGCCGAATTTCGAGATTCTTGTATAAATTGATAATTTTCGATTGGGTTGTGTTCCTTGAGTATATATTAATGATGTTGAACTGGTTTTGGCTAGATTCGGAGCAATCGGAAGCCAATTTGAGGGGAAAAAGCATAGCGGACTAGTGTTTTGGCCCGGTGGAGGTAAGTAATGGTTATAAATCTTGTCTGAGGGTATGGAACCCCGGACTACATATTTTCTTACTGATTTTGGAATGGCGCACATATCGGATGACGAGTATGTGGCGCGTACTGATTTTTGGATTGGACTAGGTCCTCTCCGCGAACACTAATGAGTTGCATATTTTACTCAAAACCTTATGTTAAATTATATTCTAAATATTGTTGAAATATTTGGGCTATAAGCCGTGTTTGGGGCCTCGTGCCGATCTGTTTAGACACCTTGGGGGCTTTTTACTGCTATTTTTCCTCACTTTTGTTGATGATTTCACTCAGCATCATTGTGCATACTGTTTTTCGAAACTCAACATGATTTACACCACTTTGAATTTAAACTGATGTTTTGTGTCGAGTACCCTGTTTTACTGATTCGCCCGAGGGGCCTTTCGAGTGGTTCTGCTGAGTGTGGCCGAGGGCCAAGAGTGATGGTGAGGTGCTGAGTGATATTAGCGCTTGGGATAAAGGAGACTCTCCGGAGTCTGTACACACCCCTAGTGAGCGCACCGAGTGCCGAGTGATTGGGAGGCCGAGTGACGAGTGATTGGGGGGCATGAGTGGCTGTGAGGTATGCTCGAGAGGCTGATTATGAGTGACTGTGAGGCATGCCCGATGGGCTAATTATGATACATGTTTTTTCCCGAGGGGCTACGTATGATTTTACTACTTTCATTTGCATACTAAATCTTTCGGTTTGAAGTTGTTAAACATATGCATTCTTTAAAGGATTTTTCTGAAGATGATTTTAAGGCATGATGATTTCACATATCTATGTTATATTGTTGGAAAGAAAGGCTGTGCCTCTTGTGATTTGATGACATTGATTTTATGTGTTTCTTGCTGCTTAGACCTGATGTTTTTTCATTACTACTGAGTTGGCGTACTCACATTACTCCCTGCACCTTGTGTGCAGATTCAGGTGTTAGGGCAGGGTGAGCTGTCTATCTGTTCCAGAGATTCTCGGAGGTTTGCGTGGTAGATGCATGCGTTCGCAGTCTTGCTCCCTCTCTTGATTAATATTATAGAATTTATTTTCGTTGAGTTGTATATTTATGTAGATGCTCATGACCAGTGACTCCGAGTTCTCGGGGGATTGTATTTAATGTTCAGTATAGATTTAACTGTTTTTATAAATGTTTAAAGGAACCTTTATGGGAAATAAGTATAGTAAAGATGTAAAAGGGAAGTTTATTATGATTTGAGTGAAGTTTTGGCTGGCCTAGTTCCATGATAGGTGCCATCACGACTGGCCTGGATTAAGGGTCGTGACACGAACCCTTAGGAAATTTCATGTTATACCCCATGTTTTCATACATGAGAATACGTCGTAACTCAATTGATGTAAGTTCAGAAATAAGATTATATCTAGAAGCATATAAAGTAAGTTAATCATGTTACCTTGGAGGTTATAAATATTTAAGATCATGAATAACGAGTACCGAGAGGGTTGGAAAGTTTAGAAGCTAAACCAATTGAAGAAAATAAGTTTCGTCGAAAGTAGATGAGTTTGGAATATTATAACATGTACTTTAGGGTGAGACTATGGTTCATTACATGATAAGGAGGTTATTATATGAGTTATGTTTGTTGTATGATGGTCGTGTGCTATGTTTTGAAGTCAAGCGAGTTGTGGAACAAAAGTTGGCAAAGGTCTTCACTAATTACATTCATAATGTGCTGAAAATTAGGTCAAATGTAACTGATATTTTCTCCCAATATTCTTGGAATTATTGGCTGATATACCAACCAAATTGAATATCTATGAGTCTAGTTTCAAACTCATTAAACCGTACATCGATACGACATAGGAGTAGAGAGATATTTGCAGTTTTGCGAGACTGCGCAGACATCATAAATGACAAGTAAGTGGTTCACTAAAGCTTTTTGAGCAATAAATTTCGTGTGTTATATGAGGTTTTATTGGGACATATTATATACCAAATTGAAGGTCTTGGAATTCAGTTTCCAATTCTCTTAATCATTCATTCATACGGCATCCGGATAAAAAGATATAAGCGTCGGAAGATGGGCCAATGCTAGGGTGCCAAGCTAGCACCTCTTTGACTTTTCCAAAGTTGATATATATAAATCTTAGGTCGGCTTTCTCTTTGTTTTTCAGTGAAAGAGAACACCCATAAGCATATACTTAAGCTATATTCTAGGGTTTCAAAGAGTATTATCATCCCGGGCATGAAATCGAGAAGCAATAACATCAAAACGATCCCTACGACGTAAGTGCCATTATACCGCCTCTCTTTTCTCTTTGTAGTTAGAGTTTTGGAAGGTAATTCATAGTTAAGAAACATCTAATATCTGTATTTAAGTGTTTAAATATCAAGGAAGGTTGATAAATGTGTTTCCTAATAGTGAGAACTCACGGGACGATGATCGAAAGCCGTGAGTTCGAGTTATTTTACAAAAGTGGACTCTTTGTGGGTTGTTTCGTGTTGGCCTCTTGTGCTGATGTTTTATGGAGTTTTGGAGGATAAAAGGTGTGGGAAAACAACACATAATTACGGAATGGTGGTCTGGTTGTTCGTCATTATTTTTGTTAAGGTCGTTTGACATTACTACAATGGTCGTTTTGTGTATGAAGAGATTGTGGTGTGTTGGGTTGTTTTGTAGTATTTTGTGGTGTATATAAGTTGGAAAATAATGTATATATGTTTTTGTTGTTGTGTTCTTGTGTTGTTGGTGTTATATTGAATTTGGAGGAAGTAAGAATAATAGGGGAGATGCTGCCCGTTTTATTACAAAATAAGCTTGTCGTTCGTTGTGCGATAATTGTACCTTTCGTAACTTAATGATAGTATTATTATCGTTGTTGTAGATTAAGGGGCGAAGAGGCGAGTTCAACTTGGTGAGTGGAAATATTGTGATAAGGTATGTTAAGGCTCTTCCGTCATTCTTTTGGCATGATCTAAAGTGAAACGAACGTAAACAATACGCTATTTCATAATGAATCTACTCCTAGCAACTAAGGTGGTCCATGTTGTTCTTTCCTTACAAAGTTATTCAGAGAAATTATCTATGATCCTTGATTCCTAGTGAAGTTCATATTGATGGTATGATATCCATAATGTTAATCGAAGGTGCAACTACCTTACGTCACTCTAAAAGGTTTAGAGCGTGATTCCATGAGTCCAGCATGCATTATATATAGTATTTATTTTACTCTACCGATCCGCGCTATAGTCGGCCGGGTACGGAACCTATTGTGCAACAACTGATCAGTTGGGTTTATCGAGCTCCACGTGGCCGGGTACGATTCTACCGAGCCTTATGATGGTCGGGTATGTTTTTACCGAGTCCTCTACGAGGCCGGGTATGATATGTGTGATGCCGGAGGTGCGGAAGGATGAGCGCATATGCAGGCAAGGCCAGGCTGGGTAGGCAGCGCAGGTGCAAGAATTAGGGCACATACGCGAGCACGCAGATGCGGAAAAAGGAAGACTTGGTCATTTCCGCAGAAGTGGACGAAGGGCCGCAGATGCGACTCCGCAGGTGCGAGACCCAGAGCGCATGTGCGAGCCCAGCGAGTTTAAGTGATTTTCGCAGGTGCGGATCTTATGGCGCAGGAGCGGCTCCGCAGGTGTGGAAATTAGGCCGCATGTGCGAAAGGCCTGGGGTAGAACTTATAAATACGGGACTTCGAGATTTTTCACCATTTTCACATTTTGGAACTCAGATTTTGGAGGATTTTGAGGAGTATTTTGAAGTGATTACTGAGGTAAGTTCCTTGTGTCTATTTATCTTCTATAATGGTGTTTCCCCACTGATTTTGCACCTAATTAGTGAGACTTTGAAGTGAAATTTGGGGGTTTAGGGATTGAGAATTGGAGAGTGAATTTTGGGGATTTGGATGACCAAATGGTGTCAGATTTTGATAAATTTAGTATGGTTAAACTCGTGAGTGGATGTGCTTTCAGGTTTTGTTACTTATGTCGAATTTCGAGATATGGGCCCGGGGAGCCGGGTTGAGCCTATTTCGGATTTTGGTTTAGAATTTCATGTTTTTATTGTGGAATTGATTCCTTTAGCCTATATTAATTATCTCGTACTGCTTGTGGCTAGATTTAGGGTATTTGGAGACTGATTCGAGGGGAAAAGACGTTTTGGAATAGGATTTTGTGCAGTTTGAGGTAAGTAACAGTCTTAAATCTGGTCCTGAGGGTATGAAACCCCGAAATTCGGTACGGTGTGATTATTTGGAGGTGACGCACATGCTAGGTGACGGGTGTGTAGGCGTGCACCGTGGTTATTGTGACTTGGTCCGTCCCATGAGACTGTAAAGTCGAATAGCCTATTGTTGATTACATGTTTTCCTTGTCTTCTAGAAATTTGACTGCCATTCATGTTAGAAACCATGCTTTGGCCATATGATATCATTGTTGAGACCCGTAGCGGTCGTGTACTTATTGAATTGACTCTTATTGCTATCTTGTACTCAGTCACAGTCTTACTTGTTTATCATATCTCCGTTTCCTCTTGTTTCTTGTTAATAATTATTATTATCTCTGTTTGGGCTGAATTGTATGATATCTGTGAGCCCGAGAGGCTGGAGAGGTTAGTGACTGAGATAGGACCTGAGTGCCGAGCTGTGAGCTATGTGAGTTTATATGGATCAGGTTGCACGCCGCAACGAGCCTGAGGGCTGAATGTATATGGATCTAGTTGCATGTCGTAACGAGCCTTATGGCTATTTATGGATTGTGGATCCGGTTGCATGCCGCAACGAGATTGGATCGGGTTGCACACTGCAACGATATAGTGCTTGGGCTGACGGAGCCCCTCTGGAGTCTGTACACCTCCAGTGAGCGCATGTACTTATTGAGTGTGTGTATTGAGGACTGAGAGCCGAGTATTGAGCTATTGATAACTTGAGTGACTGTTACCCTGAGAGGTTGCATTTGTCTTGCTTCGTTGCTACACTTAGCTGATTTATGTTACTATTCTGATATCGTTGATGAGTCATACGCCTTGAAACCTTATGCCCATATGGAGTTGTAAAGACAAAATGTAGACACTTTACCCAAGGCGATCTAAGCAACAGAATGCCTTGGGGACTACCAAGTGGAAGCTCGGAAGAAAAGGACTTAACCGTATATTCGAGGAGGATACAAAGGGGGCCAGCCTAGCAATGGTGGCCGTAGCAAAAATGGGGGAGATCGAAGTACAACCAAATCTAAGACTTGTTTCTCAGGTAACAATAGTGCTATGTCTCAAAACAAGGATTGGGGGAGGAAGCCCCCTTCAGGATGTCTCCTTTGCAGTGGGCCACATTGGAACAATGCATGCCCACAGGCACAAATGAATGCTCATCAAACTTTTGATGATGGGACGGATGACGACACAGATAATGCTAACCAGACAGAATCAATAGGTGCCTTCAGCGCACTTGTTTGTTCTATTTCTGAGGCCTTGGCGAGAATAGTGTTGGCATCCTTAAGAAGAAGGACCCATTCCCAACCACCAAGAAAGGGAAAAAGAAGGTGGATGAAGGGCCTCCTCTTAACCAAGAAAAGATCCTGATGTTCGTCGAAATAAAAGTTAATGGAAAACCCATTCGGGTGATGATAGACACATGCGCTTCTCAAAACTACTTAGCCTCAAATCAGGTAGAGCGCCTTGGTCTAGTTGTGGGAAAGGGTATAGGTTGTGTCAAGGCTATCAACTCACCGCCTGAGCTAGTGGGTGGAATAGCCAAATGATTTCCAATGAAGCTTGGTCGTTATGAAGGAAATTCAACTTGCGTGTGGTGATCATAGATGATTGTGATCTGATAGTTGGATTGGAATTCATGAGGCAAACCAACACCATTCCTGTACCTTATGCCAACATTCTATTGATGAGAGAAAACGGGGCCAAGCCTTGCATTATCCCATAAACAACCATAAAGATGGCCGAGAGAATGTCTCGGCCTTGCATTTGAAGAAGGGAGTCAAAAGACATGAACCCACGTTCCTCGATACCCTTTGTATTGAAGATATTGAATGATTTTCGAGTCCCATTCCCGCACCCGTGACAGAGCTGCTAAAGGAGTTTGAAGATGTCATACCACCGGACATGCCAAAGCGATTCCTGCTAGGTGCACCGTGGATCATGAGCTTGAGTTGGTGCCGAGTGTGAAGCCACCCGCCCGAATGCATTATAGAATATCACAACCCGAACTCACCGAGATTTTGAGACAGTTGACGGAAATGCTGCACACGGAATCATTGTGCCCTCCAAGTCCCCTTATGGGTCCCCTGTGCTGTTCCAAAAGAAACAAGATGTCACCCTACGACTTTGTGTGGATTAGTGGCACTAAACAAAATCACCATGAAGAACAAGTATCCTATCCCACTAATGGCAGACTTGTTCGATAGACTGGGTGGTGTTACAGTGTTCACCAAAATAGACCTAAAGACAGGTTACTGGCAAGTTTGAATTGTTGAGGGAGATGAACACAAAACGACCTGTGTGACAAGATATGAGTCATACGACTTCCTGGTCATGCCATTCGGCTTTACTAATACTCCAACCACATTTTGTAACCTGATGAACCAAGTCTTCCGAGATTACATTGACGAATTCGTAATGGTCTACTTGGACGATATTGTGGTATATAGAAAAATATTGGAGGAATACCTGGAGCACCTGTGGAAGGTCTTAGCCCGACTGCAGGAGAAAGAATTATATGTGAAGCTATCCAAATGCTCATTCGCCAAAAAATAGATTGAATTCCTCAGACATGTCATCGAGGAAGCGCGAATCAAGATAGACCAACAGAAGATTCCGGCTGTCACAGATTGGCTGCCGTTTAAGGATTTCCACGCCTTGAGGGCGTTCCTTGTCCTATGCAACTTTTATCAGTAGTTTGTGAAAAATTACTCTCTCATTGCAGTTCCATTGATAGAACTCCTAAAGAAAGTCACGCCTTGGGATTGGGGTCCCAGGCGAGAGGAGGCCTTCAACACATTGAAAACGGTTATGTCTAGTAGCCCTGTATTAGCCCTTCCTGATTTGGCCAAGTCGTTCGAAGTATAAATGGATGCCTCTGACTATGCTCTTGGCAGCTTCTTGCTACAAGAGGGGCATCCAGTTGCGTATGAGAGCCGAAAATTGAAGGATGCATCACGACACTATGCTGCCTACGAAAAGAATTATTGGATGTCGTCCACTTCTTACGCATTTAGAGACACTATCTACTGGGAACCCGTTCGTGGTCAAGATGGATAACAAGGCTATTAGTCATTTTATGACCCAACCAAAGTTGAATGGCTGGCAGGCTAGGTGGCAGGAACTCCTAGTGGAATTTCACTTCAACCTGGAGTACCGAAATGGAAAGACCAACAAAGTTGGTGATGTGCTTAGTTGGAAGGCCGACCTAGCATCGGTGTGCCTACTTGCCACCCTAAAGGGGAGCGAAGTGGCCACTACTGTAAGAGACCAGATACAGGATCTACTCCTAAAGGATCTTGCTGCACAGTATTTGGTGGATTTGGTAGGACACGGCAAGACTCACCAGTTCTACATGGAAGATGGGTCCTTGAAAATGAAAGAAAACCGACTTTATGTTCCTAAAAGAGGAGATTTGTGAAGGACTCTTCTGATGCAATGTCATGTTACTTTGTGGGCCAGCCACCCAAGGTGAAGAACGCACCATGGCGTTGTTGCGCCATGCTTATTATTGTCCTTAAATGGTTGATGATGTTGCTCAATATGTCAAGACTTGCCTTGTATGCCAGAAAAAACAAGTCAGAGCACTTGACACAAAGCATGACTTTTGGAGACATTGCATGTTCCAAAGAGACCTTGGGAAAGCGTGTCACTAGATTTCATCACTGGATTGCCCAAGTCGAAGATCTTACAACTATCTTGATTGTGGTAGATCAGTTTCCCAAATACGCTACATTTATAGCAGCCCCAAAATACATATCAGCAGAAGATACAACTAAACTCATCTTCTCTCATGTTGTCAAATATTCGGGCCTACCTAAAGACATCGCTAGTGATCGTGATTCTCGATTCACTAGCAACTTTTGGACTCAGATCTTTAAGTGCCTCGGGTCCAAATTGAGCCACAATTTAAGTTTCCATCTGCAATCTAATGGCCAGACGGAGCGATTCAATGGCATGATAGGGAATACCTCCGCCATTTTGTTATCGGATCAAAGAAGAACTGGGTGAAGCTTCTGGATGTTGCTCAACGGTATTTCAATTCATAAAAGAGCTCTAGTATAAATAGAAGCACTTTTGAAATTGTTGCCGGACAATAACCGCTACTCCCAAACACTGTGAATGCACTAATTATGCGAGTTGATAGCTTTTCGAAGGAATGGAAGTGAAATTTGGTGATAGTGCAGAGCTATCTTGTCAAAGCCCAAGAGCAGATGAAAAAACATGCTGATCAAAATCGTCGCTTTATTGAATGCCAAGTAGGAGACAAAGTGATGGTGATAATCCCAAAGCGATACTTATTTGAAAGGGTCCACGACCCTCACCTATTTCAAAAGTACATTGGACCCTTGTCCATTATGAAACACATTGGGAAAGTTGTATACCAGGTGGATACCCTAGCCTGGTGGAAGATTCATCCATTCTTCCATATTAGCCTTCTGAAACCTTTTCGGGAAGATATGGAGGATCCTTCGTGGAGCCAACTCACAATACCCAATATTCGAGGCCCTAATTTAACCAAGAAAAAGCGTGTAGAAGCTATTCTCGATGATTGAGTGATTTATGCTTCAAGAAAAGATCACCAAGAGTAACTGGTGAAATGGCAGGGCTGTGATATAGAGGAGAATACTTGGGAGAGGGGAACAAACCTCAAAGTCGAAAAGATCCTCATCGATGATTATCTTTCAATAAGGCACGGAGGACGTTTCCAACTCAAGTGGGGAGAATGTTATGGGCGGCTTTCAAGCCATGCCCCATGACCCATTGGACGCGCCCCGTGGCGTCCTGGTAAGCCTCCCAACACCTAGTGCCATGGACGGCCCCGTGGTTTTGACCGCGCCAAGTGACAAGCGCGCTTGTGCCTATGTCGCCCCATCGATAGCACTTGCTAGTGCCCAGCCGCATGCATATGCCAACAGCGCCGCGTGCGCAAAATTTTATGCTAATGACAAGGTTGCTGTCAACAGACTTGCTTCTAACTTGTAGGAATCTAAGTCCTTTTTATTATAATATAGAGTAACTTTACTTCCTGTATTTCTATTATGTCTCTCTAACTTAGTTACATCAAGTCCTATAACTTTGGTTTATTTTTTATGCATTATTAGGGGGATCAAGTAATCAAACTTTCAAGCAAGTAAACAATTCTCTGTATTGGTGTCTCTCCCCCTCGACACCGTGTTGCCTTTCTGTAATAACTTTCATTAATTCAATCAAGCTTTCTTTCATTCTCATTCTCTTTCCTGTTCTCTCAATTGCTCTTGACATTGATTTTTCCGTACGACACTGATAGTCTCGTCTAGCGTACGGAAGGGACTCCAGTTGGCGGATTGTAATCGCATGGACATCGATTGATTAGGCTTACGTCGCCCTTCCAAGAAATCTCAGGAAGGCGCCGCGTAACAGTGTGTGTATTTTCATTTCCACATGCGGCTGATATATTTCACTAAGTAAAAAGCAAAACATAGAAAATATAGAAGACTAGACCAAAACCGTTACTTACAAATCAAAGTTTGGGAGAAAGGAAAAATATTAAGGTGTACTAGATATTACGTCTAATTATACTAGATACACCAACATGTATTTAAATATCTAGTAAAAGATTATTCTCATCACAAGTGTTATGATGATGGATGAGATTCTTTAAAAATAATTCTAGTAAAAATCGCTTAGTCCTCTAATGTGTATTACACCATATCAATTTGAATTAGTCGAGCTACAATGCAGATATATCGAATAAAAATAAAATAAAATAATTTCTATAATTTGTTTTTACTCGAGGACCAAAAATAATACTCTAGTATTTCCTAGAAATGAGAGGAAGAAGTATAACTCCTTGACCATAACTGATAATTAATTAATGCCTAGATTTCACGGATGAAATAGCCAAATCCCATGACATCCTCCATTAAAACTAGTCAATTAATAACGGGGACACCCTTCTCTTGTAGTAACAAATTCACGAGCTCACATGAGTTGTTGTACTTGTGAGACGTGGACACTGCAATCGTTGGATTTGGGTCATGTGTTATGTATTTGCCTTAAAAGGACTTATTAGGACCTCGTCACTATTTTTTGGTTATAGAAATATCTCCTTTCTCAAAGGGATTAGTTTTAAGTCAAGACAAATACATCCGAGATTTTCTCTTACGGGCAAAAATGGAAGGGGATAAATGTTTTTTCTCATTAACTAGACAATAGGTCCACCAACTAAGAAACAAGGGGCTAAATATACTTCTATTCTAATGCTGTGAGACTTCAATTGTCACAACATGGTAGAGTCCATCCTTTGGTGGATGGTAGTTTGTTTCGCAGCTTAGACGGAGTCCTTCAATCTCACTATTATACTCGGTCAGACTTTTCCTTCAATGGATATTTTATAGTATCAGTTTATGCATGATCCGAGGGAGTCACGACGCGGCCATGAGAAGATTGATAGGATATTTGAACGACACAGTAGACTTGGGAATATCACACATTCAACCTCGCAATAAGTTCGTCACCTCCGAATTTTCAATTCTTGTAATTCTAATATCACTTGAGATACAGGTTCTTGTAGCTCAAATATCGGTTGAGAGAGATAACTAGAATTCCTTCTCTCATGTACAACTTGTACCTATTAGTATAAGACTAATGTATTCGATACTGATTTTATCATTCAGTATCAAATTCTTACGGTCACTACAAAAGAATACTTTTTATAATGTCGAGTTCATTACTCAAATGGTCACTCGACTATTCAAAATTACTTAGTAAAGTCATCTCTATGTTTATAATAGATGAGTGACTTAACTATACCTGCGTATAGCACTAAGTAGATCATTCAATGAGATTTCTCAAACTTTCAAATGCCTATTTTATCATCTAAATTACCAATTTTTGCCTACTTTTTTTAATATTATGAAAATATTTTCTCTTTTTTAATCTATATAATGGACCTATCTATAGAAAAAATAAATTTTATTTATAGAGTAAAAACTGCAAAATAGCTTTTAAGCATATATAATGTTATGAACTAGGATAACTCAAATGATGTGTATGGACCAGTTATTTGGATAGAGGCAATTGGGCCAGGGGCTAAACTGCGAAGAGGCCAGAGAATTAGAAAGCCCAACAAGAGATTTGTCTGAGATCCGGGTTAAGGAAGCACGTGACAAACTGAATAGAAGGGGTTATCGTGTGGGTTCTGAGGATTAGACAAATGTTATGTGAAAAGTTCTGTACTTCTCATCTCTTTCTGTCTAAGCTTCTCATCTCCTTCTTCGGTGGTGTATAACTAGCTTCTCATCCCTTCTGTTATCCTGCAACTATCCTTTTTACTATTTCATGGAAAATTCTAGTTGATTGTAATTCAATTTAGTGAATCAATATAGCCAGTTGGTTTGGTTGTTATTTGCTTTATTACATTGGTGCTTTTATCCAGAGGTTTTCAATGGAGGACCAAATGTTTTGACCCATCGATGATTCAATTAAGGTCGTGAAGGATTCGTGGTCGAAGAATATCGCTGAAATCCATTCATTGTTACATGAGTTGGATGAAAACCTTGCATCGAGTAAGCCTACTCCGGTTCTATTCCGACGATTTATGGCGAGGATCCAAAGTTATGGATTTCTCAGGTTGAACACTACTTTGAATTCTACGGCACATCAGAAAATAACAAATTATTATGCACATCTATTTACCTCGAAGGTGAGGCGTTGGAGTGGTTCCGATGGCTTCTCCGGAACAAGAAATTGAAGGATTGGGAATACTTTGGTGCAAAGGTGCGAATTCATTTTCGTAAACAACATCTCGAATCACCGGAAGGTTACATGGCTACAATCAAGGAATATTCTACTAAAATTGTGTTGGATTTTGTTAGTAATAACAAAGAGATGTGAATGGAAAATGAGGAAAAAAGAAATGAAATTTTGAATTAGTTCACGTTACTAATGCACTTTGTCCCTCATTGGAAGAAGGAAATAAAATCTTTGTGCTTATATAGAAAAGCACAACTTCTAGCTCTTAAAGAGTTAAGAAGAAGTGGTGCCTTGTGCCATCGTTGTCGCTCGCTTGCTCGGCTGCGGCTTTGGCTTCGGCTTCGGCTTCGGTCAATTAATATGATTGATTGATAATTTTTGGACCAAATGTATTTTCCTTTTCCGTCATTTAATATTTTCTTTTCTAATACTTTTTCGCGGGAAACATATTGCGGAATGAGTTTGCGACCAAACATTCTATTCAACAGAAATTTAAATAATTTCCACTACCGAAAATCTGAAATCTCTCCCCCAATCTTCTGCATTCTGCATTGGTTTCCAAAAGCAAAACGTAAGCATTTTGTGTGATTTGCTCCGCCATTTGAGTTCGTTGAAGTTCTGTGATTTGAAGTGCCGCTATCACAGAATAGTTATCCCGTTCTATCCTGGGAGGAATTAATCCAAAACCTTGGGAAACTTGAGGGGATTAAATTCCTTAAGGAAACACAAGAAACTTGTGGGCTCAGAATTTTTTCTGCTTTGTTTTCTTAAACTAATGTTTGTTAATTTATTGGTTTTGAATACAGTGTGCTAACAAGCTTAAGGAATTTAATATTTATTTCTGTATTCATCTTACTTTCTGATTTGGGAGACTAAAATCGTAATGATTTTCTACTCCCGTTTTGGAGATTAAAATCTTCGAATTTTCTACTCCAGTTTGAGATTAAATTCTTTGTGACTTTCTACTAAATCCGAGATATAAAAACTCAGCTGTTTGTATTCAGTTTGAAGATATAAAAACTTTATCGAGGTACTAATTTTGTTTGTCTCAGTTTCTTTTACAGAAAATGACAACAAGTACGGAACAACAAAATGGTTATGTTGGAACGACTACTGCTGCAATGGCTACGTCGTCTTCAAGTCGCACAACGCCTGCACCGGCAGAAAAACCCGAAAAATTTTCCGGCATGGACTTCAAACGCTAGCAGTAGAAAATGTTCTTCTACCTGAACACACTCAGTCTACAACACTTTATAAGAGAGAACGTTCCAGTCTTAGGAGAAGAGACTCTGGCTAATGAGCGATTTGTGGCCACGGAGGCATGGAAGCATTCTGACTTTTTGTGCAAAAATTATATATTGAGTTGTTTGGAAGATGGCTTGTACAATGTTTACAGTGTCATGGGGACTTCGAAAGAGTTGTGGAACACTCTTGAAAAGAAGTACAAGACGGAAGATGCTGGGCTAAAGAAATTTGTTGCCGCAAAGTTCTTGGACTTTAAAATGGTTGACAGTAAGTCTTTCATAACTCAAGTTCTAGAATTACAAGTCATCATTCATGACATCGTTGCCAAAGGTATAAATCGAATCAATATTTTTATTAAAGATATTGATTATATTATTAATCCTAAATTTATGATTGTAGGTATGGTCATAAATGAGGCGTTTCAAGTTGTAACATTTATTGAAAAGTTACCCCTGATATGGAAGGACTTTAAAAACTAATGGAAACATAAGCACAAGGAGATGACATTGGAAGACCTTATTGTTCGCTTAAGGATTGAATAAGACAACAAGGTTGCAGAAAATAAGTCTCGTGAAAATTCAACAATAATGGGTGCAAATATTATTGAGGAAGCTTCAACGAGAAAAAAGAGAAATAAGCCGTCTGGAACGAAGAATTACCCAAGCAAAAAGAAGTTCAAAGGTAATTTCCACAACTGTGGAAAGGTTGTACACAAGGCTGCTGAATGCCGTGCACCAAAGAAGGACAAGAAAAAAAGTCAAGCAAACATGATTGTGAAGAATGATGAAATAGACGATTTATTTGTCATGCTTTTGGAATGTAACCTAGTCGGAAATCCTAGAGAATGGTGGATTGATCTAGGGACAACTAGTCATGTTTGTGCTAACAAGGAGTTGTTTACTTCTTATGCTTCCGCTGGACCCAGCGAGACAGTTTTTATGGAAAATTCCACTACTGCAAAAATTGAAGGAACGTGCAAGATAGCTTTGGAGATGAATTCTGGAAAGATTGTAACTCTAAATGATGTCCTTCATGTTCCTAACATACGATAGAATTTAGTTTCGACATTACTTCTAGTCAAGAATGGCTTTAAGTGTGTTTTTGTTTCCGACAAGGTTGTAGTTAGTAAGAATAAAATATATGTAGGAAAATGTTACCTTACTGAGGGCCTTTTCAAACTCAATGTAATTGCCATTGATATGAATAAAATTTCAGCTTATTCTTACTTTCTTGAGTCAAATAATTTATGGCATGAACGTTTAGGCCAAGTCAACTTCAAAACTTTGCGAAAAATGATTAATTTGGAAGTATTTCCTAAGTTTGAATGCAATAACTCGAAATGTCAAATATGTGTGGAATCAAAGTATGTTAAGCATCCTTATAAATAAGTTGAAAGGAATTCAAATCCTTTAGACTTAATTTACACAGATATTTGCGACATGAAGTCAATACCATCTCGCGGTGGGAAAAAGTATTTCATAACTTTTATTGACGACAGTATTAGATATTGCTATATTTACTTACTTAATAGTAAATATGAAGAAATTGATGCGTTCAAGAAAAATAAAAATGAAGTTGAAACACCGAATATGAATCTCCTTTTGAAGAAGTATGTTTGAAAAATGACATTATTCACCAAACATCTGCCCGTTACTCACCGCGATCTAATGGAATTGCGGAAAGAAAGAATAGAATGTTAAAGGAGATGATGATTGCCTTGTTAATAAGTTCTGGTTTAACTCAATTTTTGTGGGGGGAAGCTATTCTTACAGCTAACCGAATACTAAATCGATTTTCTCATAGCAAAACACAATCCATTCCATATGAAAAATAGAAAGGAAGGAGACTCAACTTAAAATATTTTAAAGTGTGGGGGTGTTTGGCTAAAGAGCAAGTTCCTAAACCCAAAAGGGTAAAGATTGAACCAAAAACCGTTGATTGCATTTTTGTAGGATATGCAACAAATAGTAAGGCATATATTTTCTACTTCATAAATCGGAAAGTCCCGACATTCATATTAATACAGTAATTGAATCGGATAATGCTGAATTTTTTGAGAAGAATTATGTATATAAAATGGAATGTGAGTCGTCTAATGAAAAATCTAAGCGACCTCGGGAAGAAGAAAAGGAAAGTACTTTTGATGAGGAAACCCAAGACTTAGTAAATGTCAAAGGACAGCTACTTCCTTTGGACCAAATTTTCTGGCATTCTTATTGGAAAATGAGCCTCAAACGTTCAAAGAAGCAATGTCTTGCTTGGAAGCACAATATTGGAAAGAGGCAGTCAATAGTGAGATAGAATCCATATTAAGTAATCATGCTTGGGAATTGATTGATCTTCCTCAAGGAAATAAATCTTTGGGTTCTAAATGGATTTTCAAAAGGAAAATAAAAGCTGGTGGTACTATTGACAAATATAAGGCAAGATTAGTTGTTAAAGGTTTTAGACAACGAGAAGGTCTTGATTACTTTGACACATACTCGCCGGTAACAAGGATTACATCTATTCGGGTGTTAATAGCATTAGCCGCCGTGTATGGCCTTCAAATCCATCAGATAAATGTAAAGACAACCTTCTTAAATGGAGATTTGGAGGAAGAAATCTATATGGAACAACCTGAAGGGTTTGTAGCTCCCAGAAAAGAAAAGAAAGTGTGTCGACTTGTTAAGTCACTTTACGGATTAAAACAAGTACCAAAATAATGGCATGCGAAATGTGACCATATTATGTTGTCAAATGGTTTCAAGATCAATGAGTGTGACAAATGTGTTTACATTAAGAATACTCCAAATCAAATAGTCATTGTTTGTTTATATGTGGATGATTTGTTGATAATGAGTATCGACATTGCTAACATAAATGCTACTAACGTTCTTACTAGTAAGTTTGATATCAAAGACTTAGGAGTTGCCGGTTTAATTTTGGAAATTAAGATCCTTCAGACTCCTCAAGGTCTAGCTTTGTCTCAATCTCATTCTATTAAAATGGTAGTTGAAAAGTTCAAATATTTGGACTTTAAAGAAGCAAAAACGCCAATTGATTTAAGCCATAATCTTGTAAAGAATAAAGGTCAAAGCAAGTCTCAACTGGAATATGCTCGAGTGTTGGGAAGTTTGTTGTACATTATGAATTATACACGACCTGATATAGCTTGTGCGATAAGAAAGCTTATTCGATACACAAGTAATCCCAACTAAGCTCATTGGATAGAAATGAAACGAGTTTTGGGATATTTGAAATATACCCAAGACTATGCATTGCATTACAATAATTATCCCGCAGTTATTGAGGGATATAGTGACGCAAATTGGATCACCGGATCTACGGAATCAAAATCCACAAGTGGATACGTTTTTACCATTGGTGGAGGAGAAGTGTCTTGGAAGTCGTCCAAACAGACATGCATCGCCCGCTCTACAATGAAGTCTGAGTTTATAGCTTTAGACAAGGCCGGTGAAGAAGCTGAATGGCTCCGGAATTTCTTAGAAGACATTCCATTTTGGCCCAAACCTTTAGCACCTGTATGCATATATTGCGACAGTCAAGCAGCAATAGGAAGGGCTGGGAGCGTTATGTATAACGGGAAATATCGTCACATTCGACGAAGGCATAATACCGTTAGACAACTACTCTCTAGTGGAATTATTACAATTGACTATGTAAAGTCAAAAGATAATGTATCAGATCCGCTTACAATAGGCCTACCTAGAGAGGCAGTTGAGAAGTCATCAAAGGGAATGTGACTATGGCCGAGGACAAGTCACTGAGGCAGTAACTCTACCTAGAAGACTGGAGATCCCAAGATCTAGGTTCAAGGAGATCAAACAAAGTTATTAGTGACGGTTCAACATTGTCAAATAAAATTTTGGTCCATTCTCATGATGAAGACAATGTTCAGTACCAAGGATAAAGCGTTAGGATTTTTAATGGTTTCTAGGTTTGATACAGGATATATCATATTATGTATCTACGGGATAACACATCTAGGAATCACCTATGTAAGTGTGAAGTGTAAGCCTCTTCAAGGAGAATGTTGTAAAGCCAGTTCTCTACGCACTTATGAAACCAGACGGTGTTCATGGCCGAAACAAACACAACAATGAGAACTAAAGACGATTAAGGTTGATTGTGTGACTTATGGTTGTCTAGGTATATACTAAAGTTTGACGGTTCAAAGATATCAAATCTACCGATTGACCGAGTATATCCGACATAAGTTCACTACGGAAAGTTCAAAGGGAAACCTACTTATCCAGATGCGATTAATCCTTACTTTCGAACCACACAATTTTTTGATGCTATGATTTCAAGCAGATTATTAGGATATTAGAGTGTCATATTGATTCCATCTCCAATGATCTATGTTTTTTGGATGAATTCCCATTTGATCCTGGTGCGAATTTGTTCATGGTAACCCCCAACAGACTCCCCCTGGTTGTTCGATTGCAACCTAGGACATTTATACCCTCTCTTTTATATTGATTGTCCTAAATTCGTCGCACAATCAATATAACTCACATCACAATATTTTAGTGAATTTCCATGCTCCTCCGGTTAATTTATGTAACCGGGGACATGCTAAAGCTCTAGTTGAAAGACAATTAAATATTTATTACATATGCTCTCAGTATTATAGAGAGCCAGAGCTTGTATTTGGAGCAACAAAGTACACTACTGCGACTGGCATTTGGTCTACCAGTGTCCTTGTGGGAAAGAATGTTAAAGAAGAAATGGTTAAGCTTTGGCCTCTTATGGACTTAGCAAGCTTGGATTACTATGCTTTGTCTAAGTTGATTGAAGATCAAATTTTCTTTGGCTGGATGAGTTGCTGCTGTGATGGAACTGAGAAGAATATGCCTAGCTGCGACCAAAATCTCCTTTTCTTTGACTTTTCTATTTTACCTTCTAGAAATATTAAGTTTCAGCATGCAAAAATAACTGATTGTTATTTACTGGTTCAACAACCTGCGATAGAATGTTTTTGTATGGGATCCAGGAATACGTTCCAAGTACATAACTCTAACAACTTATACAGTGAACATTGCGGCACTACTATTGTTGGGGTCTACTGGTCAAGTTTTACTTCATTACATATGCTAACTCTATGACTCAAGTGTGGGATCTTGGAAGAAAATGGGGTATCCATTCATACCTTTTGCTAATTGATTTTGCATTAGCAGTTGCTAGATGTGGTGCCGATGACTTTATTATTTTTATACTACGTTCTATTTTAGATCCGAGTAACAGAATTATTGAGTTCCCCCCGATTCCTCATTGTATGAGTTTGCTGCACTACATACTTGTAGCCATGGGCGAAGCTACTTGGAAAGAACTGACCACCATTCGTCGGAAAATTACACTGTTTATATAGGTAAAATATTAGATTTTAAAGGTGCATAACATATATTGAACACCCTTTCTAGGAGGATTTTTTTCACTTATTTCAAGTTTGAACACCCTTTAGTAAATTCCTGGCTTCGCCATGCAGCTTGACTATGATGGAAAGAGTGTTTTCATTAGATGTTGCAAATTGATTTGATGAAAATAGCTTCAATTGTTGTTGCTGATGTTCTTCACAGACCAATGATAATTGAGGGTAAAAGAACTTTTATATTGGTTGGTCTTAACATTAGGGTTGGAAAATTTACAACTATTGGGAGGCTTATGTGTTATCTTGCCTATTTTGGTGGCTGTATAAGCATTGGAGAGCACAGTAGGGACCAACAAATTCTTGAGTCAAATCTAGTACTTGAACTAATTAGCAATGTCAAAACAGTACAAACTGACAATTCAAGCTGTTGTTATATATTTTCTAGAAACTCAGGATGACAAGTCTAGAAGAGTATCTAGTGCAGAAAAGGGAACGTTTCTCCTTGAAAGATCTCAAGAATTATTATTTTTAGTTCTTGAACAGAAGCATCATTGTTTCTATCTTCTCTATGCAGTATCCGCAGAGATGAAAAAAAGGTGTAGGTTGGGGGATCCTGAATCATTTGACTACCTCAATCAGTCTTATTGCTATGAACTAGTAAGTGTACGTTACTTGTGCTCATGGCTCTCTTGGTACAAAGAACGTAATGGAAATTGTTGCACTTATGGTGAAGGAACAAGTACTAATTTTTAGATTTGTGGCTTATGTTCTTCCTCTTGGTAATTTAGAATTGGCAAAGGGCACTAGAATTGATTCATCAATTCTTAAGGTTGAAAGACATTGGCGAGTTCTTGATGCGTATTTAAATCGTGACAGATTCACTAACATAATGTTACTATGGATCTACTCGAACCTTGAGGACAAGATTATTTTTGAGGGCGAGAGTATTGTTGTGAACCAGGATAACTCAAATGATATGTATGAGCCAGTTATTTGGACAGAGGCGGTTGGGCCAGGGGCTAAACCGTGAAGAGGCCCAAGAATTAGAAAGCCCAACAAGAGATTTGCCTGGGATCGGGGTTAAGGAAGCACGTGACAAAGTGAATAAAAGGGGTTATCATCTGGATTGATTAGGGATATGTTATGTGAAAAGTTATCATCTCCTTCTTCCGTGGTGTATTTCTAGCTTCTCATCCCTTCTGTTATCATGCAGCTATCCTTTTTACTATTTCATTGCAAATTCTAGTTGATTGTAATTCAATTTAGTGAATCAATATAGTCAGATGGTTTGGTTGTTATTTGGTTTATTATATATAATGTTGATATTATTAATAAATAATTGACTTTAAATCTTGAATTTAATTCAAATACGATTGCTAAAAATTTGCACCCTAGCTAGAACTCTTACTTGATCACGAGGAATTGACTTGATCCCCACCACAATATTGCAGGGCATATATAACACGCACAAGAGGAATTACCTTATGATGAGAGGCAACATGAAAAGGAAAAATGCAAGTGGGGCGTGCGTACATATATTACTGTTTATATCTTCTTAGAATATTAAGAACTAAAGTTATAGAGATTAAGGGAAGCAACCAACAATCTAGTAACACATCTTGCAATAGCGAGAGCAAATACAAAGAGGACACAATTAATTAACCAAGTAAAATAAGGTTCAAATGCATTCCAATTTCTGAATAGAAAAAGGTTAGATTTGAAAGAAAAAGATAGGCAACTGGCTACGAGCAATTGCTAAAGGATGGCATGACAAGTTTTGGCAGACTTCTCTATCACAATAGAAACAGATCTTGCTATGTTTCGTACAAGAATTAAAAGCTGACTACAAAAAAACTAGGGGCCAATGAAACATTAACTTCAACTCCTATTTCTTAGTTCTTATCTTAATACACCACACGAGAAGAAGTCAATGGTATTCACAGTCATGATCTACGGAGCTTCTGGTTCGAGAGGCAAGAAATTAAGCTTGATATTATGCAAATATTATTTAAGTTATATACATCGATAATGTAAATACTTTCCCAATATTTACTATAATTCAATATTCTTTAGTAATTTACTCGTAAAACAGTACAGTTGAATTTGTAACATGGTATGTAGACATGTAGATTAAATTGATTCGTTAAAATAAAATAAGAAAGTGCAAATAGAGTAAATGAAGATAATTAGAGAAGAAGCAAGCCTGAGCTTTAAAATGTTCCCTCCGGAATCAAGAATAATAGGAAAATCTTGACAACACTTGTATAAAGCTTAAGAGAATGAGAAAAACAATCTAAGTCTTTTCTATCAGTCTTCCTTTTTTTTTTTTCTTTTACAATAGAATGAAAGCCTCTATTTATACTAGAGGTATGGGGTGTATGATCTACAAATTATGTCCCTTAATTACCAATATCAATGCTGCAATTAAAAGTAATTAAAAGGTGATAAAGAATAATAAAAAGTAATAAAGGCCGGAGGAATCTTGGGGTCTTCTATAACGTTTCTATAATGGTCGTATCTTTAATTGCTTCTTATTCGGCCACATATTTGTATCCGGCGTCACATGGTTAATATCTTGACACGTGTCGCTTCTTAAGTCACCCATCTCTTGAGACTGATTTTTACCGTATACAGATAGTTCTTCTACTTTCCGGTTACTCATTGTGATGTGACCAGGAAGTACAAGTTTTTATCCTTTCCACCCTCGTTATTGCCTCATTAAAAGCCTTGCTGGAAAAATCGAACCGGGACAAAAAACGGGCGGAAGGAAAAAGGAATGCAAAACTTAGGAATTCATATGACAACTCCACCACTTATTATTCTTTTTTCAATGATCGTTTGGTGCTGAAAAAGTACCATCGTCACAGAAAGCTTGTTCTTGGATTTTTAGTGTCCACTCGAAACTTTTAATCTTTGAACTCTGACTCTTGTTTTTTTTTTAGTTGAATCCAAAAACTTTTCTTTGAGTTTTGACTCTTAGAGTTTTAGTTATACTCGAAAATTTTTCTTTGAGTTTTGAATCTTGAATTTTTAGTTGACCAAAACTTTTATAACCTCACATCCTTAAAGACCGAGAATGATCAGGAATTTTATACCTCTGGTATTGATAAAGCCCGAAAATTTAATGCATCCAGTTAACTTTACGACCGGGAAATAAGGCACCCGATCTTTAGCTATTTGATTGGATGGCTTTATAAGACAGGGTCCTTATGTTTATGGTGTTTATGAAGAGGGCGTCTCCTGTTCATCCGGGCACAATTGTTCGGATATGTAATCTTTATTTACTTTTAAGTGTGAGTAAATTTTAAAAATAATTTTGTTCATTCAGACATTTACAAGAGTATTCTAGAAGGTGCAAGGTTTGATTCATTCCATTCCTTGAACGTAGAAAAGTATTTATAAATTATTCATATACGACAGTTCACAGAAAATGAACAAAAATACCTGCAAGATAATTGTGGCTGGTCTGATATTTATTAGGTCTAGCTAGTTCTTGATTTTGATTCCTTTTATTTCTCTTTTCCCCGCACTAATTTGATAGTCTCAAGTCCTTTATCTAGCAGTTCCCAACCTTTTTCTTTATTCCGGAGCCAGTTCGGGCTATCTCCGGTATCTTGTATGGACTATTCCAAAGCCATCTGTTGATGCTTTTGGTACTTATTGTTGCATTTTCTGCTGCTATGATGCAACAGTCCAACGTTCATAGACATTACTAGTTATTTTTGGGTGATTCGTTGCGAGAACGTTCATGCCTCCTGACAGTCCGTGATCCTAATCGGTATGGTTCAAACTGGTGTCTGGAATGCTTTCGATCAAAGTTTAGTTGACCTTGATTTCGGGTTGCAGAAGATGTCAATATAATTATTTGATTATTTTCTACGCAAATCTTTGACTCATACCTATTATGAACATCTGCCCACGTTGTTTCTTGAAATTCCAACAAACTCTCCTTCAACTTCCTTGAGGTATCAGAGCTTGAGGGATTAAGACCCTTGGTAAATGCTTCTTCCGCTCTTTCATCCGGTACTTCTAGCAACAATATTCTCTCCTTTTAGAATTAGATCACGAACTCTCGTAGCAACTCTGAGTCTCCTTGAGCGATTATGAAAATATCTTTTTTACTAGCTTGAACTTTTCTTGGTCCATCGTGATCTTTAATGAAAGAATCTGCAAGCATTTCAAAAGAATCAATTGAGTACTCAGTTAAAAGTGAATACCATGTTAAAGCCCTTTTTGTTAAGGTTCCGCCAAATTTCTTTATAAGATTGATTCAATTTCATGTGGAGCCAAATCATTTTCCTTCATTTTGAGTTCGATCCCTTTAGGACCGGGGGTGCTCTTAGAATCTTATCTATCCGGGCATAAAATTCCTTAGCATTCTAATCTATTCAAGAATTTATTTCTCTCATACACCTCATGAGTTCGACTTCGAAAAGATCATCTACGTTGTTCTCATTTCCAAATCCATTATGTTCTCCACCCGCTTGGTTATAGTTTGATATAAACTCTCCTTTTGAAGTAATGTTTTCGGTTCTCAGGATCGTTTGATTTATTACATGGCACGAGGGACCCGAACTCCACCATTTGAATTATTTGAAGCCCCTAATATTGCTTGTTGAAGCTCAGTTATTATCTGGTCATGTCTTGAGAGATGGTTTATAATTTTTTGTTGTTGTGTTCTCAACACTTTCACTGTATCAGCCACCAGATCATCATCCATATCATCAGGGGTAGGAGTCATCTCATGTTGTGTTTTTCTTTCTACCCGGTTTGGAGTTGACTCATTCCATCGAGACAAATTTCACTGGTTGAACCATCATGTTGATTTTCACCGTAGAGATTGTCTACGGGTTCGTCTTCATTGTATGTTCCAACATTGAATGAATTGTTAGCATCATTAGTTGCCATATATAATTTTATTTTACTAAAGAAAAGTGCCAAGATATGTTAGTAACAAATGAATGGATCAAAGTAATACCATAATTGTCTATGCCCCACGGTGGGCGCCTAACTGTGTACCTGTAAAACAACACAATTAAATTTATAATATGGTATATAGACATGTTGATTAAATTGATTCGTTAAAATAAAATAACAAAGTGCAAACATAGTAAATAAGGATAATTAGAGAATATACAAGCGTAAACTTCAAATATTTCATCCAGAATCAAGAATAATTATAAAATATTAACAACACTTGTATAAAGCTTAAGAGAATGAGAGAAAGAACCTTAGTCTTTTTCTATCAATCTTTTTGTTTTTCTTTTACAATAAATGAAAGCCTCTATTTATACTAAAGCTATGGTGTGATGATTATAACAACCCGACTGGTTGTTTTGAGCATTTACATTCAGTTCGATAGTTTGAGTTATGAGTCGCTTCATATGATGTATTATGACTTGCATGTATGGTTGATTTCGGTGTTCGAGAGGTTCGAGATCGATTTGGAAGAGAAATTTCTATTTTTGGAAGCTTAAAGTTTAAGAGTTGGTCAAGTTTGACTTTTATGTATTTGACCTCGGATTGTATTTTTGATGATTTTGTTAGGTCCGGATGGTGATTTTGGACTTAGGCGTATGTCCGAATTTTCATATGGATGTTTCTAGAAGGTTTTGGCTCGATTTGTTGAAAGTTAGCAATTTGATTGTTTGAAAAATTTATAGGTTTGACCGAGAGTTGACTTTGATGTTAATAGGTTTACATTATTGTTTTGGGATTTAGAATAGGTTTGTTAGGTCATCTAGAACTTGTGTGCAAAATTTGAGGTAATTCCGAGTTGTTTAGGCGTGTTCGACATAAGTTTGAAAATTTTGAAACTTGAAATAGTTCATTACGCTTGAATTGAGGTGTGATTCGTGCTATTAATATTATATGTATGATTTGAGGCCTCGAGTAGGTCTGTGTTGCTTTTTGGGACTTATTGGTATGTGCAGACTTATTTTTGGGACTTATTGGTATTTTTTGGGACTTATATGGGGGTCCCCCGGGGTTCAGGTGCATTTCAGGGTGATTTTGGGCCATTTTCTTTCATGTTCGATTGTTGGTTTACTCTGATTTCTGGTGTTGGTTCGATAAGCATCACGATCACGTAGGAGCTTCGCTATCGCGAAGTGTGATTTGGATCTTGGTGATTTTTCCTCTTTGAGTTCGCGACAGAAGGATTGCGTTCGCGGAGGTTAAGTGGCCTAACCCATTGCGTTCACAGAAAAGGTTCGCGATCGCGGTTGAGCGGGGGAGCTAGGGGATTTTGTCTTCGTGTTCGTATGCGCATGGACGCTTTCGCGTAGGTCTGGCATATGAGGTCATCGCGTTCGCTTGGTCGGTTTCGCAAACACGTAGAGCATTCTATGGTAGTGTGATTTTATGCATCGTGATCGCGCAAAAACAACTGCGATCGTGTAGGGTTCTACTGGGTAGTGCATATAAGTTGTTAATTGTGGACTTAGAGCTCATTTTATCACATTTTGAGTTTGGGAGCTTGGATTTAGGCGATTTTGGAGGATATTTTCACGATTTGAATTGGAGTAATTATTTTTTACTCGGATTTGATTATCTTACATGATTCCATATTTGATTTTGGCCTTTTGATTATGAATCTAAAAGAGAAATTGGGGGGTTTCTGTCAAAACTTTTTAAAAGTGAATAATTGAGTTCTGAACATTGAATATGAGTCGGATTTGAGTGAAATCAATATGGTTGGGTTCGTATTCGAATGGATATCAGAATTTGTGAGTTTTGTCGGGTTCTAGAGTGCAGGACCGGATTGAAGTTTTAGTTGACTTTGAGTATTTGATTAAAGATTCGACCTTTATCATTTGGATTTGATTTCTATTAAATTATTTTATATTTTTGAGTTACTTTTTGCTAGTTTCGAGCCATTCGGAGGTCGATTCATGAGGGATGACGCTTCTTGTGTATCGATTTGGCTTGTTTGAGATATGTGTCTTGCCTAGCTTTGTTGAGAAATTTTTTTCTAATAAAATAATATTGTTTGCTACATGTAGGAGTGATGTATATGCAAGGTGATAAGAATATGTACATGTGTTAGGGTTATCCATGCTCAGGGTCGATAGGACTTTTTGTGCCTTGTTGAACTTTGTGATTTTCTTGTCACATGTTTTAAGTGACTTCTATGATAGTATAAGCACAAATTAGATTCTAAGGACTATGCTTTAGCTTACTACAACTTAGTTAGATATAATGGACTCTTTGTGAAACTGTTGATGTGCTAAATTAAGTCATAACTATACTCCTAAATCACGAATAAATGTCTTTCTTGAGATTCTTGGTATTATAGTTATGTTGAAGATCATGTTTGAGCTTTGTTAAGATACTTATACAGTGGGATTCTTAAATTCTATTAAATTTTCTATTGGTGCAAGAGCTGTGGTTGTCATTCATGTGGTGTATTTTTCTTAACCACTCTTCCGGACGTTATCCACACTTCCTACCTTGCTTGTTGTTGATGTATATGTGCCTGGTGATGAAGAGTGTAAAGTACGAAGGGTGATGCCGTGCCATTATTTTTTATATTATTATGAGAAGAAGAGTGTAAAGCACGAAGGGTGATGCTGTGACATTGTCTTTTTTTACATTATCATGTGAGAATGAGAGTAAAAAAAATGAAGAATTATGTCGTACCATTGTTATTATGTTATCATGGGAGGAAGAGAGTAAAAACACATAGGTTGATGTCGTGCAGTTGTTATTATATTATGATGTGAGGATAAGAGTTCATGGCACGAATGGTGTTTTCGTGTAGGCAAGGATGAGAGACATGCATTGTGTTGTATTGTCTTGCCTTTATGCAATCATGTATTTATCCTCAGTTGTTATCGATTACACCTATGCTTTCTATGCTGTTTATTATTGTTGTTAGACCTTTGCCTTCTATTTTCTTTGTTATTGTTCTATCCATGCCTTCTAACAGTTTACTTAGTGACATTTATGCTTTCTTTATTGTTTGTTATATTCATATCTATGTTTCCGTTCGTTTGTCATTATTTTATCTAAACCATGTACCTTGTTTGTTATTGAAGCCCATGTTCTCCTACTTTATTTGTCATCATTACTTTGTTCCTCCGACATTGTCTGTTACCGTCATCCATATGTTTCTGCCTTATTTGTTTATGCTATCAGTGTTATTTCTACTTTAGTGTTACTGCAATCTATGTTATTTTTACTTTGCTATTACTGTTATTGGCATTACTTCTACATGGTTGGTACTGTTATACATATGCTCGGTGAGGATGAGATAAAAGCACGTAGAGTGTTACCGTGCTATTTGATTTGACATACATGCACATATTTAATAAGGTGAGATAAATACATGAAGGGTGTTGCCGTGTCATTTGATTTGATATCTTTAACACATTCCTCATATTATGAAGATTCATGGGTTTCTATGTTGTTTAATGGTTATTGCTTTAACATCATAATTTGAAGTGTTAGAAAAGGGCTGGTTGGGATATTGAGGAACTGATAGTTAATACTTTTTGTTAATCATTTACTAGTTTCATATTTGTTCTTGTAATCTACTTTGTTCTTTCTAATCTCCCTGATGGTTACTATTTGATGCTACTTTTTCTCCTCTTTGCTTATTGCCTTTCTCCCCTTCTTTCCTCCTCTTCGTCTCCCATATTCTTCCTTTTCACCTTTTTTTGAGTCGAGGGTCTATCGGAAACAGCCTCTCTACCTTTTCAGGTAGGGGTAAGGTCTGCATACTCACTACCCTCCTCAGAACCTACCCGTGGGATTATACTGGGTATGTTGTTGTTGTTGTTGTAATCTACTTTGTTATTTATAGTGTTGTTTCTATTGAAAATTTAATTAAACATGTTATATTTAGTGAGTATCTTTTGACTTAAAAATATCATCACTACTTCACCAAGGTTAGTCAAGGTACTTACTGAGTACTTAGGGTCAGTTTTACTCATACTACACCTTCTGCACCTTATGTGCAGATATATGGCGATGAGCGGCTGCGAAATCCGAGGTCCTAGCATTGAAGACGTACTATCACTCAAGATACAAGCTACTATTTGTTCGTGGTAGATTAGAATCTATAACTCTGTTTATGTAAATTTCGAACAAATGATGTATTTTTCTAAAACTGTAGATATACTCTTATTCATAGTTGCTCATGACTTGTACTACCACTCCTTGGGATAGTTGTATTAAACTCTTTTGGTTATTTCATTCATTATCTTTATTAGTCTCCTATCATAATAATGACTTTTGTTGTTGGGCTTACATGGGGTGGGTTAGGTGCCATCATGACTTAGTGAGATTCTGGGTCGTGACAATGATTTACACAATGTGTCCCTCAATTACCAATTTTTGCTGCAATAAAAAGTAATTAAAAGATGATAAAGAATAATAAAAGGTTATAAAGCCTAAAAGGCCAGAGGAATCTTGGCGTCTTCTATAATGTTTCTATAATGGTCATATCTTGAATAGCTTCTTATCCGGCTACAGATTTGTATCTGGTGTCACCATGGTTGAGTCACTACCAATTGGTCATCCTTGACACATTTCGCTTCTGTAGTGCCCCAGAAAAAGTTTTGAGCTAAAAATCATTAATTACTTCGAATGGGTAAAAATATATAAGAATGAAATTTAATGGCTAGATTGTGAATTTATTCGATAATTTGAGTTGTTGGAGATTTGTAGCCAACTTATGAGCCATAAAAGGATATTGATCAATATTTTAGGTCATATTTTGATGTAATTAGGAAATCTAATTTTAGATATCGACTTGTTGGTGATGTTTGAGCATTTTAATCAACATTGGGACAATGGAGGAGGATTGAAAGCTTGTGAATGTTAATAAAGCGAAAACGAGTTAAGTTGATTAAAACTTACTCTTCTTGAGGGATTTTCTCTAAAAGAATATTTCGCGTTAATGGTTAAGTTGTTTGCAAATGTGCTTTCGTGCTTGTGGGGACAAAAAAGTACGGATGTCTCCATGTACTAAAAAATTATATGCTGCATATGTAGTGCCATGTTGTTTCATAAAATTTTATGTTAAATCTTGTTGGCAAAATGACTTTTAAGTAAATATTATAAATTTTTATCAAAACTTACGTATTGATAAGAGTATACATATTTGAGTACTAAAGTTAAGTTTTCATGGAAAGTATTTCTTTTGAAAATTGATAAATATAATAGCACTTGTGGTATCTTTTTAAAGATTGATGTTAAATTTCTAAAGACTTTAACATGTAAAATGTTGTTTATTTACTTTTTGTTCAAATTGTTTAGATTTTTCTATTATTTCTATGATCTGATAAAAAAATAGATTACTTGAGGCTACTATGCTATGAATCTATTTTTGGAGTATCAAATATTTTGGGAGTTACTTGTGTTCATCGAGATTAGCTTCGGATATATTGTGTTTGTCATCATGAAACTATACGTGCCGATGTAGGAGTAGATGGCCACTTTGTGGTATAGACTACGATAGAGTGCTCTCCCTCGAGAGGGTACTATTTTGTGCTATTATTAGTATGGCGAAGTCGATTCATACGGCACTATGATGAAACGACCTGAGAAAGTAGGGGATATGATACTTGCCGCTAGGTACATAACCTAGTTGACCTTCTTGTGTCAGTGATGGTATAGTACTCCCAGTGAAAGGTAAGGCTGATTTTCTTATATTTAGGCCTAATGAGCCGAAAGTTATTTCAATGACTTAAAGCAAATGGAATGATTTTGTATGATTTTATTCAAAATCTTGGATTGATATAAATGTTTTAAACGTGTTTATTGTGGGTTATATTTCATTTAAAAAGATATAGATCATGAGTTGATAAAATTTCTATCGTTTTATATCAAATATTGGGTGCATTATTTTTATAAAGTATGTCCCAAGAACTTAAGTTAGAGAGAGTCTATGCCACTTATTGAGTACCATTGCGGTATATTCAGTCCTTAGGGGCCTCTCTTCAGGGTCCCATTTTCTTTATGTGTTTCAGGATGAGGTGTGACATGTGATGTGTGAGTAGGACTAGGATGACTCTCTTTCCGAGGTATCTATCATGTTATTTCTACCATGTGGTAGCTATCAGAATGAGGTGTGACATGTGAAGCACCACTTTTATCTCGTGGTAGCTATCATGTTATTTCTTATTTTCTTTTACTGGAATTATTCCAAGTGGTGGTTCTATTCTTTGGTATAGAGGCTCTGATAGAATTCGATGGTCCACCAAACTATACAGAGAACCAGGTTCTCTATTAGTTTTCACAGATTACACACACAACAGTAGAATATAAATGACACTGAGAGTTTTTATGTGAAAAATTTCCATCTCAACGGGATCAAAAACCACGACCTACCCTTGTAGGATTTCAACTTCACTACTGTGCAAAACGTTTAGATTACAACCTATTAACCTAGGAATTAAATCCTTAATCCCTCACTAACTTGTAACACACATATTACAAGCCACTTTGTAATGCCTCTATTACAAAGACTTTACAACTTGAATAACTCTAGCCAAGACACAAACACGGGGGTTTATGATTTACAAAAGTTTCCTACACAATGCTTCTAAGTAAGCTAAGTAGGAATTACAAGTAAGAATATTAACAAAGTTAAAACTCAACTAAGGACATACAATCACTTGATAAAGGGGAACTGGTCAGTAACAATGTTGTTCTTTGTTCTTGATGCACTTGAGAATTGTTAACCGGAAGATCAATCACTATTCGAGTGCTTGGTAAATTATCTAAGTGTTCAAGTAATGTTTTGTCATTGGTTTATTGTTAATATAACATTGATGACATCACTTGAATGATGTAAGCACCTTGGGTGCAAGGTCCTTCCCAATGGAGGTGACTGCTACACTGTGTTGTACTGTTACGTGTGCAGGCAGTCACTTTCCAGCTGTTGGAGAGCTGACTTAGTACAATCCCCAGGGTAACTGAAGTCCATTTGTTCCCCTTGTTGATTCTTTAACTTCTGAAATACTGACAAATATCTCCAACTTAAGTTTGGTTATTTCTATGCGCTTGAGAATGTGGACCAGATGTGAATTAGGTTCCTTATCTGGTTCTTGACATTAAGTTTGTTAGACCATCAAAACATAAAACAAAGATACTTATAATCTATCAATTTCCCCCTTTTTGATGATGACAAACTTATAACTGAAAATCTCACGAAGAACCACAAAGAACCAGACAGTGAACCAGGAAGGCCATTGAGTGCACATCATTATTTAATTATGTATAAATCTTCCCCCTTTTGGCATCATAAAAATAAGAAAACTAAGTAAAAGCAAAAAAATTCCAGCGTGGTTAACTCATGCCACTTGTGTGCACACAAACATGATAGAAAACAGAGACAAGAGAACAATTCAATTCACAGAAAAAGGGGAAAGCTTCCATAAACCAATTGAATTATAGAAATGGTAGCAGATTCAATGTTACCATCCATAATTCAAAAACAAAAATAAGAACAAAAACAAGTACCGACAACAAAACATCATCAGAAACATTCATAAGATACGGACACTAGAAAACTGGACACTGAAGGGGACATTGCTCAGGGGGCACTGGAGGAAGAGGGCCTCAAGGAGGGGTCAAGGGTTTTGAGAACAAGATCCATGCAAGAATTCTCGGACATTTTCTCATTGAGCAATCTTTCTTTTAGGTCCTCCACTTGTTTCCTGAGCTCAGCATTCTCCTTAGCCAGGTGGGCAACCTCTCAGCTGTGAGAACTACCGGAACCAGGTGCCTCTTGTAGCTGACTGAGCTAACTCTCAAGAATCGCGTTCCTTGCCTTTAACTTCCCGATCTCCTCTGTAGCACTATTCTGAGTATTTATTAGTTGAGAGATAGTAGAGGTACTTCCAACTCCTCCGACCTTGTCAATACACTCACACTCCTCAAGAGTGGTCTTGGAGAAAGTTTGCTTCTTAGTGCCAACTTTGGCCTGTCCCAGAGGTACCTTGAAGAATTCGAAGACCTTTGTGAGAAGAAACCCATAAGGTAACCCATGGTTTCCATCCTTAAAATCTGCTACTTTTTGCATATGCTCAATCATTGTCCCAAGCAGATTTATGGTGGTGAAGCCATCCAAGGCTTCCATAAGGACCAGGTCATCTTTGGACGTAATCGATCTCCTCTCAGTGCGGGGAAGCAACACTTTATTTACCATCTCAAATATCAACTGATATACTGGAAGGAGTGCCTTATTATGCACCCGTTCCCCCTGTTGGATTGCCTTGTCCTTAACTATGACATTTCTGAAATTGGAAGAGCAGGCGCCTTGAATAGATGCCAACCCTTCAGCAGGAACACCTAGAATTGACCCCAGCAAGGAAGAGTACATCACTATGTCAACCCCATTTACCAACACACAGATGTGATCATCTTCAACTTTGAAGAAGTCGTCATAGAAGCTCCACACTTCCTCCTCATACACTTTTGGAACATCATTTGTAAACAAATGAGTCCATTGTTGAAAATCATAAATTTCCACAAAATGCCGCATCCCGGAAAGCTCCACAATGTCAGGGGAAAAAGTGCGGCCCCACAACACCTTCTAATTTCCCAAGTTTCCTTTCCCAGAACTTTGGGATTCATCAACTTTTTATTTCTTGGAGGAACCAGGTTCCTCATCATCCTCCACTTTCTTTTCACTGACTTGCAAGTAGACTTTCCCTTCTCCACTCACTTTTCAGGCTTCATGTTCACCAGAATCTTTGACCTCTTTATCATCAGATTTTCCACCACTCTCTTTCACTTTCTTATCACCAGATTTCTCAACCAACTTTTAACTGGAAACAACATAAGCACTCTTGGATGGTTTCTCAACACTTGCATAAATGTTCTTTGTGGATATGGAGAGAGAGTGCTTGTGAGTCAAGGAACCAGGCTCCTCTTCTACTTCCTCATCCACATTGAGGACAGAGACAATCTTCTCATGTACAACTTTTCCATCCATTACCAACTTCCTCCTTCTTTGATTACCTTGACTTTTCTTGAGAGCAGACTCAAGAGCCTCCTTTTTCTGCAACCGTGTAGTGGGTCGCTTAGGGGTTGGCTCTGGAGTTGCAACTGTCTTACTTCTAGCCCTGATAAATTTAGCAATCACCATATCGTATAAGTCTTCTTCAGGCATCACAAGCACCACCATAGTCAGAGGCACTGTATAAAAGTGGGGAGAGGGAGCAGGATCGGTACTGACCTGGGGCTCTTCAGATGACGTCAGCCATGATGAAGTCATGCATCCTAGTCTTCCATCATCCATAGTACTAGCCATTGAACCTTGGTGGCTTGTATGTAGATTGAACTTCTTCAAAGTTTGGTGGAGCAGCCATGAGGATCCTTTCTAGGTGTTAGCCTGAAAGAAAGAACCCGCTCTGATACCAATTGATATAATTTGAGGGTCCACCAAACTATATAGAGAACCAGATTCTCTATTAGTTTTCATAGATTACAAACACACAACAGGATATAAATGACATTGAGAGTTTTTACGTGGAAAATTTCCAGCACAATGGGATCAAAAACCACGACCTACCCTTGTAGGATTTCTACTTCATTATTGAGCAAAAATTTTGGATTACAACCTATTGTAACCTAGGAATTAACTCCTTAATCTCTCACTAACTTGTAACACACCTATTACAAGCCACTTTGTAATACCTCTATTATAAAGACTTTACAACTTGACTAACTCTAGCCAAGACACAAACACAGGGTTTATGATTTACAAGAGTTTCCTACACAATGCTTCTAAGTAAGCTAAGTGGGAATTACAAGTAAGAACATTAACAAAGTTAGAACTCAATTAAGGACATACAATCACTTGATATGGGAAACTAGTCCGCAACAATGTTGTTCTTTGTTCTTGATGCACTTGAGAATTGTTAACCGGAAGATCAATCACTATTCGAGTGCTTGAATAAATTCTATAAGTGTTCAAGTAATGTTTTGTCATTGGTTTAATGTTAATATAACATTGATGACATCACTTGAATGATGTAAGCAACTTGGGTACAAGGTCCTTCCCAATGGAGGTGACTGTTGCACTGTGTTGTACTGTTGCATATGCAGGCGGTCACTTTCCAGCTGTTGGAGAGTTGACTTAGTACAATCCCCGGGGGAACTGAAGTCCATTTGTTCCCCTTGTTGATTCTTTAACTTCTGAAATACTGACGAACATCTCCAGCTTAATTCTGGTTATTTCCAAGCCCTTGAGAATGTGGACCAGATGTGAATCAGGTTCCTTATCTGGTTTTTGATATTAAACTTGTTAGATCATCAAAACATAAAACAAAAATACTTATAACCTATCAGGCTCTGTACATAGTTGTGTTGGATGTAAAAATAGGGCTATGGACAAAGGAATAATTATTTAATTTGATTATATCATTTTTATGAAAATCTTCATGTAAGATTTTGGAAATAAAAAATATTCCATGGCTTGATTTGAAAATGTACAAGATTTTCAATTGGCTTCCGCAATTATATTTGGTTTGACATATGAGTTGGTTCGCTCGAATCGGGTAGTGTACAGGGTGCCGGTCAATCGGATTTGGATCGTGACAGCTTCCTATATTACCCAACTCTTAGAGACCAGTTTTTATCATATACAGTAGCAGGAGGTTATTACTTTATTTCTCAAGTACCTTATTAGGCTTGCAATGAACAATTAACTCTTCTCTATTTAATCTGATGTAGTAAAAAATATATAAAATTATTTAGAGGAAACATGAACGACAAATTGCAAGTGCACTATGGGCAGTGCACTAATTACTACAAATGTACAAAAAGGATGCGACCAAACGAATGTGCACAAAGGATTAGGAATCAAAATTTTCAAGCTAAAATAGAGATTAAGATGACAAAAGTAGAAACGACCATACAATCAGACAGTAACACAATCTACAATTATAGTTAAAAGCCATTACTTTTGTTTGAAAGAAGCAAAGCGCTGTATCAATTCTTTAGCTTTTTCTGTAACGACTCGATCAGTCGTTTTGAGCTCTAGTGCGTCGTTCAGTGGTTTGAAGTCGTGAGCAGCTCCATTTCAGGTATTGTGATTTGTAGGTGTGGTCGGAATTGAATCTCGCAAAGTTTAGAGTTGATTTGGAAATGAAATTCTCATTTTAGAAGCCTTAAGTTAGAGAAACGGACTAAGATTGGAATTTTGAGTAAACAATCTCAGAATCAGGATTTGAAGGTTCCTACAGGTTCGTATGATGATTTCAGACCTGGGCGTATGTCCGGATCAGGTTTTGGATAACTCGAGAGCGTTTCGGCGTATATTATGGAAGATGGCATTTTAGAAGAATTTCATAAATTTGGGCTGTAAGGCATTTCAGAGTTATTGATGTCCGTTTGGGATTCCAAGCCTAGGAATAGCTTCGTATGGTGATTCTGGAATTGGAGCGCGATTGGAAGTGAATTTGGATGCCCGTAGGTCATTTTGAAGTCATTTGGCTAAGATAGAAATTTGAAGATTTTTGAGAAATCCGATCGGAAGTGGAAATTTTGATATCAAGGTCGGAATGCGATTCCGGAAGTTGAAACAGGTCCGTAATGTCGAATATGACTTGTGTGCAAAATTTGAGGTCAATCAGACGTGATTTGATAGGTTTCGACATCGGAGGTGGAAGTTTGAAATTTTAAAGTTCATAAAGTTTGAGTTTGAGTGCGATTCATGATTTCGGCATTTTTTGATGTGATTTGAGGCCTCGAGCAAGTCCGTGGAATGTTATGGGACTGAGTCGTGTGATTTGGACAGGGTCCCGAAGGCCCCGGGTGTGTTTCGGGTTGATTTTGGATCATTTTTCTCTGTTTTGATGCTGCTGTCTTCTGGTATATCTGGTGTGCTATGCGATCGTGGTCCCTTGTGTGCGATCACATAGAAGGAAATAGAGGGCTGCTGGATTGGTTTGTGCGTTCGCGGAGAACGGAGTGCGAACGCGGTGGCTTGGGGTATGATCTCTACGCGAACGCGGGGTAAGGTGTGCGAACACGTCGAGGAAAGGGGAGCTGAGGGCCCTTTGGCCTATGCGAACGCGAGGAGGGGACCGCGAACGCGGAGTGTTGGCTCGAGAAAGCTATGCGAACGCGTTCGGGGGTATGCGAACGCAGAGAGTAAATTGGGGCTTGGGCAGATTAATTTATATGCGAAATGTTGGCCATTTCCTTCATTTGTTTCATGGATGTGGGCGATTTTGAGGAGCTTCAAGAGGGGTTTTCCATCAAGCATCACTAGGTAAGTAATTTCTTCATGTTTTTAAAGTTAAATACAAGTATATGCATGGAATTAGACATGGAAATTGGTAGGAAATTGGGAAATCTTAAAGAAACTTAGAAAATGATAATTTGGATTTTTAACCACGAATTTGAGCATGGAATTTAGAGTAAATTGTATATTTGAACTAGTAAAGCTATGGGTAGAATTTATCTTCGAGAAATTTCGGATTCCAGGCACGTGGGACTGAGGGCATTTTGGTCATTTCACTGAGCGGAGTTGGGAAATTATATAATTTGGAATTTTTGCAAATATTAGAGTATATTTTCATTGGTTTGTCGTTGTTTGGATAGTTTCGGAGCGTTGTGGAACGATTTGAGTCATCAGAAGGGCTTGGAGGCCGGTTATGAAATTTCGGAGCGAGGTAAGTCTCCTTTCTAACTTTGTGAGGGGGAATTGTTCCCCTAGGTGAACCAATTAAGCATGTGTTACTATCTGCGAGGGCTACGTACGCACGAGGTGACAGGAGTCCGTGTGTAGCTACTATTATGACATGTCCGGGTAGCCTAGGACCCACTAGCATGCCTTACTTGTTAACCTGTGATCTTGTCTGTAACATTCGACTGCTAACATAATCAAAATTTTAATTGAATGACTAAGGAAGATTAGAGTTTATTTTCTTAATCATCTAGAAAGAGAATTGATTTCCTTTGCGGGCAATTGTATTTCCGGATAAGGTTATATTATTAAACAGTATAAAAACTTGGCAAATGAATTTCGAGAAAGGATTTAAATACTATTTTGTGGTTTTTAAAAGAGAAATCTGTCATCTACTTGAGTATTTGTTTTCTCGACGTATTCGGGGTGGATTGTTGATTGTGCATGTCTGCATGTGACCGCTTCGCAATTTAAATTCCGCGAGCGGAGTGTTATTTCCCCCACTCTCATGGGAGCGGGCCATACGCCATGGCGGATTGAAAGATGCACTTATGGTACGGGCCGTTCGATCCTCGGCAGTGCACATATATGATTATTTTATTGAAAGATGCACTTATGGTTCGGGCTGTTCGACCCTCGGCAGTGCATAGACATGATTATTTTATTTGAAAGATGCACTTATGGTACGGGCCGTTCGATCCTCGGCAGTGCAAAGAGATTATTATTATGATGGTTCAGGCCGGTTGTCTTTATCCCGTATGCGCATGCTAAATTGTTAAATGTTTTTCATGGATTTTTGGAGTGATAAGATATTTTGGGGGAAAATAAAGAAGTAATTGCTTAATTAAGACATTTTGGGAAAAATAAGGAAGCAATAACTGTTTATTTACTTCCAGTATTTACTTGGATTTCAGTGCCTTATATATTTGCTGGTTTACTACCTTTACATGCCTACCGTGTTCATCATATGCTGTTAAATTAAGTTGTTAGACCTTAGTAAGTGTCTAATTCGACCTCTCGTCACTACCTCTCTGAGGTTAGGCAGACGACTTACTGAGTACACGTTGTTTTTGTACTCATGCTACACTTGCTGTGCATTTTTATTGCACATGTACTTTCATGGTGGCATGGCTGGTTTGGAGACTTAGGCGAGCTGCACCATCCGGAGGCGATCCGTAGCTGACAGAGTCTCCCTCATACTGTATTTATTTTCATTTTAAATTCCTTGTCCAATTTGTATTTCGGACAAGCTTTGTGCTGATTGTATAAATTCTTAGAAAATTGCTCATGTACTTGTGACACCGGGTTCTGGGATGTGTTGGGATATATTTGCTAAATTGGAATATTCAAGCTATTGTTTTACTTAACGGATTTTATTTAGTTAATATGTAATAAAGTTAAAGGAAATAATTTTTCATAAATATTAAAACAAGAAATTATTTTGACTATTTAATGATTGGCTTGCCTGACGATGGTATCCGATGCCATCACGACCTTTGTAGATTTTGGGTCGTGACATTTTCAGTTTCAGGATCCTCTATAAAAAAGCAATGGTCTTCTCCTTCAACTTCAAAGAACGCCAACTCTCCATTCCACCCACTTTTCTTCACACCTTCGACAAACTTAACCATAATTTCTCTTGGAATCAATACAACTTCCTCAGCTATACCCATAAACAATTTCGAGCAGCCTAGACCTGATAGACTAGGAGCCTTTTCAGCAAGTGGATTAATCATTGGACTATCAGTTGCAGTAGGTTTCTGATAATCCAGATTCCAATTCTGGACAGATGGTCATCCACAAATTATAAGCGTCATTATCCTGCAAATTGACGTTATCGACTGGGATCATAAAGTAAGGACAAGCAAGAATGGAACCCAAGATTTCAACGTCTCCGTTTAAGCTTTCTCTACCAGCTCTCATAGCCATGTGATAAACTATATTATCTGTTACAAGAATTGTACTAACACTAAGTTAGAAGAAAGGTATATGATGTTAGAACATGCGCAGCGGAAGCAAGCATACAAACAATTCAGACATCAAATACATGTAAACTAGATAATGCTACAATTACTGCTTAGAAGTACTAACCTCTTAAAATCGTTGCACAAATCTTCCACACAGCAAGAATCCAGGACTGCGGTCTTCTGTTATATGCCTAGTAAAACCTTGGACGGATTTTCTTTGAGTGGGCAAGAACAATACAACTCTAAAAAATGAGTTATTGGGTGAAATTAGTATTCCTTAAGTAAACTCTGTTTTGGCCAAAATTATGCTCCAAAAACGTGTAGGATGTGCAAGTAGAATCCTACTTTAACTCTACCAGATGACTTTTCTCCCAAGTCACTTTTTACCCAATTTAAGTCCAGGTTTTTACTTGGTATAGCAGGGACCACCGAAATAATAATAGGCTGCTAATTATAACATTAATTTGAAATTAGCATGAATTAATTCTCCCTATAATTAATTGCAGTTTATTCCACTAAAAAGCTGCAATTGAACTCCTCAATATGAATTTTGAAAATTCAATAACACTTATTTTAACTTCCCATGTTAAAATCTCAAATACCAGTCAATTAAATTAAATTACTGAAAATTTAATTTAATCAACTAATTAAATCCTTTATAATTCCGCTTAAACCATTTCATGTGATGGATACAAAATCCACCGACCGGGTTTTCACATGAAAACTTATTTCTATCAACTACTTATTATTTCACAAATGTTATTCGTTATTGTCCAATCTATTAGGCATACACTAACTCTGAGTAGAGTCGTACCTTTTGATAAATCAAAACAATAAACAAATTACATTGATCATAATAATTATATCAAGATTAGGAGTATAAGCTCATTTAATGAATTAGAGAAAATGTTTATATATATATTCAGTACAAAAATATCTTTTCTCTACTTGGTCCGTTCAATATACACTAAGTTTACTAGCACAAGAATTCGGAGTAAAACCTCCCATAATCAAGATAAATTATCCTATAATCTTGTGCTACAATCATCAAGATATTTTGTCCAATAATATCTTTGATCGTGAACATAGTTTATTAATTATGAGAACTGATAATTTAATCTAATGTGCATGAGCTAAGACTCCATACACTAACTTGTCTACTTCATAACTAAAAGAATACACATGTAACAAATGATCTATTTAAAATAGTACTTTATTGAATTGAATAAATTAAATAAATAATTATTCCATCAAGAATAAAAATAAAATACTGTGTCTAAACCACATGGTTAATAGTATATCCCAACAATCTCCCACTTAGACTCATAACCATGCGTCTACTACTCTAATACCCATTACTTTTACATGCTTACCAAAAATCTTCTGTGTCAAGCTCTTTGTAAACGGGTCTGCCAAATTGTCCTCTGACGCAATCTTCAACACTCTTGCATCACCTCTCTGAGTTATGTCCCGAATTAAGTGATATTTACGCTCAATATGCTTAATCCTTTTATGGCTTCTGGTTCCTTCGAGGTTGCAACTGCACCACTATTGTCACAATAAAGTACAATTGGTGCTTGAACCAAAGGAACTACATTAAGCTCTTTTAGAAAGTTCCTGAGCCAAACAGCCTCTTTAGCTGCCTCGAATGAAGCCACATATTCAGCTTCCATGGTGGAATAAACAACACATGATTTCTTGATGCTCCTTCAACTTATATCTCCACCTCCAAAGGTAAAAATATATATGAGGTAGATTTTCTAGAATCTCTATCTGACTGAAAATCTGAATCAGTATCGCCGATGGGTGCAAGATCACCTGAGTGATACACCAACATATAATCCCTAGTCCTTTCAAGCACTTGATTATATGCTTAACAACAGTCCAGGGTTAGACTGAAATCTACTAACCATACCAACATCAAAGCAGATATCAGGTCTAGTACATAGCATAACATACATAAGACTCCCTACAACAGAAGCATAAGGGACCGCCTTCATCTTTTCTATCTCATCAGTCATTTTTGGGGACTGATCTTTTGACAGAGAGATTCCATGTCTAAAAGGGAGAAATCCTTTCTTGGGATCTTGCATGCTAAACCTGGTGAGAATAGTAGTAATATAAAGTGCTTGGGATAAGCCTAATATCTTTCGCTTGTGATCTCGCATGAGCTTAATCCCAAGGATATGTGCCGCCTGTCCCAAATCTTTCATATTGAAACGTGAGGACAACCCTTCCTTTACTAAATTCAACATTCTCACATTATTTCCTATGAGCAAAATATCATCTACGTACAAAACCAAAAATGTTACTTTATCTCCATCCCACTTCTTATAGACAAAAGACTCATTTTCACATTGATCAAAATCGAAGGTTTTAATCGATGTTCCAAAACAAGTGTTCCATGATCTAGAAGCTTGTTTTTCAATCCATAAATGTATTTCTTTAATTTACACAACATGTGCTCATTGCCACTTTTTATGAAACTAACTGGTTGTGCCATATAGATGCACTCATCAAGACTTCCATTTAGAAAATCCGTCTTGACATACATTTGCCAAATCTTATAATCGTAATAAGAAGCAATGGATAAGAGAATCCTAATGGATTTAAGCATGGTTACTGGCGAAAAGGTTTCCTCATAATCGATCCCTTCTTTTTGAGTAAACCCTTTTGCAACAAGTCTAGCTTTAAAAGTTTGCACTTTTCCATTCACTCCTCTCTTTTTCTTATAGATCCATCTACAACCAATGGGTTTGACTCCAGTAGGTGGTTCTACAAGATCCTAGACTTGATTGGAGTATATGGACTCTGTTTCAGATTTCATAACAGCAACCCATTTATCAACATCTGTATCCTGTAGTGCTTCGTCGTAATTAATATGTTCCGTGTTGGGCTATTCAGGGACTCTATCATAAGATTCTCCCAAGAGATCAAAACGGAGAGGTTTTCTTATAATTCTCCCACTACGACTAGTCACTACAGATGCAGTATTTTGTTGTTGAATTATAACATCATTTTCTGGAACTGAAGAATGAATGTTATCCTCTATACCTTGTGGTGCTGGGATATCATTAACTTCTTCCTGGAGTGCAGGCTGCAGAACAATTTCAGGTTTCTCAACAATACGAGGTTGCCCAAAATTACTCCCACTACTTTGGGGTAATGAGATGTCTGGCAATTTCTCTTGGGCATTCTGCTGCCTATTGACATTTCTCCCACTACGATGATGCAGTGGTATGTCAATACTGGCTTCCGGGATATGTTCCATAGATGAATTATTAGTTACTCCATTACTTAATTCCTGTAAAACTAGTTTACTTCAAGGAATATGGTTCATTAAATAGTCATCTTCTAAAAATTGGGAATTTGTCATAACAATTACCTTCTTTTCTTTGAGACAATAAAATAAACCGCCTTTAGTTCCTTTTGGATATCCAATAAAAATGCATATTTTTGTCCTCGGTTCCAATTTATCCGCTTTCCCTTTTAGCACATGTGCTGGACAACCCCAAACCCGAATGTGCTAAACTTGGCTTACGCCCTGTCCACAATTCTATTGGAATTGAAGGCACTGACTTTGAAGGAACCAAATTTAGAATGTAATTTGTTGTTTCTAAAGCATATCCCCAAAAGGAAGAAGGCAAATCGAAATAATTTAACATTGATCTAACCATTTCCATAAGCATTCTATTTCTTCTTTCTGTCACACCATTTTGTTGGGGTGTTCCTGGAGCATACAATTGAGATGTAATTCCAGAATCTGATAACTATTTAATTAATTCCGCAGAGAGGTATTCACCACCACTATCAGATCGCAATGTTTTGATATATTTATCATGTTGTTTCTCTTTTTCCGTCTTAAATTCATTGAATTTCTCAAAGCATTCAGACTTACGGTGCAACAGATAAATGTATCCATATTTTGAGTAATCATCTGTGAAAGTCACAAAATACTCAAAACCACCTCTTGCTTGTATATTCATATGGCCACGCAAATCAGAGTGAATAATTCTAACTTATTGCTGGCTCTATTTCTTTTTGGGGGAAAATGTCTCTTGGTCATTTTACCTTCTAACAGGATTCGCAGGTTGGTAGTGACTGCACTTTCAATGAACTCAAAGGTCCATCAGAGACCAATCTCGAAATCCTATTTAGATTTATATGACCTAGACATATGTAACGACCCGACCGATTATTTTGATCTCTAGCGCGTTGTTCCATGGTTTGAGGCCGTGAGCAGCTTCTTTCAGGTATTATGACCCGTGGGCATGGTCGGAGTTGAATTTCGGGAAGTTTAGAGTTTATTTGGAAAGAAAATTCTCATTTTAGAAGCCTTAAGTTGGAAGAATCAACTAAGATTGGAATTTTGAGTAAACGAGCTCCGAATCAGGAATTTGAAGGTTCTTGCAGGTCCGTATGATGATTTCAGACTTGGGCGTATCTCCGGATCGGGTTTTGGATAACTCAGGAGCATTTTGACGCATATTGTGGAAGTCAGCATTTTTGAAGAAATTTCCTTAGTTTGGCCTGAAGCGCATTTTAGTGATGTTGATGTCCATTTGGGATTCTGATTCTGGGAAAAACTTCGTATGGTGATTATGGAGTTGGGAGCGCAATCGAAAGTGAATTTGGATGTCTGTAGGTCATTTTGGAATCATTTGGCTAAAGATAGAAAATTGACGGTTTTTGAGAAATCCGACCACAGGTAGAAGTTTTGATATCAAGGCCAAAATGCGAATTCGGAAGTCGGAGTAGGTCTGTAATGTCGAATATGACTTGTGTGCAAAATTTGGGGTCAATCGGACGTGATTTGATAGGTTTTGGCATCGGATGTAGAAGTTGGCAATTTCTAAATTCATAAAGTTGGGAATTGGGTGCGATTCGCGGTTTCGATGTTGTTTGATGTGATTTGAGGCCTCGATCAAGTCCGAATTATGTTTTGCAACAGGTTGGTATAATTGGACGGGGGTCCCAGGGGCCTTGGGTGGATTCCGGGTGGTTAATGGATCAAGTTGAAAGTTTGAAGAAGGCTGGAATTTGCTGTCATCTGGTGTGATCGCACCTACGAGGATTTGGCCGCAGGTACGGAGCCACAGATGCGGCTAAGGGCACCACAGGTGCGATATTGGTCTGGAGCCAAGGAGGCCGCAGGTGCGGGAGATTTGGGCGCACCTGCGGAAGCGTAGGTGCGATAAGGGGACCGCAAGTGCGGAAATCGGCCTGGGCAGAATGTTTAAAAACAAAGATTCTTGGTTCATTTTCTCCATTTGTTCTTTGGCTTAGGCGATCTTGGGAGGCTTCAAAGAGAGGATTCCTTCCTGCAATGTCAAGGTAAATAAGTCCTTCATGCTTCTAAGTTAAATACAAGAATATATGCATGGATTAGGCATGGAAATTGGTAGGAATTTGGAAAATTATTGAAGAAACCTAGAAAATGGAAATTGGATTTTTAGCCAAGAATTGAGCATGAATATTTGAGTAAATTGTATATTTGAGTTAGTAACGCTATGGGTAGAATATATCCTCGAGAAATTTTGGATTTCCGGGCACGTGGGCCCGAGGGCATTTTGGTCATTTCATTGAGCGGAGTTGGGGCATTATATAATTTGGTATTTTTGCAAGTATTAGAATATACCTTCATTGGTTTGTCATTATTTGGATAGCTTTGGGGCGATGTGCGTCCGTTGGAGTCGTCGGAAGGGCTTGGAAGCCGGTATTGGAATTTCGGAGCGAGGTAAGTCTCCTTTCTAACTTTGTGAGGAGGAATTGTCCCCCTAGGTGAATTAATTAAGTATATGCTATTATTTTCGGGGGCTACATACGCACGAGGTGACGAGAGTCCGTGCGTAGCTACTATTATGCCATGTCCGGGTAGCCTAGGACCCACTAGCATGCCTTACCTGTTGTACATGTGATCTTGTCTGTGATATAGACTTCTAATATAATCGAAATTGTAATTTAATAACTAAGGAAGATTAGAGTTTATTTTCTAAATCATCTAAAAAGAGAATTTATTTCCTTCACGGGAAATTGTATTTCCGAATAAGGTTATGTTATTAAACGTTATAAAAACTTGGCGAGTGAATTTCAAAAAGGATTTTAAACACTATTTTATGGTCTTTTTAAAGAAGAGATCTGTCATTTACTTGAGTATTTGTGTTCCCGACGTACTCGGGGTGGATGGTTGATTGTGCATGTCTGCATGTAACCGCTTCTCAATTTACATTCCGCGAGCGGAGTGTTACTTCCCATACTCTCATGGGAGCGAGCCATACACCACGACAAATTTAAAATGCACTTGTGGCACGGGCCATTCGATCCTCGGAAGTGCATAGACATGATTATTATATTGAGAGGTGCACTTATGAGACGGGCCGTTCGATCCTCGGCAGTGCACATAGATGATTATTATATTGAGAGATGCACTTTTAGTACGGGCCATTCGATCCTCGGCAGTGCATAGACATGAGTATTTTATTGAGAGGTGCACTTTTGGTACGGGCCGTTCGATCCTCGGCAGTGCACAAAGTTGATTATTATGACGGCTCAGGCCGGTTGTCCTTATCCCGTATGCGCATGCTAACTTGTTAAATGTTTTTCATGGATTTTAAAAAGTGACAAGGTTATTTGGGGGAAAACAAAGAGGAAATTGTTTATTTAAAATATTCGGGGAAGAATGAATAAGTGGTAACTGATTGTTTATTTCCAGTGTTTATTTGGATTTCAGTGCCTTATATATACTGTTGCTTTACTACCTTTACATGCCTACCGTGTTCATTATATGCTGTTAGTTAATTTGCTGGCCCTTAGTGAATGTCTAATTTGACCTCTCGTCACTACCTCTCTGAGGTTAGGCGGTCGACTTACTGAGTAAACGTTGTTTTGTACTCATGCTAGACTTGCTGTGCATTTTATTGCACGGGTAATTTCATAGCAATGTGAAGGATTTAGAGACTTAGGTGAGCTGTATCGTCCGGAGGCGATCCGCAGCTGACAGAGTCTCCCTCGTACTGTATTTATTTGTATTTTAAATTTCCTTGTCCAATTTGTATTTCAGACTTGTGACACTGGGTTCTGGGATGTGTTGGGTTATATTTGTTGAAGTGTAGTATTCAAACCATTGTTTTTAACTAACAAATTTTTTTTTGGTTAATATTTAATAATGTGAAAGGAAATGCTTTCATAAATGTTAAAACCGGAAATTTATTTCAATTAATTAATGATTCGGTTTGCCTGACATTGATGTCCGGCGCCATCACGACTTTATGGATTTTGGGTTGTGACAACATGATATCAGAGCTCTAGGTTCCCTTAGGTCTCACGAGTCATGAGCAAGCTAGTAGAGTCTTGTGGATCGGTACAGAGACGTCTGTACTTATCTTCGAGAGGCTACAAGGCTGTTAGGAGTACTTCCCTTCTTGATTCCTTATCGTGCGATTTGATTCCCTTGAGGCTTATGCCTATGTTTATTCCTACTCAATCTTACGCGTCGCGAGCGCTTGCTATGAATCTGGAATTTGAGAAGTTGAAATGGTGCTACGGATGTAATTCGAGATGCTTCCATGTATAATTGGTTGGGGCTGTTGTTATGGCCCTGCAAGAGAATAATATGTTGTTTAAGCTCAGTAGCTATGTTTTCTGGGAGCCTTAAGGCTATGCTCAGGTAGTGATGATGCTTGCGATTGGTTATCGTGTGATGTCGATATGATGATAGAATGCTTGGCCGTATGTTGGGGGTGATGAATGGTTTGAAGGGAGGTCTTCTCAGAGTGTGATTTCGAGATTTCGGTATTTTAGTTCCGGTGAAGGAAAGGCATTTGGATTATGAATGGTCCGGTTGGGGTTGATAAGTATTAAGATTTGGTGTCTTCAAGTGAGGTGGGATATGCACCTGTGATGTGAAGTCATCGTCATTGATCGAATGGAATGTGTTAAGTGTGTCGGTGCTATGGGTTTCGGTTGCATGGGTTCAGAGTATTGAGAAGAAGTATTCAAGAATGCGGTTGGCAGAGACCGTGAGGTGTGGTGGTTTAGTACCGGATAACTATTGTTAATGAAGGAAACTAGAGAAAGATGATCTTCGGAGAGTGTGAAGTCGTGGTGATCTGTTGGTTTGAGACCTACAGAGAATGATCCTGAAGTGAGGCTAGGCGGTGGTTCCATTTCTAGGAGGCCAGGCGTAAGAAGCGGAAGTCGAGCAGTCACGGAGTGGGGGAGCAGCAGCATAGCTTGGAATTTGAAGATTTTGTCGCGCATTTAATGGATGTCTTTGAGGAGAGGACGGACTAGTAAGTTGGTAAATGAAGCAGGGCGTAGGATGGGGTATTGAAGTCGCAGAGAGCATACATTTCAGCGTCGTTGGAAGGTGTCCGCGGGTGATTTCCACAAGTGGGTTATCTTCTGTGAATAGGTTAGCGATGGCGAGGTTGGAAGGTCTCGGTGGGGGGTTCTAGTGGCTATTCGGTAGGAGGCGGAGAGATTGAATGACGCTAGAGAGTTTGAGTATTTAGGGAGTGCTAGCAAGAGAATTTGGAAGAATTGGACGGATTGGTCGATCAAGATCGTGTTATCAAAGGAGAAAGGATCTCGGCAGGGTCTAGAGTGGTGCAAGGAGTAGCTTCGGGCTAAGTGGGGGAGTCCCACCATCTGCAGTTGGGTTGTATGGTTGTCTTCTCATAGGGTTACTGATTGTTGGCGTGTTGGCAAGTTGTTTCAGCTAAGGGAAAGGAGTAAAATGGTGATTGTGCGTGGGATTTGATGCATGCGTGCAAAAGTTGGCCCTGTCGGACCAGGGTTAGGCTTTGGAAGATTCAGAATTTTGCTTAAGGCATAGGTGAGTTGTCAGGATAGTGACTCGGTCACGTGTGTCATTGAAACGGGTGTTCATGTGCTAGAAGAGCCTTGGAGTTGATTGTATTCGGGGCCAGTCAGAGTGGGTGACTCTCAATAGCGGTCCTAGTGAGTTCGAAAGTTAAGAATGCGGCGTTTAAGGGTTTCAGGCAACCAGTATGATCGAGAATCGAGCTTTTGCAGAGTAATTTATGGGAAAAAGGAGGATGGTTGGAATGTTCCATGATATGTTTCAGCATGCAGGATAGTATTGAAGGACTGAGAGAAATAAACTCCGGATTGTAGAAAGATTTATCAGAAGGGTATGAGACGGGTTGCGTGATTTAGGCAGCATAGTCTCGTGAGTCAAGGTCACTCGGGATGAGTGAGGTTTGAGTTTTCTATGAGTTGAAGAAGTTGCTATTATTCCTGAAGCAATTGAAGATGATTAAAGAAGGTAGATTGATTAGCCATGGTTGAAATGGCACACTTGCGGCAGTGATCAGTTCTTTTGACGTGATTAAGTTATGCATGTGGTTTGTGCCGGTGTGTGCGGGGCTTGTCGGCCGTCGTAATGGATTTCATGTAGGAGCATTTAAGTGCTATGGCCTGTCAGGTGTAGGCGGATCCCGAAAGGGTTATGGTGGTATAGACTACTACTTAAGGATTTACATATTGGTTGATTGTGGGAATTCACTCGTGTGTTGAGATTGTACTCTTGAATTGAGTTAAGTAAAAGGTTTCTATATGATGAATTGTTCACCCTATTAGTGGTTCAGAAGTTATGATGGAATTCTTGTGCTACCTCATATTGGCATGTTAGGTGCGGTAAGCAGTATGTAACTGGGAGTAAGAATCGAGATTGCGGTTCGGTGTTAATAAGGATGTCATGAGCTCGGGAGAGCAAGAAAAAATGATTTGAAAGTTCAGAGTAAGCTGGTGTTACCTTCAGTGTCACCTGAGATGGATATTCGGTGGAAGAGGCTTTGTACCCTGGTTATGGGTTCTTGATTTGTCTTACTGCGTAGTATGGCCAGTGATGAATGTGCAGACTTGTTGCCTTGTGTGGAAGGTCGTGGAAGCATGACCGTGAAAAGATTTTTGTGAAGTGTGACATGTAGTCACTTAATGGATTGAAGATTTGGACTGGGTATAAAGGAGTGCAATATTGATTATTTGAGAATTTATGCCTGGAGGGCGTTCGGTTCAGTTGATTATGGATTATGGGGTGTTTGTTTCCGGTGATGATGGTTGTTCTAGTGTATTATGAGAGAAAGTGGGTTAATATAGGCCCAGGTAAAAGCTATTAGCTTAGTTTGGTGCGAGCAAGGTGGCTTGATGTTTGTGGATGGATTTAAATATGATTATGGGCTCCGTATGAGCCAGGCATGTTCATTTCAGTAGAGCGCTTTTTCATGGAAAGGTATTAGAACAACGAATGTTGTTCCGTCTTCGTCAAATTCATATGTTATTGTGATTGTGCCGTGCGAGTTGTGAAATGGCTTGATAATTTCCTATGTATTGAGGTCCCGCGTAGTGGGGATGTTATGTGAGCAGGATAGCTCTTGAGATCCAGAGTATATATATACATCGCACCTCAGTTGTGTTCGAGTTTTGTTGCATACGACTTTATCAGTCTCCCCAGGATGGTATTATGCACTTAGCGTGCTTATGATCGATATTCAGTAATTTGTAATAGTGAGCAAATCAGCTCCGTATTTATATCTTCTTATGTAAATTCTATGTGTGGATCGGGTGACACGCCGCCACGGGTATGTTATTTGGATCGGGTTGCACGCCGCAACAATGTGATGATGAGAAGGCTTAATATATATTTATTTTTCTTATGTATTACTTCCTATTTTCTGAGAAAAGTTCATATTAGTTGCGTGAGTTGAATAGTCCCTTCCTGAGTCATTTCTTATTTATTATGTTCGAGTTATGGCCTATTGGCGCGATGCGGTATCATGTGAGGCTGTTGGTCATGTTTGGGGTGATTTATTTTCTGAGCAGTTCATACTGGGTGAGACGAGATTATCGGATCAGGGATCAGTGCGATAAGGTTATGTGAAGTGTATATTAAAGAACAAATACCATTATTCAGGTTCATTATGAAGTGATGATTCTAGTCAAGATGAGGTATTCAAGGATTTGTTAACTCTGCAGTTGGGTATGAATTTCTGCACATTTTCCTCTGTTGTGGTGGTATCGTCAGCATTAAGCAGGATGTATGTATGTTTGTTATGAGGTGCATCGGGAGCACCAGATTCATGAAATTTTGGCTATTAAGGTTCAGGGAACGTCATTGTGGTTAGATGATGAATCTTGCGGTGCATGGCGCTAATTCAGCAAAGGTATGCAGTCATGTTCTGGTATGTCGTGTGGTAGTTGATACAGTGTTTATATATTGGAACTAGGCCTGGCAGAGAAAATTTCAGGTATTGGAACTAGGTTCTGAGCTTATTATATGGATAAAAGAAGAAATCTTCAGATTTGATCAAGCTAATGTACTCAACTGGGTGGTGGTAGCACGGGCAGGTGCTCGAGGTCTTAAACAGTGATTTCATATAACTCTAGAGCAGTTCTTAGCACGTTCGAGGACGAATGTCGGTTTAAGTGGGGGAGAATGTAACAACCCGATCGATCGTTTTGAGCTCTAGCCCATCGTTCCACGGTTTGAGGCCGTGAGCAGCTTCGTTTCAGGTATTATGACCCGTGGGTGTGGTCAGAGTTAAATTTCGGGAAGTTTAGAGTTGATTTGGAAAGAAAATTCTCATTTCAGAAGCCTTAAGTTGGAAGAATCAACTAAGATTGGAATTTTGAGTAAACGAACTCCGAATCAGGATTTGAAGGTTCCTGCAGGTTCGTATGATGATTTTGGACTTGGGTGTATGTCCAGATCGGGTTTTGGATAACCTGGGAGCGTTTCGTTACATATTGTGGAAGTCAGCATTTTTGAAGAAATTTCCTTAGTTTGGCCTGAAGCGCATTTCAGTGATGTTGATGTCCGTTTGGGATTCCGAGTCTGGGAACAACTTCGTATGGTGATTCTGAAGTTGGGAGCGCGATCGGAAGTGAATTTGGATGTCCGTAGGTCATTTTGGAATCATTTGGCTAAAGATAGAAATTTGACGGTTTTTGAGAAATCCGACTGGAAGTGGAAGTTTTGATATCAAGGTAGGAATGCAATTCCCGAAGTTGGATCAGGTACGTAATGTCGAATATGACTTGTGTGCAAAATTTGGGGTCAATCGGACGTGATTTGATAGGTTTCGGCATCGGATGTAGAAGTTGGCAATTTCTAAATTCATAAAGTTGGGAATTGGGTGCGATTGGCGGTTTCGATGTTGTTTGATGTGATTTGAGGCCTCGAGCAAGTCCGCATTATGTTTTGGAACAGGTTGGTATAATTGGACAGGGTCCCGGGGGCCTCGGGTGGATTCCGGGTGGTTAACGTATCAAGTTGAAAGTTTGAAGAAGGCTGGAATTTGCTGTCATTTGGTATGACATCACCTGCGAGGATTTGGCCGCAGGTGCGGAGCCGCAGGTGCGATATTGGGCTGGAGCCAAGGAGGCCGCAGGTGCGGGAGATTTGGGCGCACCTGCGGAAGCGCAGGTGCGATAAGGGGACCGCAGGTGCGGAAATCAGCCTGGGCAGAATATTTTAAAACAAGGATTCTTGGTTCATTTTCTTCATTTCTTCTGTGTCTTAGGCGATCTTGGGAGGCTTCAAAGAGAGGATTCCTTCATGCAATGTCAAGGTAAGTAACTTCTTCATGCTTCTAAGTTAAATACAAGAATATATGCATGGATTAGGCATGGAAATTGGTAGGAATTTGGAAAATTATTGAAGAAACCTAGAAAATGGAAATTGGATTTTTAGCCACGAATTGAGCATGAATATTTGAGTAAATTGTATATTTGAGTTAGTAACGCTATGGGTAGAATATATCCTCGAGAAATTTTGGATTTCCGGGCACGGGGCCCGAGGGCATTTTGGTCATTTCATTGAGCGGAGTTGGGGCATTATATAATTTGGAATTGTTGCAAGTATTAGAATATACTTTCATTGGTTTGTCGTTGTTTGGATAGTTTTGGGGCGATGTGCGCGTCCATTGGAGTCGTTGGAAGGGCTTGGAAGCCGGTATTGGAATTTCGGAGCGAGGTAAGTCTCCTTTCTAAATTTGTGAGGGGAAATTGTCCCCCTAGGTGAATTAATTAAGTATATGCTATTATTTTCGGGAGCTACATACTCACGACGTGACGGGAGTCCGTGCGTAGGTACTATTATGCCATGTACGGGTAGCCTAAGACCCACTAGCATGCCTTACCTGTTGTACCTGTGATCTTGTCTGTGATATAGACTGCTAATATAATCGAAATTGTAATTTAATGACTAAGGAAGATTAGAGTTTATTTTCTAAATCATCTAAAAAGAGAATTTATTTCCTTCACGGGCAATTGTATTTCCGAATAAGGTTGTGTTATTAAACGTTATAAAAACTTGGCGAGTGATTTTCAAAAAGGATTTTAAACATTATTTTATGGTATTTTTAAAGAAGAGATCTGTCATTTACTTGAGTATTTGTGTTCCCGACGTACTCGGGGTGGATGGTTGATTGTGCACGTCCGCATGTGACCTCTTCGCAATTTACATTCCGCGAGCGGACTGTTACTTCCCCTACTCTCATGGGAGCAGGCCGTATGCTATGTCGGATTTAAAATGCACTTGTGGGACGGGCCGTTCGATTCTCGGCAGTGCATAGACATGATTATTATATTGAGAGATGCACTTTTGGTACGGGCCGTTCGATCCTCGGCAGTGCATAGACATGAGTATTTTATTGAGAGGTGCACTTTTGGTACGGGCCGTTCGATCCTCGGCAGTGCATAAAGTTGATTATTATGACGGCTCAGGTTTGTTGTCCTTATCCCGTATGCGCATGCTAACTTGTTAAATGTTTTTCATGGATTTTAAAAAGTGACAAGGTTATTTGGGGGAAAACAAAGAGGAAATTGTTTATTTAAAATATTCGGGGAAGAATGAAGAAGTGGTAACTGATTGTTTATTTCCAGTGTTTATTTGGATTTCAGTGCCTTATATATACTGTTGCTTTACTACCTTTACATGCCTACCATGTTTATTATATGTTGTTAGTTAATTTGCTGGCCCTTAGTGAATGTCTAATTCGACCTCTCGTCACTACCTCTCTGAGGTTAGACGGGCGACTTACTGAGCACACGTTGTTTTGTACTCATGCTACACTTGATGTGCGTTTTATTGCACAGGTACTTTCATATCAATGTGGAGGAGTCGGAGACTTGGGCGAGCTGCATCATCGGGAGGTGATCCGCAGCTGACAGAGTCTCCCTCGTACTGTATTTATTTGTATTTTAAATTTTCTTGTCCAATTTTTATTTCGGACAGGCTTTGTGATGATTGTATAAATTCTTAGAAATTGCTTATGTACATGTGACACCGGGTTCTGGGATGTGTTGGGTTATATTTGTTGAAGTGTAGTATTCAAACCATTGTTTTTAACTAACATATTTTTATTTGGTTAATATGTAATAAAGGTGAAGGAAATGCTTTCATCAATGTTAAAACCGGAAGGTTATTTCAATTAATTAATGATTCGGCTTGCCTGACATTGATGTCCGGCACCATCACGACCTTATGAATTTTGGGCCGTGACAACATAAGTGCCATAAATAAGTTTGGCTTAATTCAAAAATACGTTTTCTTTTATGTGGCAGATTAGTGTTGTTTAATGCTTTTGGTTGTCGTAGAACATGAGGAGGAGATATATCAAGAATGAAAAAGGCATGTACTCTAGCAGCAGTGTAGATAAATGTTTATTAAACTTAATAACAACAGAGTTATTAGCAAAATAAATATTATAACTAGCATCCATTATTTTCGAAATCGAAATCAAGTTCCTTCTAATAGAAGGTACATAGAGAACATCTTTCAAAACTTAAAATTTAGCACTACCAAACGAAACTCTAATATCTACTAATGTTAAAGCTGGTGTTGGTTCGACATTGGCTTCATAAAGTTAGATTTCATTCTCACTTAGCCGTCACGTTTCCTGAAACCCCTACAAAGTAGTGCAGATATGATTAGTGGATCCTGAATATACAGATAAAAACATGGTAGAGACAGCCGCTAAATAAGTTTCAACGACATTTAAATTTGAATTACCTTTCTTATTCAACTTTGTCAGATAGGCAGGGCATTGCTTTTTGTGATGCCCAAGTTGCTTGCAATCATAGCACTTTCCTTTGGGTTTTTTCACACCAGCCGCACCTCCGGGTTCCAAGACCTTTTGAGCCTTCTTCTTTTTCTTACCGCCTTTCGACTTAGAACTAAAGCTTTATCAAAATTGAGCGCCATAACAGGAGCTTGCTATTTGATAATAGATTCTGTCGCTTGCAGCTCATTAAACAACTTCGCCAGTGACAAATCCATTTTGTTCATGTTATAGCTCAAGCAAAATTGTTGAAAACTGTCAGGAAGAGTCTGTAGGACCATCTCAACTTGAGATTCCTTATCAATTACAGCTCGAAGGACCTCCAGTTCATTTAGAAGACTCATCATCTTCAGAACATGATCCCTGACTGATGATCCTTCAGCCATCTTGGTGTTCAAAAGGTCTTTCATGGTAGTCTGCTTAGCCGCACGATTTTGTTCACCGAACATCTCTTTGAGACTTTCAAGCATGTCGTAAGCAGACCCCATATACTGATGCTGATGTTGTAAAACATTCGCCATAGTGGCAAGAATGTAACATCGCGCCATCTCATCAGCCTTGACCTATTTATCATAGGCCTTAACCTGATCATCACTAGCATTTATTAGGTTTTTCTGGGCACTCATCAGTGATTACAAATTTGTAACCTTCAGCAGTTAGGACAATATCAAGGTTTCTTTTCCAGTCAACATAATTCGGTCCTTCTAACTTGTTTTGGTTCAGAATTAAGGTAAATGGGTTCAATGAAGACATGGTTAATCTGAGAGATATTCACATTAAATAGATCATTAGTTATGTATTTATAATTCAAAACAACACATTACACATAACCATGCTCATTGAACCGTTAGATTCGTTAGGGAAACTTAACTATTCATGCAAAATATATGAGTTATGTAACATATTTAGCCCATAAATTAAAACAGGACCAACTCAGATGGAGAGTGAACTGTTAATTTAAGATGTCACGACCCAAAATCCTATGAAAGGTCGTGATGGCGCCGGACACCTCTGTCAGGCAAGTCAACACCAAAAGTTAATTAAATTTCTATTTTAGTATTTTGAAATCATTATTTTTCATTACATTACATAATAATCCATAAACTTTACTGAGTAAATAACGATGTCTTAAAAAATTTAATTAACAAATAAATCCCAAAGTCATCCCAGAACCCGGTGTCACAAGCGCATGAGCAATTTCTAGGAAACAAATGTAATACAATAACTGTCCGGAATACAAATTGGGCAGAAAAGAAAATACAATACTCTGAAGGAGACTCTGCTGGATGCGGGCCGTCTCGAGGGATGCAGCTCACCTAATTCTCCATATCAACCATGCCGCTGCACCAAGCTAGGCCACTAGACATACATGTGTCTGTGCAACAAAATGCACAGCAAGTGTAGTATGAGTACAAAAAAATAAAGTGTACCCAGTAAGTATCCTGCCTAACCTCGAAGAGGTAGTGACGAGAGGTTGACTTTCACACTTACTAGAGGTCAAATAATATCAGATACAGTAACGAAATGAATAAGTACGAAACAAGGCAAATATATGAAACAACAGGTATAAATTACGTGGTACTTTTCCTTTTTTTTTTTTTACAACTTACTCAACTCTCAACTAGCATGTTCCCTCCGTACCAGAGCATATACATAGATACAATGGATTTCCTCAAAGAGGTTGTCATACTTCAACTAAGGGAAAGCCCTTAGATATACTGGCTTCTAGCCCAAATATTACGCACGATTCCATGAGGATAATTTATATATAGGAAATGCTGAGGCATACGGCCCGATCCAACATAAAAGTAAAATATGCACTGCCGAAGGGTCGAACGATGCGAACCATAGAGTGCGGTACATAAATTCTGCAGAGGCGAACGATCGGATCCCATAAGATTGTGGTAGGAGGACTTACTCCGCTCGCGAATCATACATGCGATGCGGTTACACATAGATTTCTCGAGTTATTAAAGTATTCTTCCATTTCTTTTCAAAAAATGAACTTTCAAGATTTCTATTTTTATAAAAATTTTCGATTCCTTTCAAAAATATTTAACAAGTATGCTCAATCCAGCTTCTTCTCAAAGCAAACAATAAACACAAGCCATATATAATAACAACAAAGCATGATGTAAGCCTAAAACTACCCGGACATAGGCATAACTAGTAGCTACGTACAGACTCTCGTCACCTCGTGCGTACGTAGCCCCCCACAAATAGTATCACATAATTAATTATTTCACCTATGGGGACAATTCCCTCTTACAAGGTTAGAAAGGAGACTTACCTCGCTCCGAAGTTCCATAACCGGCTTCCAAGCCCTTCCGATGACTCAAATTGATGCACAACGCCCCAAAGCTAGCCAAAAATTATGCAAACCCATAAATATATACTCAAATACTCATTATAATCCAATTTATAACAATTTCTAACCCCGATCGAAAGGTCGATTAAAATCACCCTCGGGCCCACGTGCCCGGATTCTGAAAATTTTTGAAGATAAATTTATCCGTAGCCTAATTAACTCAAATATATAATTTACTCTCAATTTCATGCCCAAATTCATGGTCAAAATCCAAAAATACCAATTTATAGGTTTTCTACCAAAACCCCAAGTTTTCATTAATTTCCCATGAATTTCCATGCCTAATCCATGTATAATCCAAGTATTTAACCTAAAATGGGAAGAAATCACTTACCTTATGGAAGATGCCGAAAATGCCACTCCAAAATTGCTCCAAAATCGCCTTCCATGGAAGCAATAAAGTGCAAATGATCCAAGACCTCGGTTTAAAATAACACACTGCCTAGCCCCGACCTTCGCACCTGCGGCTTCCAGCCTCGCACCGGCGCGCCTGCAGGTGCGCCAGGCTTCCCAAGCTCCAGCCAAATCTTGCATCTGCAAGCCATACGCCGCACCCGTGACTCTCGCACCTGCGTCCCTTATTGCGCAGGTGCGATCGCACCAGATACCAGGTGCTTCAGCCCTTCCTCAAACTCGAAATTTGATCCGTTAACCACCCGGAATCCACCCGAGGCCCCCGGGACTCCATCCAATCTTACCAACCTGTTCCAAAACATAATGCGGACCTGCTCGAGACCTCAAATCACCTCAAATAACATCGAAACAATGGATCACAACTGAATTGAATCTTTATAAACTTGGAATTTCCAACTTCTACGTTCGATGCAGAAACCTATCGAATCATGTCCGGTTGACCCCAAATTTTGCACACAAGTCACATTCAACATTACGGACCTACCACAACTTCCGGAATTGAAATCCAACCCCGATATCAAAATTTCCACTTCTGGTCAGACTTCTTAAAAACTTCAAATTTTTAACTTTAGCCAAATGACTCCAAATTGACCTACAGACTTCCGAATTTACTTCCGTTCGCGCTCCCAACACCAGAATCACCACACAGAGCTATTCCCAGACTCAGAATCCCAAACGGACATTAATATTACTGAAATGCACTTCAACCCAGACTAATGAAATTCTTCTAAAATGCTAACTTCCACAATATGCGCTGAAACGCTTCCGGGTCATCCAAAACCCGATCCGAACATAAGCCCAAGTCCGAAATCATCATACGAACCTGCTAGAACCTTCAATTCCTGATTCTGAGGTCTTTTACTCAAAAATCCAATCTTAGCCAATCCTTCCAACTTAAGGCTTCCGAAATGAGAATTTTCTTTCCAAATTGACTCCGAACTTCTTGATATTCAATCCCGACCACGCCTACGAGCCATAATACCTGAAACAAAGCTGCTAATGACCTCAAACTGTCGAATGACGTGCTAGAGCTCAAAACAATCGGTCGGGTCGTTACATTCTCTCCCACTTAAACATACGTTCGTCCTCGAACGTGCTAAGAACTGCTCTGGAGTTGTCCAAAATCACTATTTAACGCCTCGTGCACCTGCCCGTTCTACCACAACCCAGTTGAGCACATTTTCTCGAACAAATCTGAAGATTTCCCTTTTTACTTAGCCAAACAAGCCTTAGAGACAAATTCCAACACTCTGAATTCTCTACCATTCCCGTCTCCAACATAAGAACACAGTATCAATCACCACACGATGTACCAGAATATGATTGCAGGTCTTTGCTGAATTAACATCGTACACCGCATAATTCACCTGACCATAATAACATTCTCTGATCTTAATAGCCAAAATTCCATGAATCTGATGCTCCCAATGCATCTCATGACCTATATACATCTTGCCCCAACTTTTACATAACTGCCACGACGAACGAGTTGTGTAGAATTTCATAACCAACCGTAGAGTCAACAAATCATTGAACCTCTCCTCTTGACTAGAATCATCACCTCATTATGAACCAAATAATGGTATTTGTTATTTAATACACTTCATATGATCTGATTACACTGATCCTAGATCCATTAATCTCTTCTCTCCCAGTACGAACCGCTCAGGCAACAAGCCACCCCAGACATGACCAAAAGTCTCATATGATGCCACAACGTGCCAATAAACTACAACCTCGAATGATATACATAAGGAAAACAAACTCTGGGAGGGACTACTCAACTGACGCACTAATATAAACTTTTCTCAGAAAATGGGAAACAAAACACACAAAAATATAATATAGAAAACTGTACTCAACATCACACTGCCGCGACGTGCAGCCCGATCCAAATAACATACCCGTGGCGGCGTGCCACCCGATCCAAACATAAAATTCACATAAGGAGATACACACCGAGCTAAATTTCTCATTACTACAAAATACTGAATATCGGTCACAAGCAATGCTAAGTGCACAATACCATCCCGGTGAGACATATAGCGCCAGAAGCTACAAAACTCAAGCACAACTGAGGTGCGATATATGATCTGAATCTCACGAGTCATCCTGCTCACATAATACCATTTCTACACGGAATCTCAACACATAAGAAAATTATCAAGTCATTGCATAACTCACACGGCACAATATAGTATCATATGAAATAGCAGACGCCGAAATAACACCCAACGTTCTAATACTCCTCCACGAGGAGCGCGATACTGAAATGAACACCTCTGGCCTGATATAGAGCCCGTATTCATATTTAAATCCATCCACAGACCTCAAGCCAATTCTGATCGCACCATACTAGGCTAATAACCTTTCACGAGTCTCTAATAACCCCCTTTTTTCCCCATAACACACAAGAACAACCATCATGACCGGAGCAAACTTTCACAGTCCGCAAGAAAATGAACTGAGCGCGCTCCAAGTATAAATTCTCAAATAAGTGATATTACCACATTCTTCATACTTGGTTTAAATATTCAATCAATCAAGTGACTACAATGTCACACTTGTACAATCTTCCTGCGGTAATGCTCTCACGACCTTTCACACAAGGTAACAAGTCTGCACATCCATACCACCGGCCACATTAATGATGTAAAGCAAATCAAGAATCCATAACCAGGATGCAAAGCCTCTTTCACAAAACACCGGTCTCAGGTGACACTAAAGACAATACCAGCTTACTCTAAACATCTAAATCCTTTCCTGCCCATCCGAGCTCGTGATATTCTTGTCAACACCAAACTACAACCTCGATCCTCAACTTTCAAATTCCATACCGCTTACTGCGCCTGTCATGCCAATATGTGACAACACAAGAATTTCATCATAACCCCTGAACCACTATTAGGGTGAACACTTCATCATATAGAAATTTTTTTACCTAACTCATTCCAAGAGAACCATAACAATACGCGAGTGAATTCTCATAACTGTAAAACATGCAAATCCTCAAGGAAACTGACCTTCCAGGATCCTCCTACACATCACAGGCCATTATACCTAATTACCCCCAAACAAACGAATTACGGCGGCCGTCAAGCCTCGCACGTACCGCCATAAATCACATGCATAATCTAATCACGCTGGAGGTACTGATCACTGCTACCATCATGCCAATTCAACCATGGCTAAAAGACCTGACTTCTTCTAACTTATCCTTAACTTGTCTTAGAAATTATGATAACTCCACTCAACAGATAACGGCTCAATCTGCACTCCTCCCGAGTGGCCTTGTATCACGAGACCATGTTGTCTCAAATCCCACAAACCATCTCATACCCTCCTTGTGCGCATGCTCGCATCCTCAACTGATACACCCATTCCGAAAATTCCTCCACGAATCCGAATTCATTTTCCCCTCATTCCTCCAATATACTACACTGCAAGCTGAAGATAACATAGAACACTCCAAGCCCCTTTTTCATAATCCGCTGCAAAAGCTCGATTCTTAACCATACTGTGGGCTTGAAATCCTTAGGCACCGCATTTTAACTTTTGAATTCACTAGGACTATTGTTGAGAGTCACCCACTNATAGTAGCTGCAAGCTGAAGATAACATAGAACACTCCAAGCCCCTTTTTCATAATCCGCTGCAAAAGCTCGATTCTTAACCATACTGTGGGCTTGAAATCCTTAGGCACCGCATTTTAACTTTTGAATTCACTAGGACTATTGTTGAGAGTCACCCACTTTGACTTGGTCCCGAATATAATCAACTTCAAGGCTCTGCTAGCACATGAACCGATAAGGCCCAATATAGCACACATTCCTCAATCCTTTGCTCAAATCACCACTGATGTTTCCTTTCCCTTAGTCGTAATAACCCACCAATACGCCAATGACCAGAAACCTCACAAGTAGATAACCATGCAACCCAATCGTAGGCAGTGGGACTCTCCCACTTAGCTTGAAGCTACTATTACACAACTCTAGAACGCACCATGATTCTTTCTTCATTGTTGACCTGATTCTGCATAACCAACTCGCCAAATTACTTGAAATCCTTCCGTCAGCATTTCACAAGCACTTTGATTCATTAACCATATTCTCATATTCGACCTCTTACTGAATAGTCAGTAAAGTCCCTCGCAGAAACTCCACCAACCACGCAACCACTGACCTTCTCACAGAAGATAACCCACCTGCGAAAATTACCAACTGACACCTTCTAACAACGTTGCACTACACAATCTCCATGACATCAATACCCCAACCTATGCCCGTTCTCCTTCACCAATCGAACCAACTCCTTATGGATGTCTACTAAACGTGCGACCATATCTTCCAATTCACAGCTATGCTGCATCCTTCTTCATATCGAACAACTCCTCTCTGTTGCATCCCATCTCCCTTCGCAATAGTCAATATTTCAATTTAAGCCCGTGGACCCAATCATCTTCCACTAAAATTCCCAAATCCCTTTAAACTTCTCCTCAAGATGTGCATCTATCTTACCACAAAAATCATATGCTACTAACACTCTCCCACTTTGGTCAAACTCACTCCTTTAAGCAACCACTTGACTTTCGTTTCTTACACCTGGCCTTCAGGAAATTTATCCACCATCGGAGACTTCTCACATGTCTTCCTTCATTCTATGTTGCCCAGTTGTTGCCTCAAATCAATGTCATTCTCTGTAGCACTTAAACCAGCAGATCACCACAAGTTCAAACCTTTTCGAAGATCATCTTTCTCGAGCCGCCTACATTAGAAATACTTATTCAATCCTGAACCACCGCACACCACGATCTCTGACAGCCACTTCTTCAATACTACTTCACAAGACTCTGACCCAATGCAACTGAAGAAACCATAGCACCGACGAACTTAACACATCCTATTCGATCAAAGACAACGATACCACATCACAGATGAAGATTTTCTCCTCACTTGAAAACACCCGGTTTTATTGCTCTCCCAGCCCAAACTTGAACATTTATAGTCCAATTGCCTTTCCTCCGCCAGAAATAAAATACTGAAATCTCGGAATCACGCGTTGAGAAGACCTCCTTTCAAGTCATTAATTTCCCCGACATATGGGCAAGCATCCTACCATCAGATCAATACCGTGAGGCAACCAATCATAAGAATCATAACAACCTGAGCATAGCCTCAAAGCTCTCAGAACACAAATACTGAGCTGAAACAACATAATATCCTCTCGATGAGCAACGACAATAGCCCCAACCAACTATGCATGGGAAAACATCACGCACCATATCTGTAGTACCATTACAATTCCTCAAATTCTCGATTTATAGCAAGCGCTTCGCGACGTGTAAGATTGAGTAAGAAGAAACATAGGCATAAGCCTCAAAGGTATCTAATCACACGATGAGGAATCAAGAAGGGAAGTGCTCCTAACAGTCCTGTAGCCTCTCGAAGATAAGTACAGACGTCTCCGTACCGATCCGCAAGACTCTACTAGACTTGCTCATGATTCGTGAGACCTAAGGGAACCTAGTGCTCTGATACCACATTGTCACGACCCAAAATCCTATGAAAGGTCATGATGGCGCCGGACACCTCTGTCAGGCAAGCCAACACTAAAAGTTAATTAAATTTCTATTTTAGTATTTTGAAATCATTACTTTTCATTACATTATATAATAATCCATAAACTTTACTGAGTAAATAATGATGTCTTAACAAATTTAATTAAAATATAAATCCCAAAGTCATCCCAGAACCCGGTGTCACAAGTGCATGAGCAATTTCTAGGAAACAAATGTAATACAATAATTGTCCGGAATACAAATTGGATAGAAAAGAAAATACAATACTCTGAAGGAGACTCTGGTGGCTGTGGGCCGTCTCGGGGGATACAGCTCACCTAAGTCTCCATATCAACCATGTCGCTGCACCAAGCTAGGCCACTAGACATACATGTGCATGTGCAACAAAATTCACATCAAGTGTAGTATGAGTACAAAAATACAATGTGTACCCAGTAAGTATCCCGCCTAACCTCGAAGAGGTTGTGACGAGAGGTTGACTTTAACACTTACTAGAGGTCAAATAATATCAGATACAGTAACAAAATGAATAAGTATGAAACGGGGCAAATATATGAAACAACAGGTATAAATTACGTGGTACTTTTTTTTTTTTTTTTACAACTTACTCAACTCTCAACTAGCAAGTTCCCTCCGTACCGGAGCATATACATAGATACAATGGATTTCCTCAAAGAGGTTGTCATACTTCAAATAAGGGAAATCCCTTAGATATACTTGCTTCTAACCCAAATATTACGCATGATTCCATGAGGATAATTTATATATAGGAAATAACGAGGCGTACGGTCCGATCCAACATAAAAGTAAATTGTGCACCACCGAAGAGTCGAACGGCACGAACTATAGATGCATCTATTAACCTGCCGAAGCGAATGACCCACTCCTATGAGAGTGTGGTACATAAATCCTGCTGAGGCGAATGGCCCGATCCCATAAGAGTGTGGTAGAAGGACTTACTCCGCTCGCGAATCATACATGCGACGCGGTTACACATAGATTTCTCGATTTATTAAAGTATTCTTCCATTTCTTTTCAAAACAAGAACTTTCAATATTTCCATTTTTATAAAAAAAATTTATTCCTTTCGAAAATAATTAATAATTATGCTCAATCCATCTTCTTCTCAAAGCAAACAATAAACACAAGCCAAATATAATAACAAAAAAGCATGATGTAAGCCTAAAAACTACTGTCAAGACCCAAAATCCTAACTCAGGTCGTGATGGCGCCCAACACCGGGGTCAGGCAAGCCAACACCCAAATAACTAAGGATTTTCACATATTTGATTAAACATTCCAACATGTGCCAAGTTCTAAAGCTAAAAAAATTAATTGAAAAGGATAATTAGCCAATTTAACCAAAAGCAGTAATAAGGAGGCGTGAGCCAATATATATACAGACCCGTAAGCCATAATATCTACCACGTGTGTGCCAGGAACTAGTGTCACAAGTCCTACGGGCATACTAAAAGAATATACAAAAGATATAATATAATTGTCCCACTGTCTGGAAGAAATAGACGGGAATAACAAAAGAAACTCCATGGTGCTGCCGAGGATCATCAGGAGAAGCAACCCACCGTGAAGTCAGGTCCAATCTATACTCAGAATCGAGCTCCGGTCTGATAACCAGATGCACCAGCCTCAGAACCTGTACAATTAAGTACAGAAGCGTAGCATGAGTACATAAATAAATATTTACCCAGTGAGTATCCAGGTCTAATCTCGAAGAGGTAGTGACGAGAGGTCGACTTGACACTCACTAGGGTCCAGCAATATAATTAATAAGATATGGTAACAACAATAGGCATACGAGGATGATAAAATAGTAAACATTAAAGTAACTGCAATGCAAATAAAACTGGAAGTTAATAAACAATTACTACTTCATTTTCCCCCAAATCTGTCATTTCAATGTCCATGAAGTATTTACCAATTTAGCATGCACATACGGGATAAGGACAACCGTCCTGAGCCATCATAATAATCATATATATGCACTGCCGAGGATCGAACGACCCGAACCATAATGTATCTTTTAATCCGCCATGGCGTACGACCTGCTCCTATGAGAGTGGGGGAAATAACACTCCGCTCGCGGAATGTAAATTGCGAAGCGATCACATGTACACACAATATTCTTCATAAATTACTTTCCAGTGAACAATTCCTTTAAATTATCAAATTCCATGATCTCAGGGAACAAGGCTACATATAACATGAATTCATGAAGCATATAATTCATTTCGAGGAAAAACACAAGGCATGATGTGGGCCTAACTACCCGGACATAACAATAATAGCCCCTACGTACGGACTCTCGTCACTTTGTACGTACGTAGCCCCCACAAACATTAATACATAGCATTTAGATCACCTATGGGGACAATTCCCTCTTACAAGGTTAGAAAGGAGACTCACCTCGTGTAGAGCCTTCTTCCCGGGTAAAAAACGCACCCGAAACTCTAAACTCGACACCGAAGGACTCGAAACTAGTCAAATAATATACAAATATATCAATTTATACTCAAAAGTATGGAATTCTCCTATTTACTTGGTTATTTCACCTTACTTTGAGAAATCCTAAAATATACCCCCCGGCCCACTTGCTCGGATTCCGGAAATTTTTGAAGGAATCAATTACCCATAACCTAAGGATCATTAATATATAGTTTTTGTGTGATTTCATGGAAAATTCCTTGGTAATTCTTCCAATTTTTTATAAAACCTAGGTTCTTACTCTAACCCTTGAATTTCCACTAATTAATGAGTTAATCTACCTAACAATCCAACTATTAGACTAAGTTTATGGTAGGAATTACTTACCTCCAATAACTAGGTCGTTTGCCCCTCTTGAATGCTCAAAATTACCCCAAGGAAGAAGAAGAAGGTGAGGAAAAATGAATTAATCCCGTTATAAAAACACACTGCCAAGTTGTTTCCTCTATGCGAACGCAGCCTGGGCAGTGCGTTCGCAATGCCTAAGCGACCAGGCCCTCAGGGGCCTTCTATGCGAACGCAGAGGAGACACTGCAAACACGGAGGATAGCTAGGCTAGACCTTCGCGAACGCGGCAGGTGGGCTGCAGACGCACAGGGTAAGGGTCAAGCTAGGCTGGCACATAGCCAGACCCTATGCGGACGCAGGGGAGGTGTGCGAACGCACTGGGTCAGAAGCCCAACATATCACGATCGCATAGAGCATTCACTACTCCTACCCAGTTCCTTCTTCGCGAACGCGGTCACCCCTCCCCCCCCTCCCTCCTCGCGAACGCGGAGAAGGAAACCATACCTGGAATTTTCTGGTTTTTAGCATTTAGCTCCGAGGGGTCCGAAACTCACACGAGCCCCCCGGGACCCCGTCCAAAGGCACTGGCAGGTCTGCATTCAGATACGGACTAGCTTAACTTTTCAGAACGTGAAAAACAACAACGAAACTAAGAATTCAACCCCAAAACCAAATTGAATCAAACTTTGAATTTAGAGTTCTAGAATTCGCTTTCAATGTGCCGGACCGACCTATACTACTCGGAATGACACCAAATTTTGCAAGAAAGTCATAAATGACATAATGGAACTATTCCCGGTCTCGAAATTTCGTGCGGACCTCGATAACACAAAAACACACTACAAACCACAATATGAACTTAAGGAAACTCTTATTTCGATATTGGGCGCCGAAACGCTCCTGGGTCATCCAAAACCCATTCTGAACATAAGCCCAAGTCCGAAATCATCGTACGAAGCTACTGGAATCGTCGAAACTCGATTCTGAGGTCGTTTACTCAAAATATTGACCGAAGTCAAACTTGGCCTTAAAGGCCAGTCTTAAGGAACTAAGTGTTCCTATATCACTCTAAACACTTCCGAATCCCGCACAACCCGTCCCCGCAAGTCATAAATCATAATAAGCCGCTACGGGAAGTCTCATTTAGGGGAACTGGGTCCTGATACACAAAACGACCGATCGAGTCGTTACATTCTCCACCTCTTAGATAAAGTTCATCCTCGAACGGGTTTAGAATCATACCTGAAGTGCTGAATAAATGTGGATATCTGCTCTGCATGTCCTCCTCGGACTCCCAGGTCACCTCCTCGACTAGTTGGCCCCTCCACTGGACCTTTACGAAAGAAACTCTCTTGGATCTCAACTGGCGACCCTGCCTGTCAATAATAGCAACTGGCTCATCCTCGTAGCCCAACCTCTCATCCAACTGAATAGTGCTGAAATCAACCACGTGAGAGAAGTCGGCGTGGTACCTCCGGATCATGGATACGTGAAAGACAGGATGAACTCCTGATAAACTGGGAGGTAAGGCAAGCTCATAAGCAACCTCCCCAACTCGCCTCAACACCTCGAAAGGACCTATAAACCCCGGGCTCAACTTGCGCTTCTTCCCGAACCTCATAATGCCCTTCATCGGCGAAACCTTCAACAGAACCTTATCTCCCTCTATAAATGATACGTCACGCGCCTTCTAATCCGCGTAACTCTTCTGTCTGGACTGTGCGGTGCGGAGCCTCTCCTGAATCAGCTTCACCTTCTCCAAAGCATCCTTCACCAAGTCGGCGCCATATAACTTAGCCTCGCCAGGCTCAAACCAGCCGATAGGAGAACGACATCGTCGACCATACAAAGCCTCAAATGGAGCCATCTCGATGCTGGACTGATAACTTTTATTGTAAGCAAACTTGGCCAAAGGCAAGAACTGGTCCCATTGACCTCCGAAGTCAATCACACATGCCAGGAGCATGTCCTCCAATATCTGAACTGTACGCTCTAACTAACCATCAGTCTGAGGGTGAAATGCGATGCTGAGATCTATCTAGGTACCCATCTTACTATGCAATGCTCTCCAGAAGTGCGAGGTGAACTAAGGACCTCGATCTGATATAATGGACACCGGTAGACCATGCAATCGGACTATCTCCCGAATGTAGATCTGGGCCAATCTCTCCGAAGTATATGTAGTAGCTACTGGAATGAAATACGCCGATTTGGTCAACCTATCCACAATGACCCAAACCGTGTCAACCTTCCGCAAGGTCCGAGGCAACCCAACCACGAAGTCCATAGTGATGCGCTCCCACTTCCACACAGGAATGGACATCTGCTGAAGTAGGCCTCCTGGCCTCTAGTGCTCGTACTTGACCTGCTGGCAATTAAGACATCTGGCCACATACCCCACTATGTCCTTCTTCATCTGTCTCCACCAGAAATGCTGCTTCAAATCACGATACATCTTCGTAGCACCAGGATGAACAGAGTACCGTGAACTGTGTGCCTTCTCTAGAATCCTCTCTCTCAGGCCATTGACATTAAGAACACATAAACGGCCTTGAAGTCTTAGAACACCATCTCGCCCATAGTAACCTCCTTGGAACCACCTTGAACCACTGTCTCCCGTAGCTCTGCCAAGTACGGATCATCAAACTGCCGAGCCTTAATCTCTCCCAATAATGAAGACCGAGGAACCACATGTGCTAGAACTTGGCGAGGCTCTGAAAGGTCTAACCTCACCAGGCGATTAGCCAAGGACTGAATGTCCAAGGCCAAATGTCTCTCCTCTGCTGCAATATAAGCCAAGCTACCCATACTCTCTACCTTCCTGCTCAAGGCATCTGCTACCATATTTGCCTTGCCCGGATGATAAAAAATAGTGATATCATAATCCTTCAACAACTCAAGCCACCTGCGCTGCCTCAAATTAAGATCCCTCTGCTCGAACAAGTGCTGCAAGCTGCGGTGGTCTATATAAACCTCACAGGACACCCCATACAAGTCGTGTCTCCAATTCTTAAGAGCATGAACAATCGCCGCCAACTCTAAATTGTGCACAGGGTAATTCTTCTCATGAACCTTCAGCTGGCGTGAAGCATAAGAAATAACTCTCCCTACCTGCATCAACACACATCCCAAACCAATGCGTGAAACGTCGAAATACAATGTATACATCCCAGAACCGGAAGGCAATACCAGAACTGGTGCTGAGGTCAATGTTGTCTTGAGCTTATGAAAGCTCGCCTCACACTCGTCGGACCATCGGAATGGGGCATTATTCTGAGTCAATCTAGTCAATGAAGCTGCAATAGAAGAGAACCCCTCGACAAATCGGCGATAATAGCCTGCTAGGCCCAAAAAGCTCCTGATCTACATAGCTGAAGTAGGACGCGGCCAACTCTAAACTGCCTCAATCTTCTAAGGATCAACCTTGATACCCTCTCCGGATACCACATGCCCCAAGAATGCCACGAAATCCAACAAGAACTCACACTTGGAGAACTTAGCATATAGCTTCTGTTCTCGCAAAGTCTGGAGCACAACTCTCAAATGCTGCTCGTGCTCCCCCAAGCTACTTGAGTAGATCAAAATGTCATCAATAAAGACAATGACAAAGGAATTAATATACGGCCTAAACACCCTCTTCATCAAGTCCATAAATGCCGCTGGGGCATTAGTCAAGCCAAAGGACATCACCAGGAACTCATAATGGCCATATCTCGTACGAAAAGCAGTCTTCGGAACATCCAAGGCCCGAATCTTCAACTGGTGGTACCCCGATCTCAAATCAATCTTAGAAAACACCCGAGCACCCTGAAACTGGTCAAACAAATCATCGATGCACGGCAATGGATACTTGTTCTTAATAGTGACCTTGTTCAACTGGCGGTAATCAATACATATCCGCACAGACCCATCCTTCTTTTTCACGAATAGAACTGGAGCACCCCAAGGCGATACACTCGGTCTGATAAAACCCTTAGCTAGCAACTCCTCAAGCTGCTCATTAAACTTCCTCAACTCTTTCGGAGCCATACGGTACGGGGGAATAGAAATAGGCTGAGTACCTGGAGCCATATCAATACAGAAATCGATATCACTATCCGGAGGCATGACTGGAAGGTCTGAAGGAAATACATCAGCAAACTCTCGAACAACTGGCACTGAATCAATCATCGGAGACTCGGCGGTGGTGTCCCGCACATAAGCAAGATACGCTAGACAACCCTGCTCGACCATATGTCGAGCCTTCAGGAATGAGATAACCCGGCTGGCTGCACTAACTGAGGAACCTCTCCACTCCAGTCTAGGCAACTCGGGCATGGCTAAAGTAACTGTCTTATCATGGAAATATAGCACGACATGATAGGGAAATAGCCAATCCATGCCTAGAATAACCTCAAAATCAACCATGTCGAGCAATAGAAGGTCCGCTCGGGTCTCGACCCCATAGAAAGTGATCACATAAGACCGATAGACCCGGTCTACCACTACAGAATCGCCCACAAGAGTGGACACATATATAAAGAACCCAAGGACTCACGAGGAACATCCAGAAAATGAAAAAATAAGGCTGAAACATAGGAATAGGTGGATCCTGGATCAAATAACACTGATGTCTCTCTACCACATACTGAAATAATACATGTGATCACGACGTCTGAGGCCACTACATTTAACCTGGCCGGAATAACATTGAATCTAGCTGGAGCACCGGAAGACTGAGCTCCGCCAGAGTGAACAGGAGCTGACTGACCTCCCCCTGACTGGCCTCCACCTCTAGGACGACCCCTGTCGACCTGTCCTCCACCTCTAGGTGGCCTGACTGCTAATGCTGGACCCATAGGCTGATAAACTTGCTGCACTACTTTAACCCAAGACCTGGGACAATGCCTCTTCATATGACCTGGATCCCCACACTCATAACAACCTCCAGGTATCATAGCCTGCTGCCCCGAAGAAGTAACCTGAATGGCTAGAGGGCGGTGTGTACTCTCTGGCATAGCACTGAAGTAAGGACTGGAGGGTCCCTGATGACTCGAATAATCACCAGGTGAACTCTGAATAGCTGGAGGGCAGTAGGAACACTCTGGCATGGCGCTGAACTGAGGCCTCGCTGGAACACCTTGGGGAGGTGGTGGGGGTGCTGAATATGGAGGCCTGCTGGGCTGACCTCTGCCCCTAACTGGGGCACCTCTGAAATCTCCGGAGAATCTAGCCCTCTTATCCTGCTTCCCCTGCTCCCTGCTCCTCGACTGATAACCCTCGATCCTACAAGCAATCTCCACCACAGGCTGATAAAGAGTCCCCATCTCCACCTCTCGGGCCATGTTGGCCCTAATACCTGGATGCAACCTCGCTACAAATCTCCGCACTCTCTCCGCATCAGTGGGTAATATCATGAGTGCATGGCGAGACAACTCTGAAAATCTAGCCTCGTAATTTGTCATTGAGATCTGTCCCTGCTCCAACTGCTCAAACTGATACCGCAGCTCTTCCCTCTCAGAGGGTGGGATATATCTGTCTAGGAATAGCTGAGTGAACTGCTCCCAAGTGATAGGAGAAGAATCTGCTGGCCTGCTGAGGATATAGGACTGCCACCATCTGCGAGCTCTGCCCTCTAATTGGAAGGTAGTGAAGTCCACTCCATGGGACTCTAATATCCTCATATTGTGCAGCCTGTCCCTGCACATGTCAACAAAATCCTGGGCATCCTCGCCTCGCTCACCCCCGAAGATTGGAGGGTGCAATCAAGTCCATCTATTCAATAACTTCTGCGGATCGCCGTCTGCAGCTGGTCTGGGCTCAGGTGCTGCTGCTACAGGCTGAACTCCACCCACGGGTGGTGTGCCCGAGGTATGATGTAATGCTACTTCCTGACCTGCATCATGAGCGGTAGGAGTCTGGGGCCTCCCTCCCACCTGAGATGTGGCAGGATCTGCTGGAAATAAACCAGTCTGGGACATAGTGTCCATAAACCGCATCATACGACCCATGACCTCCCGGAAGCCTGGCGCCGTCATAAAGTCCACTGGAGCAGGATCTGTTGGGGGCACCTCACCCTGCTCCTCTATAGTAGGATCCTCTGGTGGTGGTGCAACTGGAATAGCTCTGGGACGCCCTCGTCCCCTACCTCGAGTCGGTTCCCTACCCCGACCTCTGCCACGACCTCGGACAACGGGGGTAGCGGCCCCTCCCGGGTCTGGAACATCGAATACACGCGTCCTCACCATCTGTGAGAGAATAGAAAAATAAGATTTAGTAAACCATCGATTGCACGATAGAATAAGAATAATGAGAGGTTTCCTAACAACCTATAGCCTCCCGAAGATAAGTACAGATGTCTCTGTACCGATCCGCAAGACTCTACTAGGTTTGCCCGTGACTTGTGAGACCTATGTGAACCTAGAGCTCTGATACCAAGTTGTCAAGACCCAAATTCCTAACTCAGGTCGTGATGGCGCCCAACGCCGGGGTCAGGCAAGCCAACACCCAAATAACTAAGGATTTTCACATATTTGATTAAACATTCCAACACGTGCCAAGTTTTAAAGCTCAAAACATTAAAAAGGATAATTAGACAATTTAACAAAAAGCAGTCATAAGGAGACGTGAGCCAATATATATACAGACCCATAAACCATAATATCTACCACGTGTGTGCCAGGAACTATTGTCAAAAGTCCTATGGGCATACTAACAGAATATACAAAAGATATAATATAACTGTCCCACTGTCTGGAAGAAATAGACGGGAATAACAAAAGAAACTCCATGGTGCTGCCGAGGATCGTCAGGAGAAGCAGCTCACAGTGAAGTCAGGTCCAATATATACTCAGAATCGAGCTCCGGTCTGATAACCAGATGCACCAGCCTCAGAACCTGTACAATTAAGTACCTAAGTGTAGCATGAGTACATAAATAGATATGTACCTAGTGAGTATCCAGTCTAATCTCGAAGAGGTAGTGACAAGAGGTCGACTTGACACTCACTAGGGTCCAGCAATATAATTAATAAGATATGGTAACAACAATAGGCATACGAGGATGATAAAACAGTAAACATTGAAGTAATTGCAATGCAAATAAAACTGGAAGTAAATAAACAATTACTACTTCATTTTTCCCCAAATATATGTCATTTCAATGTCTATGAAGTATTTAACAATTTAGCATGCGCATACGAGATAAGGACAACCGGCCTGAGCCATCATAATAATCATATATGTGCACTGCCGAGGGTCGAACAGCCCGAACCATAATATATCTTTTAATTCGCCGTGGCGTACGACCCGCTCCCATGAGAGTGGGGGAAATAACACTCCGCTCGCAGAATGTAAATTGCGAAGCGGTCACATGCACACACAATATTCTTCATAAATTACTTTCCAGTGAACAATTCCTTTAAATTATCAAATTCCATGATCTCAGGGAACGAGGCTGCATATAACATGAATTCATAAAGCATATAATTCATTTCGAGGAAAAACACAAGGCATGATGTGGGTCTAACTACCCGGACATAACAATAATAGCCGCTACGTACGGACTCTCGTCACTTTGTACGTACGTAGCCCCCACAAACATTAACACATAGCATTTAGATAACCTATGCGGACAATTCTCTCTTACAAGGTTAGAAAGGAGACTCGCCTCGTGTAGAGCCTTCTTTTCGGACGTGGAGTCTAGCTGGTCTAGACCTTCGCGAATGTGGCAGGTAGACTGCAGACGCACATGGTAAGAGGCAAGCTGGGCTGGCCCATAGCCAGACCCTATGCGTACGCGGGGGAGGTGTGCGAACACACTGGGTCAGAAAGCCAACATATCGCGATCGCAGAGCCCTTAGTGCGAACGCACAGAGCATTCACCACCCCTGCCCAATTCCTTCTTCGCGAACGCGGTCCGAGGGGTCCGAAACTCAACCGAGCCCCCCGGGACCCCGTCCATAGGCACTGGCATACAGACTCGCTCGAATTTTCGGAAAGTGAAAAACAACAACGAAACTAAGAATTCGACCCCAAAACCAAATTGAATCAAACTTTGAACTTAGAGTTCTAGAATTCGCTTTCAATGCCTCGAACCGACCTATACTACTCGGAATGACACCAAATTTTGCAAGTAAGTCATAAATGACATAACGGAATTATTCGCGGTCTCGAAATTCTGTTCGGACCTCGATAACACAAAAACACGTCCCAAACCACAATATGAACTTAAGGAAACTCTTATTTCGATATTGGGTGCCGAAATGCTCCCGGGTCATCCAAAACCTATTCCGATTATACGGCCAAGTCCGAAATCATCATACGAAGCTACTGGAACCGTCAAAACTCGATTCCGAGGTCGTTTACTCAAAATATTGACTGAAGTCAAACTTGACCTTAAAGGCCAACCTTAAGGAACCAAGTGTTCCTATATCACTCTAAACACTTCCGAATCCCGCACCACCC